>JAWLRI010000837.1:6800364-6828545 GCA_034781795.1 Crypturellus tataupa | reverse complement strand
GCGGCGGTGCCCCCGGGAGGTCCGCGGCGGCCCCGGGGGGTTCCTGGCGGCGGCTGCTGCTGCCGGGTCGCGGCTCCCCGGGCCCCTGGGGGTTTGGCTTGGAGTGCTGAGGTGTAGGAAGGATTTCAGGAGTCTCAGGGACTGGTGCTGCCCTTCCGCGCCTGCCGACTCGCTCTGCCTTTTTCTTTGCGTTTTTTCACCTCTTTTCAAGGCGGTTCCGTGGCAGCGGTGCCCGTTTGCCGCACGCGCAGCCAGGAGCGCCCGCAGCGCGAGTCGGGCTGTGGCACCCACCAAGAGGGCGACCCGCGGCAGGCAGAGCCCCCAGAGCAAAGCTGAGACAGCCGGAGCCTTCAAGCTGTGGTTTACTTCTTTTTTTTTTTTAATGTTTTTCATTCACCTGTGTGCCTTGGCCTGGGTCCTGCAGACGGCTATGAGTAATGTCGGGCAGGTAGCGCTGCGCCCGCGGAGTTTGTGGTGCCCCGGGGGAGGAAACTCTGGCGCGGGGCCCCCTCCTGGTGGCCCCTCTGGCAGGGCCCGTCACCCCGCTGCGAGGTGGCTGCCCCGCGGTGCCCTCGGGAGAAGCCGCCGTGCTGGGAGGAGCCCGCCGGGGGTGACGGCCTGTGCGGCGTGCGCGTCCTGGGGCCCGCGTGCGGGGACGTGCGACTCGTGGCCGGGCGCTGGGCGATGGCAGTGACGCCAATACCGAGTGTTACTGATGCGTGTACCACACGTGTGTACACTGAGGGGTGTCTCTTTCAAAGTGTAGGTAGGAAGCCTTAAAAGGAATAGGACCTCAAACGGAAATAAACACATCCGAGTGTCTGGTGGGTTTTTTGACGGCCGGGCGCTTCCTTGGCCGCTCAGCATTTGGGTCACAGTCCCTTGCATGGAGCCGGATGGCTCTCCGGAACGACCCTGGGTAAATCCCCATGAGCTGCTCTTCTCCCTGGTGCTGCTCCATGGTGAGATTCCCGGGCAGCGAGGCAGAATGTGGTGAATGAAGCAAATCCCCCTTGAAATAACAGTGCGCCAGAATTTTGTTAACTCAGCATAAAATAGGTCCACTGCTCTGTTAGTTTGTTGACACAGTGATTCCACTAGTTCATAAAAGATTTTCATGGAGAAAGTGTTTTCTTATTTTTTGCTTTGAACTCTCCCTCCCCTTTTTTGGATAATTGGACCAATCAGTTTTGAGAAATCAGGAAAACTTTGGCATGCCACTTTCCTGTTTTTTCTAATGAAAATAGTGAAACCATTTCTGTTTTGTTCATGGTGGTGGCATTTTTTTTTTTCTTTTTTGATATTTCCTCACCAAAGACCATGCCTAATTTATGATTTTTACCATAAACATGACTGTTACAGTAGAGTTCTGTAGAGCAGCAGTCACTCAGCGGTCTTGTAATTTTGCTTTGTTGTCTCAATAAAAAATTAGACATATTAAAATTTCTGAGCCTAAAAAGGCTTTCAGTTGTGTTCTGTGGGCCCAGAGTGCCCATGGACTCTTGCTTCTCATTTAGCATTTGAATTCATTCTGGCAAAGCAGATATTATTTGGGATCTTGGTGCACAGATTCAGTAAAAGTAAGTTATACATTTGCGAATCGAAAAGGTTTAAACTGTTGTAATGTAAATGCAAGAAGAATTGGAGGTTATTTAAGGTATACGTGTTAAAAACAAGATGCATAGGCTGGTGCAGCGTGCGGGGATTATCCAGACTTGACTCATCTGTGTAGGCTCTGCGTTTTGTGCAGACGGTTGAGCTGAGCAGCAGCCCTTTGGAGTCATTTTGCTGCTTGCTTTCCTGGATTGTACAAGCCTGTCAGAAGCCGCATGGTATTCCAGAGCTGCTTATTTCTTTGATGGAAACTAGGCTAGGTTAATGGGTCTTGAAAAGATTTGGTGAATTTTGAAGATTCAGTACAGGTTTGGTGAAACTATTTGCTATTCAATTTTACAGGGATAGGTCAAAAGCCTTACTTTTTTCCATAAGATTTTTTGCATCCTTTGTGCAGCTGAAAATATCCTGTCTGAAACATGACAACTGAAAGTCAGATTGAACTGAAATGAAGAACTTGTTTAGGTCAGATCAGTTCTCAGCGATTGCCTCTTCTTGATGAAATAAGTGACTCCATGGTTGGTATGTGTGATTAGTTTGATTTCTTATGGAGTAGAGATTTATGATTTGTAATATATTGTCTGCATGAGATCCATAACTTCAGGCTTGAAGTAGTACTTAGAAAAAGCATTTCTAATCTTGAACACTTCAAATTTGTAGTTTTTTGAGTGGATACTTTTTTGGTAGAAGATACTGGTTTAAATTTCATTATTTTAAACCTCTAACTTGAAATCCTTTCACAGTCTATATTTTATGTATTCTTAAAAGCTGAAATGCAATGTACTTTTAGGAGATTGACCATAGGAAAAATGGGAGTGTTACAAGAATTAAAAGGAAAGTTGGAAAACATGTGACAAAGTTGCGTCTTAAAATGTAATTAGCATCTTTTTCCTGTTCTGTAAATATTATTCTGCTTCCTTTGCTATTCTGTGATCTAGTGTCCCTTGGATATCTAGGAAGTAGTGGACAGAATTTTTTAAACTATTGAAGAGATATTTCTTTGTTGACACGTCTCTGTACCGTTTGTTGCCATGGCACTTAGCCAAGTACCTTATTAGTGATTAAGACGGTTACTTTTTTTTTTTTTTTTTAATCCTGTGGTCCTGGAAAATAATATCTGGGTTTTCATAAGAAACAGATGCTATACAAAATGAGTTGCTTCTGTGAAGAGACTGAAATGTTTGTCCTTTGACTGAAGTTATTTTATAGTTTTATATTTTATCTCTACTGTATGGTTGTCTTGAAAATCCTATCTTCAAGCACACTAAGTATTTAAAGTAAATGTGTTACTTCTGCCATATGCTTGAAGCAGTAAACTCGTTGACTGAACAAGCTTGTATTTTTATGCATGACAGAATTGGCACTGTTAATACCTTTTTTAAATACTGAACCATGTGTTAAAAGCAGTATGTAATAAAAAGTGTATAGCAAAAGTAGTAAGATGGTGTAACAAGAAGTGGAGTAATTTTTCAGACCTCGTGGTCTCAACATATTCATTTCCAGTCAGCAGGCAAATGGAAAATCAATTGTAATCTGCTCAGAATTGCCTTCCTGGTAGAACTGCGAGGCTTTTCTCCCTCTCCAGGTTTTTGCCTCTGTGTGTCTTGTGGAATATGCAGCACTCCAGAGTTAGAGGGGAAAAAAATGCTTCTCACTGTAAAGCTCTGCATCTTTACATGTTGTTGTGTAACATCTTCAGGCTTTTGTTAATAAAATGTCATTTCAATGACGAGCAGAAATGGATGGAGGTATTTATAACCTTGGGGTCTTCTGTGTATATAAACAAGACCTTCTTTTATGTATTGCGAGATTGAAGATCCTACTTTTTGTGGGTGTGTAAAAAGGTTGAGTTTACACTGCCAAAAACTCAAAAATATGAAATTAGACTTGACACTCCATCCTTTTAGTTTCCCGTTCTGCGAGGATACTGTATGCCCCCATTAAGGATTCATTTTAGCTTTTTGGTGAACTAAAATTTTGTTCCTTCTTGAATCATCGCTATAGAATAAGAATGTTTTTAAGGAGTTCTTTAGTTTTCAGGCTTGTTGTCTTGAACGGTAAAGATCAAACAAGACCTTTCAGAATTTACCAAAGGGCAACAGAGAAGCTCACCCTGTGAAATCTCAGGGTTTCTTTTTCATTTTTCCTTTCTCCAGGCAAACTCTGAACTGTACCTGTCTTGACTGCCTTGCTGTTTTGGCAAGAACAGAGCTGTTCTTGCACTATTTATGATACTCCTGTCACACTTGAAAGTTTTACAGACGTCATCTTCCTCCCTGGGAGGGAAGATGTCTGTTTATATATCTTGTTAGTGCGTTCCCAGGGTCAGTCTGTTCTTACGAAGTAGAAAACCTACATGTACTCATGAAATGCAGCTCCCAATACCTCTATTTTGGAACCAAGTGATTTGGATCTGATCTCTTTCAGGTGAAGTACCCCTTGCATAAACCTTCTGTAAGTCTGTGTGAATGGTGTAAAATGTGCACTTTCTCAAAAGGATAGTTATTTTGAGGGTGGATAGGAATGAAATAAGCCATGTTTGGGAGGACAGATTTTATTTAATCAAAAGTTGAAGTTACAAGGGAAGAGTTGGGGTGGGGATCAGGAGGCATAGACAAAGCAAGATGCTCAGTGGTTGGGAATGCAGGAGACTTCATTTGGTGTTAATGATCCTCCCAATGGAGAAAAAAAAATAGAGTAATTTCTTTTGGTATGAAAGGAATGTCTTAAGAGGTGGTTGAAAGTTGCAGAATAGTGCCAAGGCTGGAGAAGTTAGTGAAGCTGGAGGTGTAGCGCTGTTGAGCAGTAAATGTGACACAGGCTACTGCAAGTACCTGAAAAGTGATCTGCTTTCTGTGAGGATGTAAAGCTCAGAGGCTGGAGAGGGTCTTAAATCTCTGAGTGCTTTAGCAGTTGACAAAGATCGTTGTAGTAATTCCTAAAGAACCCTTTATGTATGCCGTCCTCCCATATGAGCTGTAATAAGTAAAGCATTAAGTTGGGGGATTAATGAATTGGCTTTCAAAGTAGAATGCAATCTGACTGATCATAAAGCTTTCAAATTTTGTGATGAGTTGAAAATCTCTCTTCTGCTGTGACTTAGATCTTTTATCTTAAGTCTTATACAATTTGGTGTTTCGGCTGAGGTTTGCCAGGAAGGATCTGGATTACAGTTCCTTCAGAAGAGGTTACTTCTAGAGTTTCCTTTTGTTCTGCAAACTGTTAACATAAGGAGCTAATAGCAGTAAATCCTGGTCTCAGAGTAGTGATTATAGTTGGTGTCCCAGCTGTGGTAGGTTTGAGCCTTGAGTTACCTGCTCTTTCCAGTGCCCAGTATTGATGAATTGCGTCATCCTCAGGAGCAAAAGTTTCCCCCATAAAGCACCAGATCTGCATGTTGTCTAAGTGGTGGGTCTGAACCCTCAAAGGTTGCAGCAATATCACCTAGAGCCTTTCAACTTTAAAATATTCACCTGATTTGAAAATCTGAGATGATTCCTTCTTTTGCAATAATCCCAATACGTGCTATTTGTATTGCCAGATACACCCATAGAAATGGTTTGTTCTGGCTATGATTTGCAAATGCCCAGGGCATTGCACCTGGGTTAGAAGTCTCTATAGCAGCTGCTTCTGGGCTTGTTGCTGCCATTCTTGCTGAGCTGCCAGTTGGGTTTTTGCCACTCTTGCTGAGCTGTAAATTGGACTTGTTACTGTTTCTGGAACTGTCACTGCTGGATTGCAGTTGGGCTTCTTGAAGTTGCTGCTTAGCTGAAGCCGATGCTTACTCTGAAAGATTAAAATCTGAGTTTCCCGCCTCAGCTGTTGTTTCTTCAATCACTTGCTCATTTGCCTGGTTTTAGCTTTTATTTTAGTGGTTGGGGTTGGGGGAGGGGAAATAACACCTGGTACCCTGCTCACACGGATAGGACTTTCATCATGCTCGAGCAAAAGACTCATGACCACATTTAAGTGATACCCATTAGCTGGAGGTAGACTTTATTACTGAGACTCGTTCAAGGTTTAGATTGTTTTTTGTGAGCTTTCTGCTTTATTCTGCGAATGAACTGTCCCGTATACCCTTGTCCGATGAATTACGAGCAGTTAGACTACAGTTCGTCACAGATTTCGCATTGTGGAATTACAGGCAAATCCAGCGAGTGTTTTTCAAGACTGAAAATAATTGCACTTTGGCTTTAAGTTTAATTATGCCAGTTCCATGCACAGCCTCTCTATAAGGTTTTATTTATTAAGTATGTAGTGACAGTCTTCTGTTTGGTTAGTTTTGTAAGGCTGGCACTTACACCTTCACGTGGAACTGTATAAAATAATTAAAAAAAACCCTCCTATTTTAAATTCTGCATCAATGGTACTGATGCACCTTGGTCTAACTGTTCTTTTATGAAGCTAAGGCTGACAAGGGTCACTTACCCAGAGGGTCCTTGGCCGTGTTTCTTTGTGGCTGAGAACCCCTTGCTACACGGCACAGGGGTAGCACGTTACTCAACAGTTACCCACTGAGGTGCTCGTCTGTCAAAGGAAAAACCCTGGATCAACTCATCAGTAGAGGAGCAAGTCTCATCATCCTGAGACTGGCCTGTCTTCCTCTGCTCGACGTACTTCCATAGGCAGTTTGGATGTTCATCTATCTGCAGTTTGGCTGCATTCATCTGTGGGAAGGCTGGGGTGAAAACTGCTTTCAGTGAGACCACTACGAAAACTGCCTCCAGCAGGCTCTGTACAGAGCTGAGCTCATCCCTCTGACTTGGTTATTTTATTCTAAATGTTAATAGCATTACCAGTTCTGAATGAAGTTTTCACGTTTCCATCTGTCATTATCATAGGATCTAACTTCATGACAAGAGAGCTTTGAAAAGCAAAATGTGTGAACTGTGAGCCAAAAAAAAAGGCTCAAAATATTTTCCTTAATGAAAGAATCTGTGCAGGTAGTCACAGGACTAGAGTCTGGTCTGCTTATGAACTTGCAGAAAGATTCATAGGGTGGAGGCTAAACCTAAGGAAATTTATTTTGCAACATTTATGTTTTATTTTAAAAGTTGCAAAATTCTGAACTTAGAATGAGATGACTCTAACTGAAGACCTGCGAAGATTATGTAAAATCATTGACAGATGTTTTGTCTTTTTATTTTTTGTATATTATGCTATTAAATAACAGTGGACAAGCTACTTTGTTAAAGGATAAAATATTAGAATTTCAAAGTTTTCTTCTCAGACTTCCTGGTGGTCCCCCCTGGGTTCTGGGTTGCACTAGATCTGAAGAAAATCCACAGTGGCAAGTAGTCAAATAGGCTTCCACTGTGTAGCTGTTTTCTTTCTGTTTATTTCTGAACTTGGGTTTGCAGCCACAGTAACTCTGGCTATTGTTAATACTTGTCGGTTCTATTAAAAGCTTTCCCAGAAAGGAGAATCACATACAGAGTGTATCTTGACAAAGTATCTTGACATTTCTGCCTTTCTGGATTCTTACCTTTCTAAATCTGGGTTTAAAAAAAAAAAAAAAATCATTCCCTGGCTATTTCAGCCTAGAGGGAGTAAATTGCAAGGTTGAAAGTCCTGTAGAAAACCCAGTGCTGGCAGCTCTCTTGGAGAAGGCTCCGGTCCAAGACGACAACTGCAGCAGTGCGGCCCAGGCGGGGGAATTGTCTCTCAAACAAGCGTAGCCCCATGAAGCCATTTAGGGCTACACAGTGTCCAACCAACGCCTTGAACTCGGTCCAGAAACCCAGAGATTAAGGAACGCTGCTGCCAGCAGCATGACCTGAAACACAACCTGGCCATGTTAGCAGACAATTTAAGGGGCCTGTTTTCTGAAGGTCCTTTCAAACTCTTGATAATAGTCTGTGGCATAGATAACAGCTGTGAGGTTGACTCGCTAAGTCTCTTAAATTTGTATTTAAATGAAGAGAATACTTTTCCACATAACCATGTTAGTTTTGTTAGAGGATTTTGTTCTGACGGAACAGACTTGAATAAATGTACTTTGCTAAGCATGACAGTGTGCACTTTGTGTAGTTGTAGGTATTGTCTGGCCGCCCGGTATTGCCACAAGAAAAGTTAATTACACGATTCAAAATTTCGTGTTCAGAAAGCATCCAGACAGCGTGACTCATTCTGAAAGTGGGAAGAGATCAAATCTTACATGCATTGCTGGAAACTTTTCTTCTTTTCTAGAATGATTTGTATCTCAGTGTGTCTTACTTCAATTTATAAATAATAAAATTAAGAAAGAAATTAAGCAGAGTGCCCTCAGGCATTCATCTTAAAATAAGCACCATTCTGTGTTCTGTTCTAGAAATCTATAGCGTGTTCTGTGCTGTCCTGATGTTGATGAGAAGGGTTGCTCAACAGCCAGCTGGATTAGTGCTTGACAGGGATTTTCAGCATTTTCTGGCTTGCAAATTGCTGCAAAAAATCTCAGTAGAGATAGAAAGCCTAGTATAGATACTAATTGACAGAAAATTGACTTCACTTCCATTTCTTTTGCAAACTGTAAAAACAGGGTTTTCCCTTCAGTATCTGTAAACTGGAATTTGAAAACCAGTGTTGTGTGATTTATATATATGTATATATACATATATATGATATAGCATTGTATCTATCCCTATATCTTTATATATAATGTATTTCTCTATACATATCTTTCTTATTCTCATTATAACTTTTATCTGAGTATAGTTTCTTAATAAATTAAGGAGTTTTAGACTTGTGCTTACAATAAAAGGGTAGAAATAAATGCAAGGTATTGGATTAGCATGTAGTCTTAAAGATGGCTATTCCTTTCATGTTACACAGGAGATACTGTGATATCAGTTCCAAAGTCAGAGTTGTGGGATGGTTTCTTATGCTCACCCATGGTTCAAGTGGTATAAGGAGTAAATCCTTTCAGTTGAACGCAGTGGTTCTTTCACACCATCAAATCTATTCATATTCTAAATGAAAATCTTTTTTCAGAGAACACATTTCATTTTAGGAGTTACTTTTTAGTGTGAACCTGAAGGGCAATCTCGCTGCTTATTGCCGCTGCAGAATGTTGCCTTGTGCTTTCTGGACACTTGGTTTTTATGGTTCCTTATGTAGGCAAACTCCCAGCTCAGATGCTTGTGGCCTTGCTCTACCCACAGGTGAGGGAAGGTTGGAGCTACTCGTACTGACAGTCAGCAAAGGGGTAGCCCTGATGTTTCTCTTCTCTTTACATCCCGTGTTAGAAGATGTCATGTTGAGGGTTGCAACAGTTTGTGCAAGTCTTACTTGAAGGCAATACCATCAATTTATAGTACATATATTTTACTAGAATTTACACATCTCCTAGTCATCTTTTTAAGATGAGTGTCTGTTGGGAAATACATCTCTGCTTTATTAAATGTTAAGGATAGCTACAGACAGTTGGGCCTTTTCTCCGATATATTTCTTCTATATATTTTTCTACAAACAGTACCTTTCTTGAAAATACAGCTGATACTGTTTAATCGAAATTTTGAAAAGGGCTAGATATTTTTCTTTGTCTACAGAACAGCATCACTCATCTTTATCATAATGAGTTGCTTTTTTTTTTTTATCCTGAATTCATAGGACGTTTTACTGATCACATTATTCATTCCTCTGCATGGCTGTGGAGTTTGGGGTCACTTTTGTGACTGTGTATCTGCAGCCTAGAAAGAAGTTTGCTTAGTTTTGCTCTCAGGTGTTATACCTGGGATAGTTTGCATCACTTAAGGTACAAGCTGGTAAAGAGGAGTTTCTGTTATTCTGCCACTTCTTAACTTGGAAGACCCTAGCAGGTCACTTGCGGTTTCAAAATTCAGGAATAACATAGGCTATTTTGCATTAAACACAGTAACAGATTGTAGGCAAAGATTGGCTTTAAAAGCTTTCTCTTTATTTCATAAATACAGTGGAATGATTAATTTTTAACTTGTGCATTATTTCCTTGCTAATGCATCGTTTATTACTACTGCAGATTTAGCCTAAAATTCTACAATAAAAGAAAATGAAATATTTTAATGGGACAAGTCCTCTTTCTAATTGCTGCAATGATCCCACTAGAATTATGGAATGACTGTTTTGTGGGCTTGTGTAAAATCATTTCTTTTTAAATAAGCCTTTGTTTTCAATGTGTCTGAAATAACAAGAGCTGTCTGGAAGCAGCAGCAGCTTCCCATATAGCAGCACTTCCCTAATATCTTCAGCCGGTGCTGCCTGAATTTGCCAGCTGCTCCAGCTCTCCCTCCTTTGGTCTCTCTGATTCTACCCTTCGTGCTTTTCATACCAAACTGGGCACGGTGGTCCGGGGGGGTCCCAACTTCCCACCCCTTCTTCTGTTGAGAGGTTGAGCCCAGTGGGGGTCCCTCCGCAGCGTCCCAGCATGTCTCCCATCACCTTGTTGTCCCCCATGGAGTCCCGAATAACTTCAAGGGTCTCGGCATTTCTGACCAGTTGATGACTTTGTGTCAGCCTACTGCTTATTAAGTGTTACACACAAAGCACATGCGATGTGCGATCTTCAAGCTACGCAAAAAGATAAAAATAGGGGTGTTTATTGCTTACTCATCTTGAAAGACCACAAATTTGAAGGCTGTTGCTGTTTTTCAGCAACTGGATACAACTTAACATTTTTGTGTTTAAAATATGGTAATTGCTAAACTAGTCAGGTTACTGGATTTGGAGGCTTTAGCAAAAGAAGTATGGCCTTCTTTGTGCTTAAGCGCTGGGCACTTTCTAGTGATGCTATTGTAGCCTGTCACAGATGTGACAAGAGATTTGCTTTGTTTCTTACTGGGGTTTCTTTGTTGGCCTCATCATTCCCAGTAGGAAATCCAGTGTACTGGTTAAAACCTTCATATGAATGCTTTTTTTGTCTAATGCTTTTTTTGTCATCACAAGCGTGATTTAATAGAATGATCTGACATTTTATAAGCCTTGGACATCACAATTTCTTTTAGGGCAGATTTGAAGAAGAAAAAAAAGTCTTCAAGAATGGTCAGCTACTTTAGGTGTCAGATACCATGCAAAAAGTAGAGTTAGAAAATATTTTCTTAGTCCTATGCAATTATAGTTTGTTAGAATATTCTGTGTAAATGAAATGAGGTAATTTAAGTCTTCGGGCTACAAAATTTCAGTTTGATTGTGCTGCAGTACAGCAGTAGCATGAAGATTAATCAGCAACTGAAGTTTCGACTTGGTTCCCAGAAAACTCCGTGCACTTGGAATATAGAAAGTTATTTTGTGGGATTTTTATTATTATTGTAGATGGCATCAGAGGGGCATGTCTTCTCAAGTAAGCCTCTTATAACCTTATTTTTAATACAGACTTTTAAGCCAGTCCTAGTTGTGCATGTAGAGCCCTAAGTACATGACTTTTGTGCCAGTAGGTTCACAGTTTTCTACAGACGCACATAAGTGGCAACCTAAGTATCCTCTGCCAAAGCAACAGGAGTTTCTGGTATCCCAACAGGAGTGCTTGGTCCTCTTCTGAGGGATATTAAACTAATGACTGGCCAACGGCTCCTGCTGTATTTAAGGGCAGTTACAGGACATAGGTAAGCTAGACTGGCTTCTTATTTTGTCTACAGAAGTTTTAATATGCTTAACACTATCAAACACCATCAAATAAGGTAGTCTAAATACCACAGCAGGGACTGATTAGCTTTTTCAGATCACTGCTTTTATTTGCTGTTTGCAAAGAAGCTTAATCCAGTGCTGGAGATCAGGCTTCCCACTGAGCTTGTGGGTAGCTTTCTCTCAGTCTTTGTGTTCACAGTGGCAGAAATTAGGAGTCTCCTTCTGCTATTGCCTCAGAAAACTCAAAAAAAGTAGTGTTAGTAGCTAGCTGTTCTTAGTGCTTAATGGACAGTGCCGAGAAACGGTAGTTTGAGCTTTCGGTTTGTGGCTTAGTACTGTGTACATGATAAATGCATCAGTGTAAGAGTATGCTGGTATGTTATTGCATTTACTATCCCGAAAGCTTAATATCCCCATAAAGCTTGGGAAATTACTCATATGGTTCTAACAAACCTATTTGTGTTGTTCTCAGAGCTTCCCAGTAGACAGCCTCTCCACCCAGGCAAAGGAGGACAACTGCTGCAGTGGTTTTCAGTATTGCTCTTAATCAAAGCAGACACTTTTGTCGCAGTCATTCAGATGAAAATTTGCAGTTGGAGAATCTCCTCAGAATTGCATACTTATTTGCCCCGAAATGTCTTTGCTAAAGTTACCAGAACTTTTCATGTGAACGTCCACATCACTTTTTCAGCAGGCAAACATATTCTTTTATGTCTTCTAAATGTGTGAATTGCAGGACTTGTGGTGCTGGAAGTGTTGGAGGAAGGGAGGGACACTTGTGCTTGGATTTTCTTGCAGCTTACCTCAATAAAAATAATAGCAGTAAAAAGATGGATCTATTGTAGCTCCTGGGATTTGTTCAAATCTTTCTTCATTGCAAAGAAGCAAAAAGGCCTTGGCATCTAGAGAGGATCTGTGAAATAAAAAGGAAAGAAATGCTGTTGCAAACAAATATGAGTGACTCTAGAACAAAAGGATGGCTCGTAGCTCCTCTCTATCAAGTGCTCTAATGTTTCAATGCCATTGGTTAAAAATATCCATTATTCTGTGAATTAACATGGTGTTTTCAGTGTAATCAGCTTCACTTGCCATTGGAACTGAAATATTATTACTCTGCTATGGTTGCATACAAATGCAAGCTTACTCCTTTTATTGACTGGTGCACTGAAGTGTCAAGAAATTCAGGAGGCAGTTTCTGAATACATATCAGTGTTTGCAAGGGGCTCCTTTCATATTTCCTTGTGCATTGTACTGATATGATTAATTTTACTAACAGGAATAGGAAAATGCAAATAGTTACTGCTAGATTTTTTTTTTTCTTTTCAGTATTTTCCCGTACAAAGAACACACAGCTTCCATTATAGAAGAGATTATATACTTTAGGATTGGGGCTTGGTCAGGGAGGCTTTTTTTTTTCTTTTTTTTAATAGAAACTCACAACTTTTACTACTTAAAAATAATTCCTTTCTTTGTTTTGTGAATTAGAAACAATGAGGAGAAGCCGAAGTCTGCCCAAGCCAGGTGTTTCTTGTTGGCAGCCTGCTCCCTAATGACTCTGGCTCTCGTACAGCAGCTGCCTGCTAGTCTCTTTTGTAAGGCCTATTGTTGCCACACACCCCTCGTTAATACACATGCTGCCCGGGGCAGACCCCGCGCATGACATCAACTCGCTTATCTTAGAAACCTCCAAACCTGATGCAGGCTGGGGAGGTTGCCTCGCATCTGCCCGGCCAACTAATTGTGCGCGTCGCGCGCCGCGATTGGCTCCGGGGCCGCGCGGCGCTGGGTTAAGCAAAGACGTCGCCGCTCCATCTGTTCCTGCGCTCATTGTTCCGCTCGCTCGCCTCAAGCCCGCAGCCGCGTTTAGGAGTTGCTTCTGGAAGAGCCACAAGAAGCCAATGTCTGTGTGTTCTCCAGCGAACGTAAGTACGCGGGTTTCTCCCTGCAGAAATGGGACGTTTCGCCCTTCCGATGCTCGGAGCTTGCGTTCGATGTTGGAGCTGGCAGCCTAGATTTGCGCACGTTGTGTGCGCCGTGAGGAAAGTGGAAAGATAAACAGTTGTATTTGAAGACTAAGGGTTGAATGAGTGCATCATTTAGCACAGTGCATTCTATTAAGGAACTTTTAACAGCATCAGAAATGCTATATTTCCAAGAATTTGAAAATGGTAGGCAGTATGCACCAACAGAACAAAGTTTCCCTTAGCCGCTCTGGAAAAGAGGAGGTTTCAAGTTTATTATGGGTGTTTACCTTTTTCCCCAAATATACTGTTATCTCTGTGAGAGTGAGGAAAAAGAATGATTTTCTTTTTTAATCTTTTCCATTGTACAATGCAATGGGTGGAATTTCTTGTATTTGTGAAAGTGGGAAGGACTTCATTGTAGGATATGTGAAGTTACTACAGTGAATGATGCAGCATTAGGCTGCTCTCAGGTGGGAGTGTTTTACAGACAGAAGCTTTGAGCTGTTCTTGAATGTGTCAAATCTAGCCAGGTTATTTTTATAAAGTTTCTAATCTGTTTTATGTTTTGAATTCAGATGTTAGGGTGAAGAACACTCTGTGCTCCATGAGCCCCTTTTCCAGGGATCCTGTAAAAGAATAATAAAAAAAAAAAAAAAAAAAAAGCCCCAAACCTTCATATATCAGTAGGGAAGGAAAGAGGGCATATAAAAGGGTTAAAAAGAGGTTTGCATTTCGACCACATGCCCTATTGTGCGAACATATGCATGAGTCTATTGAAAGTTTTCAGAAGATGGGCAGGCCACCAGTTGCTGGTCTCCTGCAGTTCCAGTAGACATCTGTTGCCCCAGAGCATTAACCAATCTGTTCAATGGGACATCCTTCCTTTGTTAGCTAGAATGATGCAGACAACAGCACTCGCTGAAATACAATGGTAATTAAATACATAGAAACTACAGCAGTAGGTATATATTACATATTCATTATTTTATTTGCATTGTTGCAGTATCTTTACCATTTGGATAACTAATACATTCATTTTTTTTCTTTCTGATCAGCTATGCACTTCTTTTTGTGACAAGTAATTACACCTTTCAACAAGCTCTGATCTAAACATTTCCCATTTACTGTTTAGAAGACTAAAATAAATCTTCCTATGTGAAAACAAGATGAACGACTTCACTGTAGAATGAATCTTCAGAAACTTTGAAGCTCTTTTGAGATTACACAATTGCTGTTACATTTTGTGATAAGATGCTCTTTCACTCCTTGTTTTATTTTCCTTCATGTACTGAGTTTGCATTAAACAACTATTCTTAAGTTCAATAAGAAGTGGCAAATGTGCAGAATATACATTAAAAGATGAGATGACCTATTTGTCTGCTTTCCTTTTAGAATTAGAAATGTTTTGTGCAAAGTGAATTAACGACTGATTACTGCTAATGGTTAGTGGAAAATGAGGGTGAATTAAGAAGTAGAAAAAGAAATGGTTTTGCAGTGTAGTGACACAGTGTCTGTGAGAGTCTTATGTTTATAGTTGATAAATGTCTTTGAGTCAATATGAGAGTGTTTTTGGCCTCTAAAAGTGAATCTAGCTTAACTTCTTAGGAGCTGATATCATAGGGATGTGAGAATTGGGACTTACCTGCTTTATTATTTTTTTCATAAATAAAATTTTACTCAACTGTGAGTGTAACCAAAAAGCTGAAGATTTTTCTCAGAAATAATTTTTTGACTTTTTTTTTTTGTCTCTTATTTAAGTCAGAACTTGTATTAGATATTTGTCTTATATATGTGGCATTGTATCAGGAAGCATGCCTAAAACTATATGTGCATAATGAGTTCCTTGTAAGTGAAAAATGTAAGGAGTTCTTCATCTTTGATGTTACCCCGTGAATAAATGTGACCTCTTGCATTCTTCCTTGTCCCATGCAGAGGTGCACTAGTATTTGTTTGGAGTATGAACCCTTTCAGATGGGCTAGCTGGCAAATCGCTCTTCACTGGCCAGCTCAGGATAACGGGATCCACTCCAGCAATGTTCAGCAGCGACATCTGATTTCCATGGTTCTAGTTAATAAATCTCACAAAGGACATGTGGGGATCTCCAAAGTCTAGCATTTCTAAGAGATGTTGCTGACCACAAATATGGTGTGCAAAGTTCACAGATGTTGTAAAAACTTGCCTGAAAATAAATACAGTTTGCATGCAGGGTGTAGGCCAAATTCCAGGAATGGGGCACTGCTTATGCAAAACCGCTTCAGAAATCTTTAGCTTAGCGTTTACGGTGGGCGCATTCCTTTTAATTACCCTTGTAAAGCAATAGGATGGTGATTATATACGATCACTGTCTGATTTTAAAGCTGCTCTTCTTATTACTGTCATCTTTAAGTTCCTGGAGAATAAAGTGGAGTTTCTCAGGCAAAGGGAGCAATGGTAGTGGAGCAAGCTGGAGGCTGACGGGACTTAAAGCAACGCTCACTGTGTATATGTTCCCCACAGCGACAAGTACGTGGCTTACGGCCTTTTTCGATGTATAGCTGATGTACAGATCATCTGAAGTGTTTCATTTAATGTCTTATCTTTGTGTATGTACTTTTTTTTGTAACTACAAAGGAGGATATTATGACTAGTTATTCTAAAGCATTACAGAACTTCAGTTCAAGGAACCAGTTGGAGAATGGCTTAAGTCATTGTTTCAATGAACACTAAAAGAAAACCTCTTTCTGAGCTATGCACTTAAAGATTTGCTTATTATGTGCAATTAATGTCCAAGCTCATCACCCCTTTTCCAAAAAACCCCAAAGTCCCCCCTCTAGAAAGCAAAAAACCTCTCCCTCTGCTCTGGGTGGCTGCTGAGGAGGCTCCTGGCCGTAGCCGTAGGCCGCGTCCCATTACTTGGTGCGCTCTGCGCTGCGGTCCTCGGGCTGTGGCGCCCGGCGACGCTGCCGGCAGCTGCTGCGGCCGCCGGGGGGGACCCAGACGCACTTCACACCCGGGCTTTTCCCCGGGCTTTTGTTCGGCCCAGTTATTCTCCCCTCTCCCTGCGCTAGCATTCATGGTGGGGAGGCAGAGGAGCGCAGCCTGGCAACTGCGGCCTGTTGCTAGGCAGCCCTGCTGCTGATGGGGTTTTCTTGTTTGCCATTCCCCTCCTTTTCTTTTTTTTTTTTTCCTCCCCTTCTTTCCTCTGTGTGTTTGTGTGTCACTTCTGTGAAGGCCACAGTGTTGGTTTTTTAACTGTATCCTTTGACTGGGGCATTGTTGAGATTATTTTAGTAGCACTGCTCCATCGAGTGTATTTCATTAGTTCATACATCACGGTGAGAAAAGGCTCCCTTCCAAAAATCCTCCCAAAAATTTCAGTGTATTTAATCCACAGTCCTTAAAATCCTCAGGCTTCATGTTAACAGAGAGTAACATTCCTTGATGTGCTACTTGAGACACTTACATACAGCCTTGCTCTCTTCTAGCAAGATCAGAGCGAACAAAAACTTTAAAGTAAGATGTTTATTTCCTAGCAGCTGCAGTAGCTGGATTAAGGGGCTGGAGAGTTAAAAAAGCTGAAAACTGAATTGCAGACTAAAAATGGTAAAGTTATGTAGTGCAACACCTTAATTTATCGATGCATTCTGCCACCCTGGTGATGCCTTGACCTTCAGTGTCCATAGGACCCAGTTGTACTAAATAACAAGTCTGGATTAATTTCTCCAAGGACGCCCTGCGAGGCTTTTGTCCCAGGCAGAGGAAAGTAGACTGCATTTTACCAACACTTGGGCGCTCTTAAGGGTGCTGCCTTGGGAGGGTGAGTTGATGTCCTCGCTGACAGAGAAAGATCTTGGCTCTTGGTTGAACATATCTATAACTTCCATAGCGTAGAACAAGAAATTCTGTTTGATACAGTCTTTTTATGTAAATATATATATATATATATATATATATATATATATAAAATCACCTTTATTAAGCTTATCTGTACAGTATTTATCACATTTAAGCAAACCCCTTTGCATGTATTTCTTCTATCTTTTCCCTTGTAAAACAAAACGTGAGAGATTTCTGTGTTTTGTAGTCTTCCGTTAATGTAGTCTTTCTTTGCAGGACAGCTGGTTGATATGGTCCATTTTCATCTATGAGAAATAATTAACTTTTTTTTCTTTCGAGAGTTTGGCCACCTAAAAGAATAAGGGAAAGATATAATAAGTTGCCTTTAGGCATAGACTGTGGAGGTAAATTTTGTGACAAAATGGGTAGTGCTTTTATCTACAGCTGCCATTATGCAAAATCTGTGCAGCAAAACTGTAGAAGTCCCCCCAAATTCAACTTTTCTTCTTGCCTTTTTCCTAGATGCTGTCTTTCACTTTATAGTTTGACCTAGCAAAAGGCTGACACAAATCTAGTGCAGTAGTTGAAATAAATGTTTAGTTTTATTGCTTTTTTTGATTTGATTAATGGCTTGTTGAACTCATTGAAAGAATTCCATTGCATGTACTGGACATTATTATTAGTTCTAGTCTTGAAATCTAGTATGTGTTAGTGATGTTGCACTCTGAGAGCTGGTAGTCTGTCTCAGCTATCGCTTTATAAGGGAATCAAGAAATGGCTTGAATTCATTCAGTTAGATTGATAAGGCATTTTAAGGGCCATCAGCTTTTTTGTTTTGGTTTGTTTTTTTTTCTGTCTCTAATTCATTTTCTGTATTATGACACTGTTTGCGTAACAAGCCAGATAATCTACTATTATATCAGTTTCTGTTAAGCAGAAAACTTGAGCTATTACCTCTAAAAAGCCTTTGTCATACTGTTATTTTATGGCTGCATTAGTTTTTAGGATGTCTGGGGTTTATTTATTTATTTATTTTTTTGATTGCTACAGTATTATCGTAATTGAATGGAATATTTCAATTACTTAAAGTCTGGACAAGAGTTTTGTTTCTGAGTAACAGTAAACAAATTTGTAATGTTTAGTTTCCCCTTCTTTTATAAACCCATTTTATTTCTGAAAATGTTGAAGTAAGAACACTTAATACACTCAGAAAAAATAGTTATTTGTTCATCAGCTTAGCTGTATATGTTTCTATGAAAAGCTTTTTCCCCAAAAATGCTTTTCATGTCTTAAAAAAAAAAAAAAAAAAAAAATTCTCTGCTGAGAGAGAACAAATCTATACACTAGACAGCGAGCACCTTTCCTTGGAAAGGAAGAAAATTTTGAGTTAGTTGAGGAAAGAGCAAGAAAAACCCAAGTAAGATGCATAATCAGCTACACCATTTTTATTCTCTCTTTAGGAATACGGAACGCTTTATATTCAGGAATACAAGAAAAACGGCAAAGTGGAGTCAAGTACATGCAGCAGCTTCATGGGCTTGAAGGATCATCTGGGGCATGATCTAGGCCATCTTTATGTGGGGAGCACTGGCACACAAATAAATGCAATTGCACCTTGGTCAGTGGTGGAGAAGCCAACGATGGATAAGGTTAATTCTAGGAAGGAAGATACGGACAAGGAGGCATCCGTAGAAACATCTGGAAGCTCCAGCTGTGACTCGGAAGAAAGCACAAATTCTGATAATGAATCGGAGAGACTGAATAATACTGCATCAGAATCACACTTATTGCCTAAGACTCACCGACAACTGTGCCGATCTCCTTGCTTAGAGCCTCATATATTAAAAAGAAATGAAATTTTGCAAGACTTGAGGATAGAAGAGGCTCAGATAGTACCTAAGGAAGTAAAAAAGCCCCCTGATGTGGTGAAAGAATATCAAACCAAACTGGAGTTTGCACTTAAACTGGGTTACTCTGAAGAACAGATTCAGCTTGTACTAAATAAACTTGGTACTGATGCTTTAATAAACGATATTTTGGGAGAACTTGTCAAACTTGGAAATAAAACTGAGGCTGACCAGACTGTAAGTAATGCTAACACTAGTGTAATGCGTGAAGCGTCTTCCATAGAGTCTCAGAGGTCAGAGTCTCCACTGCAGGAGGATGTGGCAGAGGATGGTGACAACCTGAGGCCAATAGTTATTGATGGCAGCAATGTGGCAATGAGGTATGTGACCCTGAAACTTTTGCTAAGGTATTTAAATGGAGGCAGAGTTACCTTGTCCAATTTGAGCACTGGTGTTCTGTATAATTACATAAAACTGTGTGCAAGCTGCTATATGTTACAAGCTTCTTCTTCAGCCAGAGAGTATGCAAATCTTTGCAGTCGGGCTGGAGGTCAGGAAGAGTGTGGTGATTTGTACTCACTGCTAAAGCAACTGTAGGTTAATTATGTCAGTCACCCTATGCTGGCAGCTATCAGAGCTCTCCTTCCCACTGCCTGTGTACTATTCACTTCTTGTTATGCCTAACAAGCCTTTAGTAGGCAATATTGCTAAGAGCAGTTGTATCCCTTTGCAGCGAGTAGGGCAAAGTAGGAATAAGATTCCTTAAGCTTATAAAGCAGCAAGTGACTTAGAAAATGTGTCTTAAGAAATACTTCTTAGTAGGTTGTTCTGTGATAACCAACCTGGCTATAAAATTTGAGTTGTTTGTCAGATTGAGAGTTAGGTTTTACTGTAATTAATTCCTCAGACCAGTGTACATATACACTGGTGTCTACTTACATGCCCCCATTGCCAAGGTAAGAGTTACCTCCAGCCTTCCCCCGTTCTGAGCAGCAGTCTAGGTGTTTAGCAAGAAATTTGGGTGCCTAGGAAGGTTCTCGCTTCCTCAACGGTTAAAGACAGAAAGAAGGAAATGGTAAAGAGATCTTGAGAAATGTCTTTATGGCTAATATGAATGACAAATTGATTGGTAACTAATTGGATGACTCATAAGGATTATTTTATTATTACTGTCACAGTTTAAAAGGTCTCTTTTAGTCTCCTAATGACTTGACGTGGTTTCTATTAGTTTAGTAATAAAAGCTGGTGCAAGATGTTTCAGTGCTAAAGGCTTCTGGTGTATTTTCCTTTTATTCTTTTTTCTTCTCTAATCACATCTGTTTCCATTAAAATAGACTTTTGAAAATGAGTTTTATGTTTAAATCTTATTTATGGCAATGAGGTTACTTTTTTAACTGGTTAGTCCATAAATGATGGGTATTTTCTTTTTTCAAAATGCAGCTTTCCTGTGAATTCTTTCTGCTTGACATATGCTAATTTTTCTGTCCAACCTGAGCTGTAAAGGAAGTACATTCCAGCTGAGTAAACACTATTTGAGTATCGAACCTAAAAGCCATCCAGAGACCTTTAAAAAGGGTTAGAAGAACATTTCACGTAAGCTTGAATCATTCTGTAAATGGTCAGAAGGTTCTGGTTTCCTGAAACAGAGCTGCTGGTTTTAAACTTACCATTATAATTTTACTATCTCTTAGCCTGTCATTTCTAGGTGGTTTCCTCATTCTGTGATGGCTCTCGGCCGCTCTGCAGAGCTGCACAAGGCGTTATTTGTTAGCTCAACTCACACCTGAGAGCTGGACTTAAGTGTGACTTTCCCTGTGAACTGCACCAACCATATTCCAGAAGCAGTTCAGGATTAGCCACCTTTCTTTAATGTTCACTCCGTTATTAGCATGATAAATATGTAGGACATGCATCTTCCTATGCTTAATTATTTCTTAATTGTTATTATGCTTAATTATTATTCCTACTTATTATGCTTAATTATTTAATCAACTAAATGAGAATGCCTGCTGTATTCTACAGGACCTTAAAATATTCTGTTAACTGATTTAATATTCTGTGTCCAAGAGTCAAATTAACAGGTTGGTTTCCACCAACTTTTAATGACAAGATCTTGAGGCTGGAAGGGACTTCCGTAGATCATCTAGTCCAACCGCCCTGCTTAAAACAGGGTCAGCTAAAGCAGGTTCCTCAGGGCCTTGTTCAGTCACGTTTTGAATATTTCAAGGATAGAGACTTTCCAGTCAACTTATGCCAGTATTTGACGGTTCTGTCTTTTTTTTATATCCTCCCATCAGATGCTCAGACACATTGATGAGATTCCTTGAGCCTTCTCTTTTCCAGCATAAGCAGCCCCAGCTCTTTCAGCCTCTCCTCATGCAACAGATGTTCCTGTCCCTTAATCGTCTTTGTGGCTTTTCACTGCGCTTGCTCCAGTAAATCCTGATTTCTCTTTTACAGTAATGAGAGTAGAATGAGCCACTCACTGCAAGTGACTTTGCAATGACAGCCTGCTCCTTCAGCATTTGTAGGTGCATCCCCTCAGGGCACACAGGCTTGTAGTTGTCCAGTTGGTTTATCTGTTCCCTAATACAGTTCTTTTTCACCATAGGAGAAGTGTTTTTTGTTTCAGACTTCCCATGGGTCTCAGAGGCCTGAGATTCCTAAGGCGAACCCAACATGTAAAGACTAAGGCAAAGAAAGCACCGAGTACCTTGACTTTTTCTGTGTCCTTTGTCACCAGGTGCCCTGTCCTATTTAGCAGCAGGCCACGTTTTCTCTAGTCTCTCTTCTGTAGCTTATGTATCTGTAGAAGCCCTTTTTGGTGCACTTCATCTTGCTCCCCTCATTGAACTCCAAGAGAGTTTTGATTTTTTCTAGCACTGAACTTGCACACTTGGACTGCACCTCTCTGTGCTCCTCCTGAGTCACCTGTTCCTGCTTCCATCTTGTGTTCGCTTCATTTTTATGTTTGAATTTAGTGAGGAACTCTGGGCAGTTCCTGCCCAAGTTCACCTAGGCAGCCTCCTGCCACTTCTGATTGACTCCCTGTCCATTGGCATGGACCAGTTCTGAGCTCGGAAGAGATCCTCTTGAAAGTCAACCAGCTCGTCTGAACCAGGCTTCTCTCCAAGACTCTGTCCTGGGGATTCTTCCAAACATATCCCTGAGCTGGTGAAAGTTTGCTGTCCCAAATTCCGAGGGTGTGATCCTGCTTGCATTGCTTGCTCCTCACAGAATCCATGCACTCATGGTCATGCCGCCAAGGCTGTCTCCAACCTTCACATCCCCAAGCAGTTCTTCTTTCTCTGTAAATATGAGATCCAGTAAAGCATCTTTCCTCATCAGCTCCCTGATCACCCATGTAAGGAAATAGGCTTCAGGGAACTCCAAAAAGCTTCCTTGATTGCTTGAGCCCTGCTCTGTTACCCTGCAGCAGATACTGGAGTGGATGAAATCCACTGAGGACCAAGGCCTGGGAATAGGAAATTTCTTCTTTCTGAAGAAGACCTCACTTCTTCCTGATAAGGTGGAGCAAACACCTGCCATAACACTGCCCATGTTGATGTGCCCTCTATTCCTGACCCCCAAGCTGACTCGTTGCCTGTCCCTGGGCAGTGCTGTGCATTCCCACTGCTGTATCATGTGAAGGGCAGCTCATGTCTCTGTGCCTTGTGGGCATGTCCTTCCTAAGGAGTCGGTATCCCTCCACTGCAGCAGTCCATGCTGGGATGTGAGGTATCCCACCACAGACCAGTGAGATAAAGCCCTGCTACTGCCTGGAGACACCAGGTCCTTGAGGTGGCTTGAAGGGTCAGGCTTGAAGGCACCTTCAGCCTGTGTTGGCCCGTTAGGACGTCTCTTCTCTCCACATGGTTCTGATCTTTGCTTTACCATCCTGGTCTACTACTTCCTTGCTTTTTTGGACCATCATCTCCTACCCGCTTCATAGCTCTTCTCTCCAGGAGAAGCGTCTTTACTAAAAGACACTTTTGCTCCACCAGTCTGTTGACAAAAGATGTTTTTGCTACACTTGGTCAGTAGATTCTGTCCCTTCGTAGCAGTCTTTGATCGCTTAGAGTGTCCCATGACTCTAAGAACTGGCCCCTTGTTATTGACCTGCAGGATCTGCCCTTTCCCCCCTAGGAAGTTAGGTAATAGCAACCTATTTAAAAGAGAGAAGTTCAGCTTTGCTACGTGAAAGGAACAATGTTCAGTGTAGAATGTCTGAACTGCAGGTGAATTTCTGTATAATTTTCCTCAGATGTCTATATCTAAATGTCCAGGGTGCCATTATGAATACCTGACACCTACAGACTGGCAGTCTTGTTTTCCTTTCCCAAGGTATTTTCCATGACCTAAGTGTATGTCCACTGAGCAAGAACATGGTTTCAGAAACCATCTGAAGACTAGCAGAGCGTGACAGTCTTGCACTTAGCCTCTCCTCTCCCTGGCTGTCATGGGTGCTGCCCCATCTGCATCTCATCTGGTGACTGACTGGTTGCAAAATGAGCAGTTGATTCAGCTTCCCAATCCAGGAAAAAAAATAATTTGAAAAGAATAATTCGTGATTAGACTTGCAGATGAACCAAGCCATCTTCATGCCTGGCAGAACAGCTAGTCCTGGCACAGAGAGAGAAGGATTTGTCTGATCAGGTGCCTGGATGTCACCTTTGTGTGACTGCTTGCCTCCAGTCAGGTGACAGTGGGTAGAATTGTGAGCCCCTGGAGGCTAAAGGGAAGCATGGAGTGCAGCTTGGGCTAGAATAGCTTGTTTTGGCCAGCTGCACGGAGCCTGTATGTTGCCTGGTGACTAATCCTGATCTAGAAAAGCTTCTTTGGCAAGCTGTAATAAAAATGATAGTAACAATAATCTTATTGCTCCAGGGGGATTGGAAAACCTGTGTTATACTTTGAGCTGCTATTGCTTGTTAGTGGTCCCTGTTAATGAAACACATCTTGTGTATTTCAAGCTTTAAAACTCTAGTATTGGCTAAATAACATGAACTGGTTAAAGTGTAAAAGAACAAAACAAACTTATTTCAGAAAGTTAGCTCTGGTGACCCTGGAGCTGGGGAATTGCCATAGTTGCTATTGGGTGCTTCAGTCTGTTCCTGGTTTTTTTTTTTTTTTTAATTGTTCTAATTTTCATATTGTTGATCTAATCCTCTCTCAGAACAGGAATATTGACTGTATTTAAGCCTAACATACCAAATCTTTTGTTTGAATATTCTCAGAGGTGAGATTGTTTTTTTTACACATATAAATATAATTTTCTGTTCACCTCGTTTTATGCAACTCCCTTGCTGTACATTTACCTGCAATTGAGAAGGAAGTGGGACTAGATGGCAGGAACCTGGGATGCAGTTGAATCCTGCTTGAGCAGTGATGCAGGTTGGTGTTCCAGAAAACTGTGCAGTCCTAACTCTGCTATATAATACAGGTAGTTTTGCATTTAGGTAACTTAAAATATTAGTTTAGATCCTTAGTCAATATGAGCAAGAGGGGCATTTGTCCGTTAACACTTAAAAAATGCAGTCAACGCCTTGTTCAGTGCAAACTCAGCAGCAGATATACTACCGGGTTCACAAACGCATTTCAGTCGGCAGTAGTTCTGTGTCACTCTTACTGCAGTTCAAGCTGCTCTAGATTTTCCCTTTCTGTAACTGAGGTAGGCAAAAGAAGCACATTTTGTCCATGCAGCAGTATCAGATTGTCACCACTCTGTCACTTTCCTCTCAAGTGGACCTGGTCTTCACAGATCCCGACATCCCTCAGCTGACCCTCAACAATCTGGAGTAGAGAAAGTCAAAAATAAATACTTACCTCCAACTATAACAAATTACAAGAGAAGAAACACCTACTTTCTATGTTTTGCTTTGTTTTTTTCCTAAGATGGAAGCAGCAAGGCAAGTTTTTTGAGCCTCTTTCTTCCCGCTTTGTTCCAAGGCTTCCCTATTCCTGAGGTTTAGAGAGAAAGTTTCTTATGATGAGAGAAGTTTCACAGCTGATACTCCTTTTCCTTTGCTTGCCCTTTCCAAAGGCAATGTTGGAACTCTGAAAATTGTGTAAAAT
The DNA here is from genome assembly GCA_034781795.1 of Crypturellus tataupa. Classification (NCBI taxonomy): domain Eukaryota; kingdom Metazoa; phylum Chordata; class Aves; order Tinamiformes; family Tinamidae; genus Crypturellus; species Crypturellus tataupa. Next base: position 6,803,652 of record JAWLRI010000837.1, on the reverse strand, counting down.
TAGTTATGAGATGGTTGTGGAAGGAAAAACAGGCTTTTGCCACCAAGAAGCAAGGAATAAGGAACAGAAGAGTTGCAAAGATAACTGGAAAATATATTGTATTTCTGTGCTCCTGTCCTCCATAGTTTTTAGTGGCCACTGTGGGTATCTTTAAACTTTATTCACTAATGGAAAAAAAAATACATTTCAGATTTCACAGAAGTGCACTGTTGAGAAATTTCTTGCTGAAAACCTACTTCCAAGCCAAAAAAAAGTCCCAAAAGTTATTGCTGTGCTTTCCAGGAGACAACACTAATAAGGAAATAAGCAGATGTTCTAGGTTTTTTTTGTTTGTTTGTTTTTTAGACAACCACCTTCAGAATTATATAGGCATCTAAGCTTGCATATAGATAACATCCTGCCTGAGCTTGCAGCTTACAGTCAATGAATTTTGTTTTGAATAATTAGATTTTACTGAAAACCTTACTCTTAGGGTTCCAAAGGCAATGCAAGTAGAGAGCTTTAGTGTCCCCTTTTGAGAAAAAAAAAAATGACCTGTATATTGAATTGTGCTGGATGATGCTTCATTGCACCAAGAAAAGGCAAGCTGAAATAACCATTGCTTGTGTAGTTACTGTTTGGAAGAGGAAGATGTTGGCTTGGGTTACTGTTTTTAGCTAAATGTGCTCCCACTTCAGAAATGAATTTCTGCCTGTGCTAGTGGCCTTCCTTGGCAGCTGAGTGCTTTCCATGCATCCCAAGCTTGCAGTTTCCCAGGGAAGAGCCTCCGCACCATGTGGGAGTAGCAGCTGGGGGATGTGTGAGACACCCAAAGGTGCCTAAACCAGGGTGCCTGGGCATCCCTGCTTGGGCCCTGAGCCTGGGCCCATGGACAGGCCCTGAGTCACCTTGTTTGTTGGTAATGAAAGGGTCTCCAAAACCCACTATGTCTAGGAAGTTTTATCACAGCTGTAGGTTTCTCTGTGCAGTGTCAACCAAAGGGTGATTTGATTTGTCTCACCGTGCCAGATACCTTCTTCGTTTAGCCATTCAGCTGCAAATGCATCATGACAATTTAACCACATCAGCTGGTTCTCCAAGTGTGCTGTGAAGCTCGGCGGGTCCCAGAGACGCATCTCCCAGTGACACCAGCAGGCTGATGCGATGTCTCCTCCATGGTCTGGCTTGGCTCCTAATTTGTTTTGAGAAGTCAATAGATAAGAATATTTTCCCACTAAAGTTTGATCCACTTCCAACGTGAAGTGGATCACTTCATGTTTCCACCAAAACAGGTATATAGGAAACAAATACAAGACTGATTGAAGGTCTGGATACAAATTATTACTGTGGCTAGGAAATTAGTGCAACTTATTTGAAAAAAAAAAAAAAAAAAAAGGCGAAATTAAAATGAGGCTAGGGAAAACCAACAAAAAAATGGTGCCATGCTAATGAGTCATTAATCTGATCCGGCATGGAGATTACTTATTTCTCTATTAGCAACCAAACACTGTTTTCTTTCTATGACAGGATAGAGGAAAATAGTTTCGCACTTATTTATCATTGGACTGATACCTATTTTAGTCCTCTTGTTCTTAGTTTTAATCCATACATGTTCCCCTGCAAGGTGTCTAGATGTGTAACAGATTTCCACTGGATGAAGCTCTGCATGTGCATGGCAACAGGCTCTGTTTTACACCTTGGCCCTGCTGTCTCTTGCCATTATAAAATAGGTGTACAGGAATTCTTTAGTTTTCAAAATTTGGTAGCTACAGCTGTTGTAAATAGCTGGCTTGGAAGCACACTACCCCTCTTTTCAGTAACTTAGTCTCTTGAAAGCCTACTCTGAGGTCTATCTAGGAAGGTACAGAGAAAATGAGAATGTTCTTATCAGATATTTTATCACATTTCTTCTAACTGTACTAGCCTAGAAAACATTTCATTGATTTTGCTCAGGAGGGGTTCAGTGTTGTGCTACTTTTTCTTGTGTAAAAATAAAACCACAGCTGTCAATGGGCCAAGTATAAAAATGGTTGTTAAAAAAAAAAAAAAAGGCAAGAAAACACATTCATGCATGGTATGAACTAGATATTCCTTAAGGAATATTCTTGATCTACCTTTCCACTCATCGTGGTAGATTAAATATAGTCAAGCAAAGGGAACCAAAGCAGGATAGTCCCATGTCTCAACCTTTGTTGCTGCTGTCACCTCGAAAACTCTCAGCTTTCATATGCTTCTATTATCTGGGAAGAGATATTTAAAAATATCCTTCTAGACAAAGAAGTCAAACATTTATTCTCTTTTTTTCCAAATAATCAGAAGGAAAAAAATCAGAGGAAGAAGCTTGGTTTCATTTTTTTATCCTGTGATGAAGCAGAAAGACTGCAAAAAAAGAGAGCATCAAGTCTGCAGGGCAGCGATACAGAAGAAATGGGCAAATTTTAATCACATCTTCACAGACTTAACCTCTGTCCATTTAAATTTCTTTAGAAATTCAGCTCCAAACTTAGGCCTGTGTCTGGAAAAAATCTAAATATTTGTGTGAACTCTCAATCTTGCTCAGCACTGCAGAAGAGTTAGCATTGTCATTTATTTCCCATTTCTGTTATTCATCCTGCCCCCCGCCTGGTGTAGAGATTAGGTGTATTTCACATTTATGCTCTAGATGAGAAAGTTTTAATGGTCTGTGTTAGGCTTGAGAGAAACCAGGCAGTTGAATTGCCTGTTCCTCCCTCTGGCTTTAAAAATATGCCTAGAATTTTTACCCATGGGGAGCAATGAGAAGGAATTTCCATGTGTTTCTGAGGCCAGGATTTCATTCCAGAAATTACTTCTCAGGAGGAAACATTGTATTTCTAACCTGCAGCGTAGCAAAAGCTGTGTTCCCTGTAAGTGGAAAGCAGTTGTACCCACGTGAAAGCCCGAAGCTGGTTGCAGCCCCAGCAGAGCCAGCTGCTTGGGCCACCTCCTCACTGGGGCAGCCGGGGCTTGTAGCCCTTCTTTCCCCACGTGTGCGGGTGCCTTTTGGGTGTCTACTCGCGCCTACGCTGCCTTCCTGCTCTTGAGAAACCATGAAATGCACAAACACACTGCTCTGCCAGCCAAACCAGCCCGAGAGTAAATACATATACCTAGAAAAAAGTGTTGCTATGTTTTATTATTACTACGGTGTTAGTGCACTGTAATAGTGTATTGCATATTACTGTGCAGAACAGTAATTACAGAATCACACGAGGGTTGAGGTTGGAAGGGACTTCTAGAGATCATCTAGTCCAACCCCCTGCTCCAGCAGGGACACCCAGAGCACGGGGC
>JAWLRI010000837.1:6739275-6800264 GCA_034781795.1 Crypturellus tataupa | reverse complement strand
CTCTGTCACCCTCACAGGAAAGAAGTTCTTCCTCACATGGAGATGGAACTTCCTGTGTTTCAACTTGTACCCATTCCCTGTCATCTTGTCACTGACCTCTATCAAGAAGAGCTTGACCCTGTGCTTTTTACATTCTCCCCTCTATTAATTACCATTATTGCAGAGAGCTATACTCAGAGCTAAATAAGATATTAAGATACTTGCATCTCTTGCTCTTGACCAACGTCCTAGTATAATCTGCAAACTTTGATTATTGCCATCTGTAACAATTGCAACATTTTAGTTTGTGATTATGTCTCCAGGACCCATCTCCAGCATCTTTAGAAGAGGATGTAGTATAGTTACGCATTGAAATCACATACATGTATATAATATTCTTTGTAGCCTTCTGCATTATGATTATTATTTTTTCTTGCTATCATTGTGGCACTTCATCCATTTCACCGTTACACTGAAAGATATCAGGAATGTATAGGCAATTGATTTTAGAAAGCTGGAAGTAATAGGTACTTTACCTGGAAAATAGGTACTTCTACTGGAAAAGAAAAAGTTTAAAAATGACTTGCTACTGGTTTTATTTACCTAGAAGTGTGCAAGCAGGAGGAGCTTTTAGGACTGGTGTTTGTAGTCCTCATCGTATCGTCCCTTTTACAAATCACCACTTGAGCCAAAAAGGGCCTAGCCCCTTTCTGGAGAGTAGGTTCTGCAGCACATGAGCTACAGCAGACACACAAACCAGGTGCAAAGTACCAGGTCCCTGTCCCATGTGCCTTTCTTGCTCCAAAGAGCTTCACACAGACCTTGGTTTGCTTTCTTTGGGGTTCTTTCCAGGTTGTCTGGCTCTTTTGTAATCTGTGGTACCCAGAATTAAATGAAAAAGTCAGCTGAGGACTTGTCTACCTTTGGAAAATGAAATAATTGCATCTCTTGTCTTACCTCAGACAACCGTTGCTGTGTTTTGCTTGTGCTGATCATATTTTGCTGAACTTCTTTCTCTCCTCATTTGTAAAGGCTTGGCTTGGTCTGGCTCATTTTGGATCATCTGCCCAGGTTGTCAGATGTGTCTTGCCGAGCACTTGCCCCCATTCTGGCTCTCACTCGCTCCCATCTCTTTCCTCCTCTGCTTGGGTGGGAGCTGGAAGCTTCGCACTGCTAAAGCTCTGCTCTCTTTTCCTCTGCTGCCTTGACCCCCAGGCACCCAGTGTATCCACGAGTATTTCCTAAATAAATTGCCCTCTTTCACATCAGTATTTCCAGCATACTGTTTTCCCCAGCAAGTTTCCAAGATGCCTGTTATATATACATGATACATATGAAAACTATTTATTCTCTCTACTTATATTTTTCTTATTTATAGTATCCAGGTAAGCATATTGTGGGCTTGGGAATATCCAGGGCTCCTTCTTGATTCCTCTCTCATTGACCTCCACATACTGCAAGGGGTGGCCATATTTGGGCAAGATTTGGATGGGTAGATTTGTGTTACGCCCAGTTCCACTTACTCATACAAAACCAAGCCCGTGTAATTAGGAATTTCAATGTGTGTTTCAGCCATGGGAACAAAGAAGTGTTCTCTTGTCGAGGAATAAAATTGGCGGTAGACTGGTTTTTGGAAAGGGGCCACAAGGACGTTACAGTGTTTGTGCCGGCGTGGAGGAAAGAGCAGTCGAGACCTGATGCTCTTATCACAGGTAAGCTCAGTTTTGCTTTCACTGGTTTGGTTTGTTCCTTGTGCTGTGTGAGCGATACTGTTGAAATAAAGAAATCTCCCAAGTCAAAATCTTTATAATAAAAAGTGTCTCTGGTGCATTGCCCTCGCTGCAGTCCTCGGGAAGGAAGAGGACAAAATGGTGCCCTGCCCAGAGCCACCTGTGCTGCCTTCATGAAGGTTCCCTGAAAATTACTGCTTATTTCTTGAAGATTGCAATTTTTAAAAGCTGTTGCACCCATGGGGTATTAGGGGGAAGAGGTTTCAGGTTTGGATTAACTGGACTGATCTTTCTTGTGGTGAGTACATCCTCCCAGACTGGTCTGTCACCTGCCATGAATCACTACCTTGTATGTGGAATTATTGGGATTATCCTCACAGAAAAGGAAAAGCTCCCCTTTTGATTGGGTTGTTAACAAGTGAGAAAGCTTTGGAAAAATTTATTTTAAGTTTGTTTATCCAGGAAAAAATATAGGTAGAGGTATTTATTTCTTTACCAAATTTATTTATTTATTTATTTTTATGAAGGCCGGAAGGTCCTTCCTGCCCTAAAGTTTAAGCAGAAAAGAATTCTGTAGTAAAGGAAAATTGAATTTAGTAGGTTTGGGGATTTTTGTTCTTGTTTTTTTTTTTTTTTTTTCATTTTGAAGTTAAGGTGAATAAAAGATTATAAGAAGAGAATTAGCTGCAACTTCTAAAAGAAAACAGAAGCATGTTTTGACTTTCACCTGCATTTCCATAGACCTTTACAATACTGCATTTCATTTGCGTGATTGCTACTAGAACGTGTGTTTTTAATGCAAGAAAATACTTGGAAAGCCGTGTTGGTGCCTCATAGTGGGCAGTGTAGAGCCTTTCTTTGAAGGTGCGAGTACCCTGATAAATCTTTACTAAATATTATTGCAAAGGCAGTAAATAAAACTGTAATGCAAGAAGGAAGTATCAGCCCATCACAGGAGGTGGTCTTGCTGACTTGTTTCACTAGTGCTAGTGTTTGAAGAATGAGAAAATAGTAATAGCAAAGCCAAGTGGTAAAGATTTGACTATTTAGAATTGACTTGTAGTATCAGCTAGGACTATGAACAGGAGTACAAGACCAGGAAGGGGTTTTAAGACTTTTAATAAATATTCTTGCTGATCATTAACAAGTTCTCCAGTAATGAAAAATGGATTTGCTGTGTGTCCTTATGGACTTGGAAAAAGGCGCAAAACCAAGTTTAGCTATTGTATCTCCTGTGAAATAGAGGTGCTTTTTAGGGTGGAGGGGCCCGTTTTCTGATAGCTCTGTGAGATCGGTTGTGTGGACAGTGCATTTCCAAAGACACACACCTGAGGTATATGAATATTTGGCATTTTGTAAAAGTCTGAAATGACTAATGTAAGGGTGATTTTGAACTGAGTATTTGTGGAAATCCTCTTAGTCTAGAGAAGATCCGCATCTTTCTTTTTGTTATCTGCCATTCATCCAACCTTGGCAGGTATTTTGTTCTTCCTGGGGAAAAATATCATCTTCCAGCAAACTTGTCAACACAATAGGGAGGGGGGAATCGATACAAAATGGCTGGATTTCCAATCTTTCATTTTTTTCTAGAAAACAAATTCAAAACAAGTAGCACAAAGCAAACAAGTTTCTACCAAACAGTTGAGTTACTTGAGATGTAAACCATTATTAAAAGCCAGTAGTTTGTTCTGAAACACAAAAATACTTTTCAGCTTTAGATCTGGCCTTAGGTATGCCCAGTCCTTGGAGTGCTGGTGCTCCCCCAGTACCTTAGTTCCAGACACTCTCCCCAGTCGTGAGCTCCACATCCCCAGCGCCCTGGGAGCTCCACATTGCACAGAGAGAAGGCAAAATGCTGTTGGCTTGGTGACTGAAGGGCAGCGTCAAACAAGAAGGAATCAGGCAAAACATTAAATGCACTTACTTAGCAGAATTACAGAGAAATCTGTTTCGTACAGGGGGTTTTTCTTCCATATAATTTTATATTCTTCAAGGAAAAATGCATTCTGAGCTGCTAGTATCACCAAAAGAGCTGTTTGCTGTTTCTTTCTATAATTTTTTGGTTATAAGATGACATCAGAGGTCTTTGTAGAAGGGACTGTTAAAGTTTATGAAGAGCCAGAGTGTTATAACAAGATACAGGCTTTCTAGCCCTTGTGTGCACTAGTGGCAACTCCTTCATGATGAGGAGGGACTTTTTTGAGGCAGCCACATTAATACGAGCACCTGGAGCTATTCCAGAAGCTGCTGCTTTGCAGGTAGCAAAAGGCGGTGTAGAAGGCCGGTCTTTAGCATGGGGCTTAGTTACAGGAAACTCTTGACTGTAGGAGGGGTTGGAGAAAACTTTCTCTGGTGGAGAAAGCTCTTCTACTCATTGAAACACCTGGCAAGATTAAATGGATTTTTTATTATTTTTTATTCCTCAACCAGAGCAGATTTTCATAGGCATTTTGACAAGTAGTCTTTCTTTTAACCACAGCAAAGTGAACAAGGTCCCCTGAGTTGTCCTAGAAATAGTATGCAGGGGTTATAGGCTTTCAGGAAGGGATGTTGATTTTTCTTTGGTTGAGTTCTTTTATTTCTGGGCAGTATTGCCAGTTAACTGCTGGCTATTACCTTCATGTTACCCTGTATCCATCCAGTGCTTTCTGCTGTACTAAAACTTCAGATGTATTTAGTCCTAAGTGCTTGTGTTTTCTTCCTCAAATTTAATATATTTGGAGATCAAAGAAACATATTCTTTCTTTCTTTTTTTTAAATTTCTGATTCTTAATCCTTGCAGACCAAGAAATCTTGCGGAAGTTAGAAAAGGAGAAGATCCTCGTGTTCACACCATCCCGTCGAGTGCAGGGGAGAAGGGTGGTGTGCTACGATGACCGTTTTATAGTGAAGTTGGCTTTCGAGTCAGATGGCATCATTGTTTCTAATGACAACTACAGGGATCTAGCTAATGAGAAGCCAGAATGGAAGAAGTTCATAGATGAGCGTTTGCTGATGTATTCATTTGTCAATGACAAGTAAGTCATTCTTTCTTTATCCATGCCACTAAAATAACTGAGGAAATGACAATTTGAAGACTTTTAGTAGTTAGCTTCTGCCCAAATCATTAGCTACATGTTAAGAAAAGAGATTACATGTTAAGAAAATAAAAAGTCAATCATAGATTTCTGATTAAAAGCATTTGAAGTCTGTTTTTTGCCAGAGTTTTTCCATGATCTCTTTATATATATTTTTTTTTATTCAAGAATTTTTTTCCTCTTTTGGTATGTGTCAAAGTGCATGGCATATTTGACGTATGCTAAGGGCTAGGATTGCTGTGCTCTTGATGCACTAAGCTGGTGTTTTTGAGGGCCTCCTCCCAAATTGGAGAATCACAGAACAGGTCAGATTGGAAGAACTCTCAGGAGACCTCTACTCAAACCATCTGCTCAGGTCCATGTTTGGTGCTTCCCTACACTCAGAGTAAATATATGCTGCAGTTCCTACCAGTAGCTTCTTTAGTGGGAGTAACTCAGTACTCTGCCGATTAGGTGCTTGTATTTGAGTGCATAAATGTTGATCAAAGTGTCACCAAGCAGCGTATTTTTGCAAATCTAGTTGTGGCAGTTTAAGGAGTTTTAAGAAGTTGATGTCTTCTTGCTTCTCCACCACTGGCTTAGGTTTTAGGTTTTAAAATGTTAGTATATGAGTCCGTGGGGCAGGAGTTCAGTCAAGAGGTTCTGGTCTTTGTGTGAGGATTGTGAGAAGGCGTGTTTGTTTCCATAACACCTTTTTGTCTTTTTTTTTTACAGATTTATGCCTCCTGATGATCCTCTTGGCCGCCATGGCCCAAGTCTGGACAATTTTCTTAGAAAGAAGCCTATTGTACCAGAACATAAGAAGCAACCATGTCCATACGGTAATTTTGTTTACTTCCTCATTTTTCCTGGCTACTGAGGCTGGGTCCAATGTTGTTTAGCTCCTCATTTGTCTGTATTGTTGGAACTGAGGACCAAGTTCCTGCTTTATTTAACACTACCAAAAATAAGCACTTTTAAACAGGGATTTTACATCATAGTCTTAGCTTCTGAACATTGAAAATGCTGAGCACTGGAGTTGGTGGAAACTGAAATTATTGTTTCCATATGCTAGTTAAGGAGCATGTTTTTACCTGCCAGATGAACTGAAGGAGGAACATTTGTTAATGACTGGTAGGAGCACCTAAGTTCTGCAGGGTCCATAAAACCCTTCTCTAATGTACTTAGGCCATAAGACACCTAAGTTTTCTTCCAGAAAATGGATTAGTTAGCCTGAAGTTTAGTTTCTAGGCATCCCAGCAGACACACCACCATCCTGACTGAGCTGAATATCAGCTAGTCTTAAACCCTGTGGGACTTTTGCATTAAGCTGCCCACTTGTGTATCCCAACCTCAACTGTTCTGTGATTCTATGACCTCCTTGGCACAATACAGCAAATATGTGGCTGTACAGCATCATGCTCAGATGAAAGCAGTAATTTGTCTGCTTAGAGCACTAACTACGGCACTTTACCACCTCTTTTTCCCATAGTACAAGAAAACAAATCTTAGATCTCATGTTAGGACACGTGAAAACATTTTCAGGATCAAATCACCAGTAAAACTTTAAATGAAGGGCATTTCCATTGTGTAATGATTTTATTTATTTATTTATTTATTTATTTCATCTTGTATTGATAGGGAAGAAATGTACCTATGGGCACAAATGCAAATACTATCACCCAGAAAGAGGAAATCAGCCTCAGCGGTCTGTAGCTGATGAACTTCGTGCCATGTCTAGAAGCACAGCTGCCAAAACGACAAGTGACGGAGGACTGGTAAAGAGCAATAGTGTCCCCTGTAGCACTAAGAGTGATAGCACTTCTGAGCTGAAGCGCGCTGCTCCAAAGAGGCAATCGGATCCTAGTATAAGGACTCAAGTATATCAAGACTTGGAGGAAAAGCTTCCCACCAAAAACAAATTGGAAACCAGGTCTGTACCTTCTTTAGTTAGTCTACCAAGCTCCTCTGCTGCAAAACCCCAAAGTACTGCGCCTTTAGTCAACGGCCTTCCAGCCGGAGTGCACTTCCCACCTCAGGATCAAAGAGCACAGGGACAGTATCCTACAGTGATGATGACAACCAAAAATCACGGAACACCAATGCCTTATGACCAGTACCCAAAATGTGACTCTCCTGTGGACGTAGGGTATTACTCCATGCTGAATGCATATTCCAATCTAAGTATATCTGGTCCACGTAGCCCTGAAAGGCGCTTCTCCTTGGACACAGATTACAGGATTAGCTCTGTGGCTTCCGACTGCAGTAGCGAAGGGAGCGTGAGCTGTGGCAGCAGTGATTCCTACGTGGGCTACAGCGACCGCTCTTACGTGAGCTCCCCTGACCCACAGATGGAGGAGAACTTGAAGTGCCAGCACATGCACCCCCATGGCCGCCTTAACTCTCAACCCTTCTTACAGAGCTACCCTGAGCCTCTAACCCGAGTGCAGAGCTACAGTCACGACGAACCAAAGCACCACCACAAACCTCCCCTCCCGTACATGGCTGTGCATCTGCAGCATCCCACAGTCAGTGCTCGTTCCAGTTGTCCCAACGACTACTCTGCGCCGCCGAGCGCAGCACACTCCAAGGCCCTGCACCTGGGCAGAGCCCTGGTGACCACGAGAGTAGACAGCATTTCAGATTCACGGTTGTATGACAATTCTCCACTGCGACACAGAAAGCCTTATTCCGGCCAGGAGGGACTCGGGAGCTGGGAGAGGCCAAATTACGGCATGGATGCGTACGGCTACCGGCAGACCTACTCTCTGCCCAGCAACCCCACGCAGCCCTGCTACGAGCAGTTTGCCTTCCAGAGCCTGCCCGAGCAGCAGGAGCAGCCCTGGCGCGTGCCCTACTGTGCCGTCCCTCCCGACCCGCCGCGGCACCCAGACACCAGGGAGAAGGTTTACATCAACCTGTGCAACATCTTCCCCCCGGACCTGGTGCGAGTGGTCATGAAGAAGAACCCGCACGTGACAGATGCCCAGCAGCTGGCTGCGGCAATCCTGGTGGAGAAATCCCAGCTCGGGTACTGAAAGATGATGCATCTTTGCGGTACCCGGGAGTCTTCAGTTCAGCTCAATGCTGAGGGAGGTTTGCTACAATAGCATTTGGGATCTCCTTCTCAGCGAGGAGGTTATATAGTAATCCATTTATGTGAAATACTCTACCATGGAGTCTGTATGTGGAGCCCCATGCATTGGAAGTAACCCATGAGTTTTGTGGTCTAGTTGGAATTTTTTTAAACAGCTACCTTCATGGCTGGATAATACTCCAGTTTAAATTTATATATATAGTATATATATATGTATATGTATGTATAAATACATATATACACACACATACATATATATAAAATCTGTGGTCTCTGATTATAATCTTTGGTGCATCAGGGGTTTATATGCAGCACTTTCTATATCCTTAATACATGTTGTTGGGATTTTATTTGTGTTTTTTAACTTGCTGGATGTTTGTCCTTGGGCTGTGTGGCATTAAAACAACCTGCAGAAAAAGGATTTTGCTACTTCCAGCAGATGATCTTCAAGCCAAGTTTTTGAACTTTTACAAAAGCATAAATATGTTTTTTTTATTTGTTTGTCTGTTTGGTGGACTTTTTTGTGCTATAATCATCTATTTATAGAAAACAAAGATTTACTACAGCACTGACTTTATTTTTTAAACAAATTAAGTTACCAGTTAATGGTGAAATGGGTAACAATATATTAGTAATTTATAGTATGGCACTTTTCATTGCTTGTTTTGTTTGAATAGTTACATGTTTTGTTATGCAGTTGATTAGTAATATCAGATGCAATCAGAGGAAAAAAAAACTTTTTTACTAATTTATGGACAAGGTGAAAGCCTTATTGTCTGATCTTCAAAGGTGCTGAGATGTGCAGCTCCCTTTGAGCCTGGTAGAAATTGCAGATGCTCCAAACTGCCTGAAAGCAGGTCACCCTGTTCCAGCTCCCATGTGCTGATATCCAGCTGTGTGTATTTCTGGTCAGTAGAAGTGGGTCTGAATTCTTAGGTTTCCATTTAGCTGTTTTATGTCTTTTCCTTTGTATTGCTGCACAAGTATACTGGATAAAAAACACTTTTCATAAAATATTTACCTGTTTTTAAATAATTTAATTATCTCAATGCAAGTTTTGTATTTAAGATAGTGTTTGATTTTCTTGCTATTTATCAAGGCTGGCCTGAAGAGGTTGTGTGTGTTGAGGATATGCAACATATATTAACTGCACTATGGTAATGATATTGTAGCTGAAAATAATAACTTAAAACTTTTTTTTTCTTTCTGTTTTGGTTGGGGATGAGGGAGGAAGGGAATTGAGGGAGGTATAAAATACTGTATATGTTCTTGAAACTAGTGTTTGGCCTGTGGTATCGTGTAGGCCTAATTCTTGCAACAATTAGTGTAGTTTTAGAAACAGACCAAACAGTCTGTTTTAGTACTAGTAAGGGATATTTCTGGTTTTAAGTCATGGGTTTTACTAGCACCTTGTAAGTGTTTTTTATATGATAGAAATAGATTTTGCAATTGATGACAGATGTATTTATGTGACATAGTCAGTTGCCTACAGTTTTAGGTTTCCATGCATTGTAATGTTGTTCAGTGTTAAAAATCACTCGTTTACAATGTTACTGCTGATAATTTTGGTACACTTGCTGGAATTTAAAGTAAGGCCCTGAAGAACCAGAAAGTACCTTTTACTGTTGATACAAATTGTATCTTTTAAACTGAAAACTATTTTGGTTTGTAGATCTAGTGGAAACACAAATGTATAACTATAATTAGTCTTTTGGGCAACATTTTATCCCTTATTTAAAAATTATAGATTTCAGACATAGAATAAGAGCTAGGAGATTTAAAATAGTTATTTATTTAGGTGTCTGTCTCAATTTTACATGCTAAAAAGAAAAAGAAGCTATTGGCATCTTCCTCCTTCTCAAATCCTTGTAGTATAAACTCACTAAAATAAAGGTAAAATGCTGCCTGAAAATTATGTCCAAGCACCTTTGAATAGGAAGACGTTTTCCCTACTCGAGCGACACCATGTGTCGCAGCGAGCAGGGTGTGGGTATACAGTAAATGCTTCTGAAGAGCATTGTGCTTATAGACACACGCAATAATCTGAACCATGTTCAGCAGACTCGCGCGGGCGCCACGCGGCGTCGGGCCGGGGAGCCCCGCGCTCCCCGCTGCGGCTGTTCCTGGGCTCGCTCACGCGCTCCCGTAGCGCGTGTTTAATGTAGAGACTGACGCAGCAGGCGCTGAGGCTTGAGTGGTAGATGGGTCTCATCTTAGTTGTACGCGAAGCCCGTTTTGGTTGAATTACACTGAAGTTCTGCACCGTAGTGTAGATGCAGCTGTTTTGATAGTGCAGGTATAGTTTGTGTTTGAATTTACTTCTGCCCAAAGTTGGATTCCTCTGAGTACGAGCAGAAACCCGCGCATGCGCCCGAGGCGCTCCATGCTTCTCCCTACAGCCTCGGCGCCCAGCGCCTCCCGCCGCGACGCGGAGCCGCCTGCCCGGCCCATGCGACCCAGCAGGCGGGAGCGGATCTACGCAGGGGCCACTGGCCGGGGCGGTCGCGGAACCACCGCCGTCCCCTGCTTTGTGCCGCGGCACTAAAACGCTTTAAAAGTTTGAGAACAGGAGCTACCTGGAGGTCTGAAGTGTTGTGCAATGATGCGTTTAGTTCCCCTTAAAATATGTGACATTGGGTAGAGCGGATTTGCTGGGGACAAAATGTGGGCCTTGATATTTCCTTTGTTGTCACTGTGAGTGAGAGAGCATGAGCAAATGCTGGTGAACCCTTCCTGGATGGAGAAGTCCTCTACCCAGCAGCTGGTAAGGGGCACCAGCAGGGAACGTGGAAGTGAGGATACTGGTCGAATGTTAATTTGCTTTGTGTAATTGCATTGATGCAGATAACAAAGCTGTAGCGCCGTGTTTTCCTAGCTAGTAAAAGGTAATTTGGTGGTCTTGCCTTCGCTCCCATCGAGTGCTAGAGTTTCGGTTCAAAATCAAGTACCTTAACACTAGGCCTGCCCCATGACTGAGAAGACGGCAGCGCTTTCCCCGTCTTGAGAATTGCTTTGATACTTGCCAGAAACTCCGTATTTTTAAATACAATCCTCAGCTATTATTAGCTACGGGAGTAATGGTATGTAGATATACAGTATTTTGAATGCACATTTTCAATAGGCATCTGCCCACGCTGTTTTGTAGAACGGAATGTTGCCAAGATTTACAGTTTTTAATTATGTCGTATGAATAGTTTTTTTTTAATAAGCTAAATGTACCCAGGCAACTGTTGTCCCCTGATGACTCCGTTCTTTTGAACAGACTAACCCAGAACTGAACTTGGCTCTTATTTTAGAGCAAAGCTGTGACAGTGTTAATCACTACATTGACTTTTATATATATTTATACGTATACACACACACACACGCACACACCATGAGCCCACTTGCCTACTACTGCTAATAGTCTAAGGTAAGAGCCTATGTTTTCAGGTATCCTGTTTTGTTTGTTACTAGCTCAGACCTCCGCTGCAAAACAGGTTTTGGAAGAGCCAAAAATCTGCTGTGTTCGTGTCACGCTCCCAGGCAGGAGCCCCGAGAGGGTCTCTGCAGCCCCTGTGCCCGGGCGCTGTCTCGGGGTTGTCAACATCCTCCTGCTGTGAAAGCAGCAGCCGGGGGCGAAAACTTGGGTAAAATATCAAAGCTGTTGGTGTAAACCAGAGTACCTCACTGGGAATGAAAAGTGGGGGGTTTTACCCCAGATCGGTGACAGGCAGACGGAGGAGCAGCTGCCTTGCGGAGCGCCCACGGTGTCCTGCCGCGGTCGGAGGCTGCGACGACGCGTAGCGCCTTCACCAGCCGGGGGTCTGACCAAGGCACTGCTGGGGAGCAGGGCCTGGCAGAGCGAGACACGGCGCTGCCTAGAGCACCCCAGCGATACCCGGCCCGCATTGCTACTGAGGATAAAGTACTGTGCAATTAAAGAGACCGTGTGTAATAAATATAATTTAGAAGTTATTTATTTTGATTTACAAGTGTGACTCTTGCTAATTTATTCCTTGCATCGTTAGGGCACGGTGGAGTGCCATTTATATTTTTTATTTAGTATATAGGAATGAAAACCATCGATATGAAAAAACAATAGATTAAAGCTTAAAACAAAGCAAAACCCTATGGCCTTGTTTTGTCCTGTTTTTTTTTTTTTTTTTTTTTTTTAAAGGGCTACGGTTTTATAACTGTCAAATCACACATTTTATATACTTTGTAAATTATAGAGAAGTTTGGAAGCTACCATGTAGTTTAAAAATTTGTTTGAATTAAATACAAATATATGTGCACATTGTTTAGACTAAGCATGTAACGAATCCTGAGATCTTCTGTGTCAAATGGTTGTCCCATCTTCCCTTTGGCTAGATAGCACAGGGTTTGTGCAGGCTTCGTGTTTGGCTGTTCTCGAGTGATTTGCTACATTTCACGTACCTCTGAAGAGCTCATCAGGAGCTGGTGGTCTGATCACCTAATCACACATAAAATATCTGTACACGTGAATGATCCTGCTGTATGTTGGGTTTTCTCTACAAGGTCATACACGGGTATGTGTGAAATGCTTAGTAGCTCTTCTCAAGGCACTGCCAAATACAGTGCGTTGTTGCTCATAGCTGTGAGTGTGCTTTAAATCCTTAAAGGGTTCTTGTGGGTTTTGTTTGAACTGTTGGTCGCTCTGACGCTGCCCACCCTTTAACCTCTCAGTTTAGGTGACCAAAGTCTCTTTGCCCCATGAGGATCTTGGACGTTGGTCTGGAGGCTTTTGGTTCCTCTGCCTAGATGTAGAAGCAGCCACCTGAGGGCCCGCTCGCTCAGGTGCTTGCGCTCACGTCGGACTTCAGCACAAGTTCTTGGCCTGATTTTAGTGGAATTACAGAAAACATGAATCAAAGCAGCCCTGTGTGCAAGTGTGGGGGGATCGGAGCCCTGAAAATCTACCCTTGTGAGAAATCCCTGTGAGACAAAACCCTCGATCTTTCCCAAGACAGCGTTTTTTTGTGCGTGTGTTGGATGAAGATGAATTCTCAAGTTAGGTTTGACTGTTGGTTGTTTGGTTTTTTTTTTACATTTCTGAATGTTGTTCTTAACTGATAAATAAAAGGTGTTTTGCCAACATGCTGCAGAACATCACACCAGGAACTAGAAATGCAGATTCAGCAGCAATAATTGTGTTTTATAGTTCGTTCTCCCTCCATTGCCTTTAAGTCTACTCTGGCAAAAACAGTAGTTAAAGATCATGTTTGGAGTACTCGATAAAGCAAATGTCAAACGTGCTCTTCATCCCTTCCCTGGTTGTTCTGTGTATTTCTGTGATGTGACTATTCACATCTAAAAAACACCTCAAACTATATTAAAAAAAAATGTACATGGATTCTGCTTTTAGAGAAGAAAAAATAAAGATTAATTTACCTCATTGACGGCCTGGTTCTGTTTCATAAAAAAAGCCCTCGGGAGCGACACGGCCATGGTTTTGTAGCCCCCGTCGTGTTCGTGCCTGGTCTCCGGGCTCACTGAGGGAGCGGTACCAGCAGCACCGGCACCCGGCGCTTCACGGACTGTCAGCCCATTCCTAACGTGGTGATTTGGCACTAAATTAAGGCAGGATCGTATCCGGACCCCGTGTCTGGCTGTAGCTCTGTGTGCCTGACAACATCCCGGTGCCCGGGTTGTGCAGGGGCTGTGTCCCCAGCAAGAATTGGGGAGATTCCAGCGGTTAGTGCCGAGATTCTGTTCCGGAGAGGAGGGGAAGGGCCGTGGTGTGTGTCAGCTTGGCCGCTGCCCTCACACCGCATCTTAGTGCTGCCCTCTCCCATCCCAACATCCCGCCTTCCTGCAGCTGGAATGGGACATCCCGTCTGCCGAGAGCTGGCCTGGCCGGAGGTCGGTGCTGTTTGCGGGTGATCTGGGATCCTCTCCGTGCAGGAACAGCAGCGCTGCCGTGGGGCGGACTTGAGTCAGACGGGGTCTGACACCGCTTTCGGGGGCGTTATCGCCATGCTGCAGCTTCACGCATACAAGAAATCCTTAACTATTGGGGCTGTTCTTTTGCTTGTTTTGCTACTTATTTTCATTAATTTAGTCAGCGGCTTAAAGCTTTTTCCCCAGGACACTGGCCCTGTGTCTCACAGATATACTGAGGTATTTTTTATTTTCAGTAGATGAGATGGTAGCATCATCTAGATATTTTCCCTTGCACTTTTTGAAAATAGTATTGTATTCTTCTGTTGGTAAGAAAATGAAATTTTCATATTTTCTGGAGCAGAGTCTCCAGACCCAAAGCACAGGTAAATAAAAGACCCACTTCATGGCCTCAGTTGCTTCCAGAGTTGTCTAAAATTGTCTAGGGCCCCCATCCTACTCTGTTCAACCTACAGCCCAAGATGATGGGTCCTTTTGCCACCAAACCAGTGCTCACTGAGGGCTTTGCTTAAATAAGGAGGGAGAAGCCCCCTGATCACCAGGGTTGGGAGACGCACCGGAGCTGAGCCCGTCCTCGGGGCTGATCTGCCTCACGGGCTGAGCACAGCGCGAGCTCAGAGCAGGGTCCAGCTTTTCTCTCTTACACGGGTACTCATCCCACTGAGACGGTTTTCCTGAGGTGTCTGCAGCCTCCCCTGCTCACGTCCCTGTTTGACTCCTGCCGTGTAGTTCTCATCTTGCTCTGTGGCTGTGGTCCATGGTGCCGTCCAGCAGGATGGTGCGGCGGGGGCTGGTGCACAAGTACCACAGCTCTCCTCTCCCATGGGCCACCAGCCTCCCCAAAAGTGCTGTCTGCAGCCCACTGGCACATGCTTATAGAGGTGCTGAGTTACTGAAGCACCCTCCAGGGATACTTCTTCACAGCCACAAACTGAAGCACCAGAAGTTCCACAAGAACTTAAGGTAAAAATTCTTTCCTGTGAGGGTGACAGAGCCCTGGCACAGGCTGCCCAGAACGGCTGTGGAGTCTCCTTCCCTGGAGATCTTCCAAACCCGCCTGGATGCCACCATGTGCCCTGTGCTCTGGGTGTCCCTGCTGGAGCAGGGGGTTGGACTAGGTGATCTCTAGAGGTCCCTTCCAACCTTAAGGATTCTGTGAGTCTGTGACTAGTTAAGCTTACGGCTGTAAGCCCATGTTTAGCACGCAGCAAAGATCCACCCAGCCCGTTATTCAGGCACTGAGGGAACTGCAGCAGAAGGAACCGTAGATGGTCCTAACTCTCAGCTTTAAACATCATTTCTCAAAGAAGTAAGCAGCTTTCCACCATTTCTGTCCACAAATATGACTCCAGCATGGCGCCCCCACAAGAGCTGACAGCCCCTACCAGAATCCTGCTCTTACTTCATTTCCTGAGGTGACACAACTGGTTTGCCCCGGGTACAGGCTGTGAGGCCATGAGGTGTAACCTGGCCGCAGGACCCGTGGGTTTCTTCTCGGATGCTGACGGATTTCACGGCACGCGATGGTGCAGAGAGCCCCCCGGCCAGGCCTCCTGCTTGAGCTGCTGCTGGGGCTGCGCCATGTCGCAGGGAGGAGGCCGCAGCCCCTGCGAGGGCTCCTCGCGGCCCTGGGTCCTTCGCTGGTGTCCGGGGAGAGCAGGTGGGTTTCACGGTTCAGGCAGGTCTCTGCTCGGCTGCATGGGCTTGGACAGCTGGGGGTGAGACGGTGCCATCGAGACACATTTATTTGGAGGCAGCTTTAGAAGGAGCGTGTTTGAGCCGGGCAGACCAAGGGCAGCCTGGACTGACTGATACAAGTGCTGGAGATGAGGGAACTCTGCCACTCACCCCAAAGGTGAAACCCAACTAGGGAACCAGAGCGAGCTCTTGGGCGCTGGCACAAGGAGACTCTCGTTGCGGTTACATGGGAATTGCAAGGAACTGGCTGTGCCAGGGCCTCTCCTTCAGTGCCACCATCATCTGGCTTTCAGCACAGCAGCCGTGAGAGGCCCATGTTCAGCAACCACTCCAGGAGACCCAGTGTGTTAGGAAGAGCAACTTACTGCGAACGGTTGAAATTCCCGCCATTCATCAAGTGTCCCCGCTCACGCTTTGTCCCACGTCCCCGTCCCCATGGAGTAGCTGCCTCTGCAAGGCTGAGCAGTGCCAGCAAGGAGGGAGCTGCTGCCCATGCGCCAGGGTGCCACGCTGGAGCGTTTTGTGCCCAAACCCAGGACTGTGCAGAGATGCTAGAGGCTTCTCCAAGGGAAAGCCTCAAGCTGAGGCAGCATGTGAGCTCAATAAGGCTCCGAGTGGTTCCAGACCCAGCCGTTCTGGGGCCCCAGGGGGCAGGACTGCAGTTCAGCTCCAGAGCAGGGGGTGCCCATTGCTTGTGGGACCAACAAGGCTGCAAGGAAAATGTGTGTGAGCACCCAGGGACACATATGCAGAGGATTTTCCCAGCAGCCAAGCAGCTGCGCTGTGGGGCTTCCTGGAAGCTGAGCTGGCCCTATCGTCAATATCGTCCATAGAAGGGTCTTTTTTTTTTTTTTTTTTTCTCTGTGTGAACTTGCCAGGAGCAGCAGGTAGCTAGGGAGGAAACTAAATGCCACTATTAATTTACATGAGCCGGGTGAAGCATGAGCAAGAGGCGTGCTCGGGATGAGCTGCTGGCGATAAGCACCGGCCCTGGCAGGTCCCTGCGGCCTGGGGTCACGTTACAGCGACGCCGTGGTGGAGCCACCAGAGCCGCTGCTGTATCCGGTGACCTGAAAAGGTGAAACTGCTCCGTGCTCGGGCCAGCGACGTGGGGCCGTAGCCGAAGTGCTGGGTGCCGTCTCCGTCTCTTTGGCCCGTACCAAGCTTTTAGGCACATAAACCCTGGTCCAATCGGCATTTTGCCAACCTCAAAAGCAGAACCAATCTCTCAGGAGATGAACTGAGCTGAAGCAGCCCCTGTCAGATTTATGGTGTATTTTCCTGTCTCCTAACTCTGCTTCCACTGTCTTTGAAACCACTGCAAGCCCTCCTGCCGCTTGGACAGGTGCCATCGCCCTGCCGTGACCCACACGTTCACCCCAGGACACCTGAGCTGCGAGGGCTCCACTGTGGTCAAATCCAGAGGATGGACAGAGGCACCTCCAGCTGCAACGAGTCCCAGGCGTTTCCCAGGTTTGGGGGCAGCTTCTCCTGCACATTTTCCCACTGGCAGGGGCCATTCTACCTCCCTTCTCTCACTGCCTTTGCCTCAGGGAGCGTGCTGGCTCCCGTGCTGGTGACCAGGTTGGCCCTTGACGTCTGGGGCTGGGTGATCTTTGCAGGGCAGGTCACGCTATTTCTCTACACATTCTGAAAATGTGTTTTTCACAGGTAAAAAAAAGGTGTTTTTCACAAAACACGAGGAAGAGGCAATCCCTGAAGGATGAGGAGATCCTGCTGCCCCGACCGAGCCATAGCCGCTCCTGCGGCGCAAGGGCAACGCGCCGCTGCCGGCACCACATCCGACCCTCTGGTCCTTGGCCAGGAAGAGCCAACACTGTGAGGGCTGGCAAGGAAAGGGCAGCTGGGGAGCCTGCCCGGAGGCCTTGGGTTCGCCCTGACCACGTCTCTGCGCTTCTCGTGGTCGTCACGTCTCAGCACAGACCGAGGCCAAGTGGTTGCTTTGATGAAAGGAAATGAGCTCCCCTTGGCTCCTAGCGCTGATGACACGATTCAATTAATGCAGAAACTTTCTGCCTGCAGGCCAGGCTTGGTTGGCATCAGCTGCACTTTCAGAGTTGCTTTGGAGAGAGGAAAATGTCAGCCTGGTAAAAATGGAAAGTATTAGCGAGCCACGTGGTGCAAGGAAGTTGGGTTGTTACCACACTCCAAACATGGATCGGGCTCTTAATGACGTTTTCTTGTTCACTCCACCCTCTTCTTTTGACATTTAAGGCTAATTTGGTGGGATAACATCACTGCTCCCGTGAGGCTCTGGAGGCCAAGAGGGAACACACGAAGACCTCGTTCAGTAATTCACCAGCACGCAGCAAGCGCAGAAAGCAAAGCAGCGCTAGAACTTGAGTCACACAATCAGGGAAATTGGGGAAAAAATTGCGTAGGTTTATGCTATTACCCTCCCTGTGCAGTGCCATGAAGCAGTGAGTCAGCAGCACGCTGAAATGCAGAGGACCAGGAGCAGCTGCCTCATCTCTGAGCTGCTTCCTGGTCCCCATGCCATCCTGTCGGCCTTGGAGTGGCTCTGAGTGTGGAGAAACCCCCACTCACCCCAGGACTGGGAGCAAAACTGAGGTCTGGGGCCTGACCAACCTCTCCTATGGGCCCCCATGGAGAAAAGTCTTTATTTTTCAGCCGTGGGGGTTTGCAAAGTCAAATACTCTCCAGCCGCCCCCGCTGCTGCCCCGCAGCCCGAGCGCCGCAGAGCTGAGAGCAGGAGTCAGCAGCCGCCGTGGGCAACATCGCAGCAGATAACGTCCCTGGGAGCCCTTGGCAGCTGCGCTGAGGATGCTCTTGCGGGAAGGGGCCCCGTTACCCTTCCCATTTTGAAACCTGAAGTAAACAGCTCCTCAGAGAGGCTGCATCACACTCTAGGCACTCAAGAAACGAATAAGCCTGGAGAGAGCAGAGAGAGCAGGGGTGCTGCGACGCCTCGGGAGCATCCCCTGGGCCCCCGTGGGCGCAGGGAAAGAGCAGCTTTTCCTAAGGGAACCGCAACCCCCAGCACAGCGCTAGGTGAGCAGCTCATGAGCCTGGGTTGGTATCACCGACGGAATTGCAGCGCTCAGAGAAATGAAGGAAAATGGTGCAGTCTAACGATGGGAAATGCTGGTTCATCAAATGAATAGTGATTCTGCGGATTAACGTTAAAACCAATTTATTCAGGCTTTTGTGCTTGGCACAGTTCTGTATACAAAGGATGCACATCCTAACAGCATACAAAAAGCCAAGTAGCAACAGCTTCTTACACTGCAAATATATATACAGACATATTAAATCGGTGCTTTTACATAGAAAAACTATCTGATATCATTCATATATCATCAAGGCTATTAGAAATTGTATATAAAACCAATAAAACTTGGAAAGTAAGTGTCCTTATTTCCTCTAACCCAGGCTGGATATAGAGTCAGGCTTCTTGCACAACAGCAGCTTTGGTCAAAGCCTCAGAGATCCCCAGAGCCTGAGAGCCCTAAACATTTTGGAGGATCATGTCCCTGTTCACACTAGTACATCGCATTACACGAAAACCAGGAACTCCTGGTCTCAGGGGGCAAACAACAGCTTGAACAGTTCTAAAAGTTAATTTTCTCCTGGGAAAAGACAACAAAGAAAAGCTTTAGAGAGACCACGAGAGAACTGAACATTAATGAACAGAAATGTTCTACCAGCGCTTCAGTCCAGAAAGCTCTTGATGGACCCAGAAGCGCCTAATTTAAAGCGCTGTAAACTGTCCCGAGCGACAGCAGCACAAGAGCCGGCCTTGGCAGACCCCAGGTCTTCTGCCCATCTTTACCGTGTTTCTATCCTAAGGGCTGCAAGAGACCGTATTTTTGTAACCTGCACAAAAAGACACAGAAAAACCAAGCAGATTTAGCAAAAAAGACACTGCACAAACATCATCATTAGAACTGTGAAGCAAAGAGCCATACAAGAGCCAGCGGTCACTCCACGTAGCTACACTGAGGTACCAAACTCCTGAACTTACTTTCTGGCAGAACAGAAAATGTTTCTAAAATGTTATCAGAGTGAGATAGTGTTAGAAAAGAGTGATTAAAAAAATAAGTGATTCTTGGCACCAAGGACTGCAGCGAGTGAGAACCTGCATCCCCTGCGTTTCAGCCGTGCTGGGAGGCCAGGCCCCAGTCTGTGCAGCAGCCCTTGGACGCCCAGGTCACATTATTTTTTCCACATACCATTAGGGTTTTGATGGCAGATTTCAGCACTGTGAAGTACCCAGAACCTCCCCAGGAAAGGGTTTTGAAGGACCCGTTTGCTAATGCGACTTGCCCAAACCACCGCTGTGCGCGGCGCAGGGAAGGACGAGCTAGAAGCGCTTCCCAGGGCGGCCGAGGTGGGATGCCCGGTGCACAAAGGCACCGAGCGTGGGCTGGGCCTGCAGAACGCTCAGTCACAGCCAGGACGGATTCAGATGACTCTTCCTCCAGCCCAGCACAGGCGCTGGGTGCGGGGCGAGAGCTTGGCTTGGGGTTTTACAGCTCCAAAGGGCCTGCAGGAGCCCTTCGGAGAAAATGTTCAGGGCTCTGAGGACACTCGGCATACCAGAATCTCTCTCAAATTTACTTCTCTCCAAAAGTTTGACGTTCTGTGATGGAAATCTTTACAATGAGTCAAAATTTGTTGTCTTCTGTTGTGCTTTCAGAGGGAAGATGCATTTAATTGAAAAACATATTTTCAATTTTGCTTTTTGTGGAAATTCTTTGTTGAAATTGCTTTTAAACTGTTCTCCTTCTCAACATTGATTTTCTGAAATATCTCATGTATCGAATATGCAAACAATAGGAATCTGAATTTAAAATACTGATTAGAAAGCTAACCTCTCATCTGATAGTTATTAAGAGATGGTTCATCAGTAAGTACTAAGAGATTCCATTTTTATTCAAAAAGAACCAGGAACGAGACCATTTTCTCTTCATCATACAGTAAATATGGGACGCAAGTTATTGTTTAAACATATGAAACCCCCCATAGCACTTTTTTTTGGATTTACTAGTGCGGCCATAGGTTACAGCACGTAGGAATGTTGCATCACAGTTTATACAAGAGTCAGTTTCCCAATCTGATCATTTTTTTTGGCATGGAAAGTCAGTGGGAACTTCCAGGGCTAGAGCATAAGGAAATAAAAGTCAATAGTGATGGTTTTATTCCCAGTGACCCAACACTTCATGCATTAATTCACATGAATTCTAAACGAAGGACTCAATACAAATCTGTCTGGCAAAAAAACATTGACAAAATAAAATTATGACCAGGAATGAACTCTGTTCCCAGAATCAAGTCAGAAATGGGTGATTAAGACTTAGAAATATTAAAAACACAGAGCTGGTTTCAAAAATCTCTTACAGGAATTCCTGGCGGGGAGGGGACGCGGGTATCACTGAAACCAGCAAACACTTCCTGGCCACAATGCGTGCCCAGGAACAGCTGGCTTCTGCAGGAGGATGAAAATACAACACCAAGATAGACATATCCAGTTTTGATATCAAGGATATCAGGGATAGAATTGAGCCACGTACACGCTTTTTAAAAAAATATATGTAAAAATATTTTTTTAAAAATATGACTTTAGCAGAATTAGGAATAGCTTTAAAAAGCTCAATTGCTATCCAACAGTAAACCTGTTCAAGGCCAAGATTTACACAAAAAACTAAGTAGCAACTTTTTTGTGCAGCTCATCTTAATGCACTCCTTATAAGACTTGATGTCATACACTCTACTAGAAATATGTATTTTGACCACACTGTATATATGTGTGCCTGTATATATACATATGAACATATATATATATATATGCTCATAAATATATATATATATATATATATATATATATATATATATGAATACGACTATATGTCAGGAAATGCAAAGCAAGTTACAGTACATGCCCCTTAGAAAATACTTTCATCCGTTAGGCTCCAGACTGTAAAATTAGTTTTGGCAAATTAGCCACTGGCAAATACAACTTTACAAAACCCCTAGGGAAGAAAAGAGCATTTTTATCCTTAAATTGATGGAATAAGCTACAACAGAGCTAATGAAAGGAAGTATGACTAAATAAAGAGAAAAAGGTGTTCTCCAATGCTCTTTAAATAATCCAGCAAGTGACAGATTAAAAAAAAAAAGAAAAAAAAAGAAAAAAGAAAAGATTGGTGAAATTTTATAAAGCACTTTGCTTTATCTTAAGTTTAGTTTGAGAAAACAAGGTCTATCCTGCTATATCCAGTCATTTTGCCTTAGCTAATGAACTACAACCGAATTCTTTAGGTGAGTCTTAAGGCTTAAACCTTCTTTTCTCCCCTATTTGTTCCTAAGGGAGTGCTGGTGCAGCTCCTTCCCTGTCTTCATTTGCATCTTCATACTACAATAAAGTCTTCACTTGTACGTACTGATGCTCTACATTGAAATTATAGATCAGTAGTGAAGGGCAGGAGACACTAGCAAGGAAAAAGCCATCACTGGGAGAGGTAGGTGGGAAGTGGGGGCTGGTTCCAAGACCTGGAGTCAGTGATATGGAAAGGGACACCGAAAACCTAGAGATTTTTTCCCCCTTGGACTCGTTGCTGCTTTTTAGGGTCGGGATGAGCCGAAGGACGGTGGGTGACTCCCGAAGAGAGCAGCACAAAAGCCACAGAGGGCTCCGGCTTCTGCCAGCGTGACCTGCAGAAGAGGTTCAAAGCCAGGCAGGGGCTTAAGCTTAAACACACGGGGAACCCCCGGCTCTGCGGGTCGGCTCCTGTCCGTGTCCCGGCCCCAGCGCGCCAGGCGGGGCTGCCTGCTCCACCATCCACCCTCTGCCAAGGCCTTCTCGGCAGAGCCGGCCCCGCGGGAAGGTGAAATCGGGGAATTCTGCTCTCCACGTCTCCCCCGTTCGCGTGACCAGGGCCAGGCTGCAGCGCGCGGGAGGAAACACCGCGGCTCATGCCCTCCCCAGGCTCTGCAGGCCTCGGCAGGCTGCTGTTCTCATCGCCACGACGCAACTGGCCATTTCTAACCGGCCCGGGCAGCCGTCCCCGCTTGTGCGTGGTGTCACACGCCAGGGCGCCATGCACGGTCACGCGGAGCCAGAATTAACCCAGATTGCTCCACGAAGGAGCATAATAGTCCTAAATTTAAATCTGAGTTAGTCTGTTTTGTTGAAAACAACAATGTGAGATCCCAAATGCACAGGAAAGAGAGAGAGAGAAGACCCAGCAATTCCAGATTGAAGAAAAAATATAAAGAGGAAGCAGAAGTGCGGATTCCTGATTTAAAGAATGACAGACTCTTTACTATTGGTTTTAGATAAAGATTTTTTAACTTGAACAAGCTTGCTATCCCTTCTCCAAATCCCTAAACACCGAGCTGATCACTCACACTAATGGAATCGGTATCAGCAATAACCAAGAGGCGGGATCGGCCGCTCGGGGGTCCTGGACGTCACCCCCCAGCCTGAACTTATTTTGCTGAAGACTGAAGCGCTTCACAGAAACGTCTTCAGCTCAGATGCAAATGAACCTTTTCCCGGGAATATGATGCTATTACCATATTCATGGCAATCATTCATTAATCAGAAGCACTATTTAAATACAAGCAAAGCTAGACTATTCCAACTCATCAAGACGATGCCTTTCAAGAAAACTTCTAACGTAGTAGCCAAGCACATACATACTACCGGAAGCTCAGTTTAGTAGAAAAACACACAAATTACAGATTAAGAAGTAAAATAAGGAATCAAGCAGAGTGAAGAAGAAAGGAGGTGCTAATGGCAAGTGTGAGAGGGGAGGCCCCAGCCAGGGTGGCAGACCCGGCAGGAGATGCTGCAGGTCCTGCAGACGCGGACCCAGCGCCTGTGCTGAGGTTGTGTTTCGCAGGGGCACGTGCGGGTTCCAGGCAGGACCACGCGCGCACGCAGCGCGTCTCGCACACACAGAAGCGCCCCGGCTCGGGGAGGTGTGCTGCTGCAATCCAACCAGTGCGAGGACAGAGGTCAGCCCAAGCGCCTGCGACCTTAAAGTCCAAGGCCTTGTAGAAAGGGAGCTTTCTAAAAACCTTCAGCTAAAAAATCAGTTTATAGCAAGTTTGCTGCTATTAATGAGATTGAAAAAAAAAAGTCAAAATCAAAAAAAAAATAGACAATGTATCTTCCTACCTCTGAATTTGATCTCTTTGCATCTGATCCCTTCACCCAGTGTGGAAGGACACTGACTCTTCTGCATGCTCCTTAGGAACAGTGACACCAACCCGGCCTCCTCTTTCGAGGCACTTTTCCATTTCCCCTCATTCCTCCTGGGACCTAAACCCACTGCTGTGGACAGGAGCACCCTGGCAGATGACCTACAAAAGCCAACAAAAGCATCGACAGGAACCCAGCAATTCAAAACACTCCAGTCCCTTTTGCTAGTTTTGTCTTTCCTTACCCAGGGAGCTACGTGGGCATCTTGAATGCAACAGTCTGGGGACTGGGGACGTGTGGTGTGAGTCGCCTTCATCCACATTAAATGAAGCATCTACATCTGATACTTCAGTGATCTCTACCCAGGGAAGGGAAGGGAAGGGAGCCAAGCAAGGCAAAGACAGTTTCTCTAACTTTGTTCCAAAGGAGCAAATTACCAATTCAGCTCTGCAACAGCAGAGGACACCAGGGAGCGATGGACTCCAGCAGCCACGACGAGAGCCAGGCAGCCCCAGGCAGGAGCCCTGGGCTCAGCCACAAGGAACAGAGTCCAGCTCCCTCCCGGGAATCGGTTGTCAACCACACAGTGAACCTATGGCTGCTGCATGGACTCGTACCTGAGGGATCCTCAGTGTGAGTGTGGGAACAGGCGGAATGAGGATACTCGCTCTCTCTAGGCAGCGGAGGCAGAAGATGCTCTGAAGGGCTGGAAATTACCCCAGGCTCTGTGCTGAGCCACTGACAGCTGTGTTTTTGAGGGAATCTTATCACCTGGCTGAGGTTAATCCCCACTGAGCAGGGATACAGGATGACTTCCAAAACCAACGAGGACCCTTTGCAAGAAAGCTCGCAGGCTGCTCCGGGCACCTCTCTGCAGAGCAGGTTCTTCGTGCAGACCTCAGCGACTGCACCGAGGTTACCGCCTTCAGCAACAGCCCCTGCTCCTGGAACTAGCCTGCTGCCTTAGAGGTTTTTTAGGAAAATGCTCGTGCAAGAGCTTTTCCAAAAGGAAGATTTATTATTTTAACATCCAGACCGCCTTTATTGAAAAGAAAATATACTTGAGATATCTTCAACTTCTGCAGAAAAAGTATTTCATTAAGAGAAGACCTCACTTGTCCTCAGAAATGCACAAACAAGGAATGTGAGCAGCCCTAGAAAATATATCCAAGAAAAGGGGAAAGCACAATAATACTTTCCAAGCTGCTTGGGTTTAAATAGGCAAGTATTTCAGCCACAGTCCAATATGAGTTTTGTTCAGTTTTGATAAGCTAAGCAAGAGTGTGCAAGAAATGTGTATTTAAATAAGACACAATCCAGAGAAAAGGCAGGTTTTGATGCATGGAGAGGACTGCTTTCAGAACAGGGAATCTCTTCCCTCGCACCAGGGCAGCCTAAGTGATTACATTAGCCCAGTCTTCAAAGCCTGGCCCTATTTTTGTGCTTTCCTCCCCATCTCAGCACACATAGAGGGCCCCCTGCCAAGGACTCACCCCCACTCTCAAGCACCATATTCTGCTCCTCACGCTCAACCTCTCTAGCACTGAGACCCTGGAAGGCAACACTTCAGCTCCCAGAGGAAAGAGGAAAACTCAGCTTGCCCATCGAGAACACCGAGCACACGCGTTCTAACTCATCTCGGGCAATGCTGCCTTACAGAGCAACACCAGGAAGGGGTTTACATGCGTGCAAGATCAAAGAAATACAAGACAGAATGGCTTGTCAGCAGAGAGGAGAGCTGATGTATGTGAAGCTGCTTGGTACACCTACTTATATGGGACTGTTCCTGCCATCTTTGAGTGAGCTAGAGGTGGGGGAAAAGCTTCCTATTAGATAAAATAGGAGAACATTGTTTACTCTGATGTGTAATGTCAGCAAGTTAAACAAATGCCAAGGTCTCTTAATGTTTAAGCCAAGCCAGTGACCTGCTGAACTGAACTTCACTTATCCTAAAGCTGTGCAATGTGTAGGCAGCGACTGAAAGTTCTTTCATTATCCCTGCAGCTCTTATGTGGCCAAATTACCCTCTGTTCTCAGGAGAGCCAATTTGCTTGGATGATTCATATCCTGTTTTGAATTGGCAATCACCAGCGCTTCCTCTCAACTGTATGTGGTAATTTCTTAAGTATTATTCTCAAGGGATATATTTTTTTTCCCTTAATTTATTTCATTTTGACCACAGCGTGAAACAAAGACTGATGATCAAGAGTGGTTCACAGCTCTGGGGAAAAAAAAAAAAAAAAAAAAAAAGAAAAGGCTATTGCAATGCATTGAGCAGATCTGCCAGGGAAAAAGTGCATTAAATAACAACAATGGACCTCAGACAAATTAACTGTATCTCTTTATTGTTAACCAATGAATGTTATCCAAAATAGTAGATGCAATTGTAGCTTAATTGTACAACAACAAAACATGATGCTAAAGGAAAAAAGCATGTGGAAAATTACTTCACCAAGTAATCATTAAATGTATTCTTAGTATTTCTGCACCAGTAATTGTTCCCAACTGCTGGTGACAGCAGCTATTACCACTTTGTTCACTGTGGAAATCCATATTACAAATGGTTGTTCCTGGTTGTTTAGAAAAAAATCACACAGTTTTATAAATGGATCTAATCCATTTAGCCCTACTCTATATACGGTAGATTTATGAACAGCAAACTTCACTGGTATTTCTCCCAGCACTGAAACTGATGCATCAGCGGGAGTGCACACTTTCCAGGAAAAACTGCAACGCACTGGAAGGCCAGTATTTCCCCCACTCTGACAAGCTGTTCCAATACCTCAGGAATTTGCTCATGCTTCAGGACGAGGCCTTTGTGACAAGATGTTCTTGCAACATCTGCAAGGAGAAACAGCAGCCCCCACCAAGCAGCACAGGGCAGCGTGTGCACCCACCTGCACATCAGTGTGCAAGGTTAACCAGATATGTGTAGCCCCACAAACAAAAAATATATTAATGTATCTTTATTTTCATGATGTCACCCCACATGGCCAACCTCTAACTCCAGGAGAACAAAAAAAAACCCCAAACAAACAAAAAAAAAGAAAAAAAAGAACCAAAAAAAATGGGATTGTTCATAAGAAATTTAAACCTGTTGTGCATGAAAAAATGCTTAATAAAATGGCAAATTTTTATAGATAAGTGTAAATTTATGAGTGCATAATATCAAACAGAAGAGAGCTGAACCATCCTCAGAGAAAGCAGGGCTCTTCCCTTATAGATATTTACCAGGGTACTGGTAGGAAGGAATAATTGCAGTTCACATTAACTGCAAGATTATTTCCCAAAATTCAGTTTCTAAGCTGGGTCCTGAAAAAAAAAAAACAAAAACAATCTTCCCCCCCCCAACAAAAAGAAAACAAACAAACAGTCTAGTTTGCAAGACAGGAAGTACTTAATAGCAACGATCTGACATAAGATTATGATCCTCGTTTCCCTGTGGTGAGCTGAAGCTATAAATGCTACACAATATTTTTCCTCTGCTTACGTGAACTTCTATCTGGCACCTGGAAGCCCTGGACAAGCTCCTGCCCACCTCCCCCTACCACCCCCTCCCAGCAGACAGGGCACCAGGCACAAACACAAGGTGCTTTTACAATTTAAACCCAACCAAAAGGCAGTTCAACAGTATTTAACACTCTAAATGCATGAGGAAGGAGGACTCCTAGCTTTATGGGATCACTGTGCAGCAATCATCAATTTAAATAGTTTTTTCATGGTGTTTGAAGGACCAGTCATCATGTATATAGAAGTGAGGTAGGATACTGTCCCCTCCCTGGGACTGATGTTTTCATATGCTCCCTTGCCAGAAAGGTCCAGGTTTCCCTACTGCAAATAAAATAACTGCAAGCAAACAGCATACAGAGCTCTGCATTTCTTTGCTGCTTTCGAACATTTTGTGCGTCTAAAAATAATCAGCTATGGAGAGCGATATTCCCCCGAGCCGCCGGCAGCCGCGCTGCCCGCAGGGAGCGTTCCAAGGCGCCAGCACCGCCTGGAAGCACCGCCTGCCATCCGGACCTTTGTGAACAGGCAGGCAAAGAAAACCATCAATGATGACGGGACATGAAACACCAAGGAATCTCACGGGCGAAAAGAAAAAAAAAAATAAAAACACACACACGCAAACACTAAGAGTCAGTAATAGCAAATTCTTAATGGTGTGGCTCCATTGTACAATGTAAATTCAAACTTCATCATACCACAGTAGTACCTATTCATTTTCGGTTTAGCTTCATTACTCTTTCTATGTCTTAATGATTAAGTAACATGTACACTTGTCAGTCATTATATACTTCACATCAGTTGTCAAAAGAAAAGAAAAATGAAACAATAAAAATGAAAACATAATAAGGGGGAAAAAAACTGCCATCATTCTCCTCACCCTCCCCCCAGAAAACCAGGGATGACAGACTGCCTTGTTGCTGAAAGGCTTCCCCAAATTTTGCTTTTAACCATCGCAGTCAAATGGGTATTAAGTGCTTTGGCAAAGAGGGGTGCAATCCATCCAGCCAAAAGGCCTGCTTTTTTTCTCTGTTGGTGGTTCAGCTTTACGAGGAACATATATGCAAAATAACAGCTCTCACATTGCTTCAAACTCATCAATACGTTGTTTTGTATTGCCTTGTCGGATTTGTCGAAGAGTCTTGTACTTATCACGGCCTGCTTTAACATTCTCAGCATGAAGGACATCATTTTGTGTTTTCTTGGTTTCATCTCTGGCTTGAGCCAACTCAGAACTTAATGCCTGTTGAATAAAATATTT
Source organism: Crypturellus tataupa (assembly GCA_034781795.1). Taxonomy (NCBI): domain Eukaryota; kingdom Metazoa; phylum Chordata; class Aves; order Tinamiformes; family Tinamidae; genus Crypturellus; species Crypturellus tataupa. The sequence goes on along the minus strand of JAWLRI010000837.1, from coordinate 6,771,841 downwards.
GTATTTTAAGTGTTTTGACTACTCTTTCTGTGAATCTGGAATTTTTGATAACTTCTGTCCTGCAGTTTGGATAGGGATGCCACCATATGAAATGCTTTCTGTGCTGTTCAGCAACCCAAAAGACCTGCCTGTGCTACAGCTGTGAGGTCTCCCACAGCGACCGCAGAGGGGAGGGATGAGGCTGTAGAATTTCCTTTTGGAAGTGCTGGCATCAAGGTACCGAGAAAGGCCCCATGTCCTCGTGCCAAGGGCAGCAGGACAGAGCAGAATGGCAACCTCCTTTCAACCTCTGCCTAAGAAGACATCAACTCATCTCCGCTTCCGCTCAGTGACTGGCAGAGCAGAAGAGATGCACATCTTACACGTGCACACCCATTACCACGACACTGCTGACAAGAGTGACATTCCATTCCTTTCATTTCTTTCCCAACACAGAAACTGCTACCACTAACAGATTATCACACTGAGTGGTAAGGCTCTTGGGAGACATAATCTGTTTCATGTAAGTAAGATTCATCCCAATAGGTATCTATTTTTGCAAAGTGTACAAATAACTACAAATAAACTCAAATCCTATTAAGCAATCATCTATTTATACTATAAAAGACAGTTCAGTATTTAAGGAAGGCAGGCATTTTGTTTTAATTTTCAGTATCCTGGGCATTATATAATTACTAGAAATGTTTATTGACCAATGCGACAATGTATTAATACTTCTTAATCTATGAAGTATAACCTGGGTTTTTAATTTATTTTGCTCCTTGCACAGCATGGAAGATAGCAGTTGGTAAATTAGTAACACATCTAGTAAGTGATAACAAAACTGTTTCCTTGATATACTACAATTTTACTGAGATTTTTGACAAATAAAGAAAGAAAAGCTAAAGCCTCAACTGTGTTGATAAAACTGTAAGTCTTCATTACCTGTAGCTGTTTCTTAACACGTTCGTTTTTCTGCGTTTCCGTTACCCGTTCTTCCTCACTCCTGTGGTTCATGACACCATCAGAAGACAGTTCTGCACTGGCCTCAGCGTTGTTCTCATCATGTTCATCGTGTTCATTCTCTGTTGGAGGAATAACTGGTGGGGGAGGAGGTGGAGGAGGAGCAGACATGACAGATTTCAGTTCTTCTTTGGTCTTTTCCAAGTCCTCCTGTGCTGCAAAAGCCTAAATGCAATAAACAACATTCAGCATCTTAAAGTTGGTGCACAAACAGAGAATTTGAAGCAAGCATTTGAGATGTTTTAGACACAAGGAAACTATAATAAGCTATAAATGAAGCAGAATTAGCTTAGAGGCTGACAATTGTTAGACATTTTACACAGTAAAATACCTCTAAACATAAGAACAGATGTACCAGCTGTCCACCTAGAGCAGCTGTTTCCAGTAGTAGCCAAGAACAACAAAATACAGGAATTGGGGATTGTTCTCCAACCTCTCCATCTTTCAGAGATTTGAGGAGCAGTTACTTTCTGAGCCAAAGGTAGTATCTTTTCGTTTAACATCTAACCAGAATTTTTAATTTGAATTTCTTCGATCATTTCTTGAATGCATGGAAAGAACATAGCTAACTACAGCTTCTGTGAAGAAATGTCATACTGCTTTAAGCAACCACATCTAGCTTTATTTGATGTCTCTAATTCCTGGTTATCTCTTCACCAACACTCATGAGTTTATGCATCTTTATCAGATCTCCCAAGGTGTTTATTTTCCAGCACAAAGCTCCAATCTGTTTCATCACTCTACATGCAGAGCCATTTTAGATCTGACCATACCTTTGTGATGAGAATTTTCCCCCTTTCTATCAATTTATAATTTAGAAATAAATTAAATAGAAATATGGTATCAGAAGACTGCGGGATGAAAATATTTAAGAAAAGCTTCTTTGAAGTCTAAGTGAGTAAGATTCAAATTCATGGAATTCCAATGGTATTTCTGCACTCATCTCCCTTAGCTTCCTTGAGTTTGGACTTGATACAACATGAGCTCATTACTTTGTGCTGCCATTCTGAGGCTTCCTCTTCTTTCTTTTTCTTGGCCTCCTCTAGAAGTGCGATCTTGGCAGTGAATTCAGCAAGTTCTGCTGCCTGAAACAGAAAATGAGGTAAAAATTTTTAATTTGTTGTCATTTTGGCTCTGCAGTAGAAGAGAGCAGAACCTTTTGCTGTGATCTGACTTAAAAAGTCTCAACTATCTATGATTTCTGATCAACACTTGGATCTGTTTCAGTTTAATACAGCATTAACACCACCACCAATATGCTGATCATTCTCAACCATAACCTCAGTACCATAAGACTATATCCTGCCTTTGGCACTGTCTGTTACACTGAGGTTGCAGAAGTCCGTAGTCAAGAAATTCTCTCCTAGACAGTCATGGTGCCCCTCTCAGCAGGTGCAAATCTTGAGTTAGAACTGGCTTAGCACAGAAGGCAAAAAAAAAAAAAAAAAAAATCACTGTAAAAGTCACCAAATCCCTTCTGCCCCAAACACACCTTTAAGCTTCAGAATGCAATTGCTTCAACAGAAAACAGGTTTCCCAGTGGACTGCAAAAGGAAGCCTCTCATTCTTGACTGGATAAACTTTGACCTCACCAGAAGAACTTAACAGGTGGGGTTGGCCTGAAATGTCCTTATCATTTGTTTTCTTACACATCACGCGGGTTTTTTATTTGTTTTTGTAGTTTGTTTGTAGTGGAAAATGCACTGTTTTCTAATAAAGCACTACAACCATCTTTAACAGATGAACCATTGCTTGTTCATCTAACAAAACAAATAAAACCATACCCCAAAGCTGTATTTCAACTCTATATTTTTTTCAAAACAAGGTCAAAGCTTCCTACTAGTTGCTCCTGGTTCTTCATTTGATCAGCTGCCTGCTTGGCTAGAGCAGCTTTAGCTTCCTCAGCTGCTCGACGCTCCCTTTCCAGGCGCTCTGCTTCCTCCTTTGCTCGCTTTCTTTCTTGATCCAGTTCCAGAGCTCTTCTAGTCTGTTCTTCTAGCTCTGCCAAAAGGAAAAATTGCAAACAAGATATCACTGCTTAAGTCCTGTATAACACAGAAATTACAGCTATAATGTACTCAAAGTAATGAGACCTAGAAAACTGACCAAGATTCACAAGGCTGGCTCAAGTTAGCCTGACTGAAGTCAAAACAGGCTGCTGAGCATGTGGCCTGAAGCTACAGCTCTCTGTGACATTTTTCTTTCCTCCTCCTCCTCCTCTTAGACATACTTCGGATATTCCCCATCTCACCTGGAGGGTGACTGATGTCAGTCACCTAGTATTTCAGAAAACAATCACTACAACAAAAAATATGTATAAATATATACATGTGCATATACAACCTCTCATCATATATAAAATCTTTTCAGAAGTCAGTCATACTCTCTCATGGTAAGGAAGTCAAAAACTCTTACACTATACTAAAGTGTCTGCCAAAGGCACTTTAATATGGTATAAAGGCAGTGAGAAAGGCAGCTGACTCAGACGTGTTCCCAGCAAAATGAACCAAGACTCACTGCAAAGTTCAGAAACTTTCACCAGAGAGCCGCTGTTTAAAGGGCATAAACAGTATAACTTGAGATAAAGAGAGGAGTAAGAGTTCTCTAGCTGGTCTGGTTAGCAAAATACTGCAATCCACAATACAGAAGTCAAATTAAAATTGGAAAACAAAACAAACAAAAAGAAAGAAAGAAAAAAAAACCAATCCATTAGCAAGGTAACATTTGAATGGGCAAAACACAAAGATATCCGCGGAACCAAAGTGTAGGAGCACACACGAGAAGCAGAGCGCCATATGGATCAGGCTTGGCTTTGTTCTCTGACTGACCATGTAAATGAGCAGGACAGGACGGTTTAAAATATAACAAATAAACTGATTTTTAAGTGCTAGACCAAGTAAAGATTCTCAAGTTCTCTCATTTACTTGCATTATTTTTGGTAATTCAAATGTGAAGGAAAAAAGCAGGGGTCCATCATTACAGGTATGAGAACTTAATCAGTGCTGCATTTCTACAAGTAAAATGCCCAAGTATTTAAAAACTCTACTTAAACACAGAAAAAAAACTTCTCAAAGACAGAGAACACAATTTACGTCAGCTAGAATGCAGAAATAGCAGAAATAAAGAAGCTGTTTTATATGTGAACGATCGAAGACTACAACACAGGAATATATATTATTTCATCTATTATCAATTATATAGTCTAATTTTTAACATAAGAGCTACTAAAAGATGAAAAAGTGAGATGAGCAGGTATTTTCTTTCCATTTTGTTCATTCCTTTACTGGCTTCATGTTTTTCTTTCTTTTAGAACAAATTTCTTAGAGTACTTAGATGTCAGCTTACAAGAGGTAGTCATAACCAAGACCTTTACTGAAATAATTCATGCTTTAGAAAGAGATACTTCTTTGTTAAATCCAGATGTACTCAGAACAAGTTCAAAAAAGAGTAAGGCACAGCTACTAGTTGTGTTGCCACAAAAAAACCAACAACACACACACATAAGAACATTAAACTAAAATATAATTTCTGTTCATGTCTCCAAAATTAATTTCTATGACACAGTTAACATGATCCTGTTCCTTAATTTGTAGCAATGCCTCCTTTAGAACACCACTCCCAAAGTCAAGGAGCTTTGGGGATGCTGATAAATTAAGTTCCCTGACATCTCTGCATATTTATTTACTTAAACACTTCCACAAAAGGCTGCCTGTTTTTCTTCCTACAGAGGGTTCTGCATTCATGTATTTAAACAAATTTGTCTGGCCCAAACAAATAAGCTATTTTAAATAAGGAAACCCGTTCACCAGATTTAAGAAACCCAAAACAGAGCAACCCACAGAAGGAAAATGTTTTAATCTTTTATCAGAGAGGCTCAAACATACCAAGATTTCACACAAGGGCTAGAAGTTGCAGAGAAGTTTGTGTCAAAGTCTCTTTTCCACAGTCTGAACTGTCCCAAGTTCAAGTTAAAGCCACACACTACACATCTTTCAAAGACCCAAGCAAGATCTGCTAGTGATTCAGCGTTGCTTCTAGAAAAGGCACCTGTCTTTCAGCTTCCCTGGGCCAGGGCTGGGGAAGCAGAGCCTTCCCAACACTCGGCCTGACCTGGACAGGGAGATGCAGGAATTGGTCAGTCTCAAGAACTGCTCAGTGCTCCCAATGGCTCCCTCTCTGGTATCGTGTGAAACGTCACCAGGACAAACTCCCAGAGCTCCCTATTTGCGTCAACAGACCTTTAGGAGTACGAGGTCTTTGGTCAGGGCCACACAGTTGTCCCTTACAGAACTCCAAGGTTTGGGAGTCTTCTGGCTGCCTCCACTGAACCTGTTATGGATGGCAGGGTTTTGGAAGTATGGAGGTAGAACTAGAGATCTGCCTCAGGTATATGTAATTTATTAGCAGTATTACAATCAATGCTTTTCTTTATCATATCTGAAGCCAGGAATTATAAACAGAATACAGGCACAGATCTTTCAAGGATGTGAACTAACACTCAGGAAGAAAAAACCCACAAAAATAACAAAACATCACACACACACACGGACAGGAGAAACTGAGTGCAGCAATGCAGGCTCAACAAGGTGATCCAACATAAAAATGAGGATGTATTTCGGGAATATACAGAAGCCCATGGTCAAGTTTGACAAAGCAAAGTGAAGGGAAAGAATGGGACATGGAACTTGCAATAGAAAAGCTAAATTCAACAAAATCTCAAAAGAAATACTAGGAATCTTCTCCAGTCGCATGATTTCAGCACTTCGAGTACTGCATAATATTGAGTTAAATAGCACATTCAACTTCCACTTTATAAAAAGCAAATGAAAGTTCTTGCCATATTAGAACTTTTTAAAATACACACAGCATCTATTAACTATTAATAAAAAACAACTTGACACAAATACATCATTTTTTCTTGCTATTAAAAAAATCTCTACTTCCTCTTCCTCCTCCCTCAAAAAACAAGAGAAAATTGTGACACTAACAGTCAAGCAAACAAACCACTGTGACCACACACAGCACCACCAGGATCAGCAAGAACTCACCTTTCTGAGCTTTCATTGTTTGTTCTTCTATCTGTCTCAAGCGTTCCATTAATTCTTCCTTTTCACGCTCTATTCTTTCCTTTTCCTTTTCTGCTATCTCCCTTTTTTTCTTCTCATTTTCTAATTGTGCTCTAAGAATATTAAAAAAAAATTTTTTAGGCCTTGAATGGATTAAATTTTGCTCTCTCATGATTCTGATTTCTATTTATTAGTTTCACAACTAAATGAGTAAACTAAATGTTTCAATTTAGTTAAGAACAAACTAAAGAACCAAGTTTCTTTATTTCAAAATACTGTACAAAAATATGAATGGGATAACAGACAAGCAGACTTAGTTATAGTTTAACCAGGTCAGATCCACAATTACAGTTGCAATTCAGAAAGGGCTCACATTTTATCTAGGCTAGAAAAAGAAACTTTAAATATACAAAAGATAAGTTATGTTAATCTTCACTGAACTTGTTCTAAAGATAGACTGTACAAGTCCTTAGGAATCAGACAAAACAGAATTAAGAATTAACAAAAACACCTTAATGAGTAACAACTGTATAGATATCATTAGCATTGTTAAAGCTTAAAAAAAGCTACAGTTTTCTATTAAGACAGTTCAGTCGCATCAGCTTGAAACCTGCTAACACATTACAGAGAGAAAAGCAAATTTATCTTCTAGAATGCTAGAATGACTAGTACACTAGGATTTCATTTTCTCAAAGGGTACAATATTTTTTTCTTGTTTTATGAAAAGTTTATTTACCTTTCCAATTGTTTCTGATGTTTCTCCTCTCTAGCCTGGGCCTTCATCTGTTGCACTTCAATTGTATCAGGTTTTCTCCTCCTCATGTACAATTCATGATTTCCCATGCACAGTGCCAAAATTCGCTTATTAATTCTCAGCCGGGGTGCATAAAAAACAAAATCCTAGCAAATATAATTGCAGATTATACATTAACCCAAAATAAACCAGTTGTGATACTCAAAGCATAACTGCATGCCTGCATTTAAGTTTAATCTTACAAGTATTTTAACCTTCTGACCAATCCAATACCACAAATCCATAAATCCAGTTACTGGAAAGAACATGCAAGACAAATGTAAAAATCACATCTGGATTCCCTGTGTAGAAGTTAGCAATTTTACACCAAGTAATTTACATAAACTTCCAGAAAAGCAACACTATTTCAATATGTAAGCTAACTCAGCATTCCGCCCCAAAAAGTCTCTTGAAAGATGTTGCTGCAGTACAAGCAAAAAAAAAAAAAAAGTGGAAAAAAAAGCTTTAACGTATTACACCACAGCTTTTCAACTCATCATGAAATTAGCTGCCTTATAGAGTATCAACCAGAATGAAAAAAGTTGAACATACATGAAAATAAATGCTTCCTTTTGAAAAAAGGCTATTCTACCCATATGAAAAATTAGTGGCATACACTATTTACTTGTGCTATACTAGACAGTAGATCCCTTCACGTTTTGAACTTTCTATACACAGTGGTATACTATTTTACAGACTACTTACAGGGGCTTTTTTGTCAATTGGCTTTATGACAAATTTTTTATCGTTAAAAGAGATGTTTCTTATTTCACTCCAAGGAAATCCAATCTTGGGTGTCAACCTTCAAAGAGAAAAAGTTCTCATTAGAAGCAGAAATTTGGGTATTTTGTTCAAGCCCAACAACCCGTAAGATTACTAATTTTGTATCATTTTCGCTACTGCACTTTAAAATTACATTTAGTAAACATGATAACAGTTCAAGTATACTTTAGTAGGCATTTTTACACATCATTACAGACCCAGTAAATGAGTAAACTACATACAAAAGTGGCAATGCAACAAAAGACATTTTGAAATTTCCATCTGTGACTTACCTACTCATTAAGTATATGATAAGCATTGTAGTCATGTACTGATTCTTTTTTTTAAAAAAAGCAATTTATTTTAAATTTAGTGAATATGATGAGCATATAATTTGAGAAGGGACTCAAATTAAATTAGTCTTCAGTAACGCTGCAGCATGGCTTAGCTATAAACTACTTATCCCTCCACTCCTTCAAGTGGAATTTCATCCCCGTTGCATTTTAAGCAGAATAAATTGAGATCAAAAGGAGTTACACTGCTATGTCTAATAGTATCTTTTTTTCCCAGAGTCCTAGCATTTTATTTTCTATTTGTATTATCTTAATACAAGAGTGTTAGTAAAAAAGCTTAACTATTGATTGCTAAGTATCAGGAAAGCAACAATACTAAATCCAGCAGTTCTTCCAGTGTGATTCTCTGAAAATTTCCTGGATCTTTTAGGAGTTATATTGCCATCTAATGGCAATTAAGGCTTACAGAATTTTGTTAGGAAGTATAAACATCAGTAGAGAGCATGAAATTTCAGTTCAGTTAACTGCAGCTGTCTGTTGTTTGACTTTTGCTCAACTCCAAATCACTGTGAAAGTGCTCTTAACATCAAATACTGTTAACAGAGCTGTCTGTAAAGGAACAAACAGGGAGTGTTCTTGTGTTTTTACGATTCTTCAAGTTTTGTACTTTTCAGCTTTATCACTATTCAAGCAGAAGAGATTCTTTGATCTCTCTCCCAGGATACATGAATCATTGATTTTCTTTCATGTCTGAAAGATTTTCTTTTTTTTTTGTTACCAAAGTTTTTTCGTGCTCTAACAGCTATACTTCTAATTTCTGTTCAAGAAAAAAAAAAAAAAAAGAAGAAAAATTCTCATTAAACATGTTGCCCAGTTCACAATGGCTTTCTCATCCTGACTGAAGAGGGGGTCTTGAAGTAGCAAAAAGCACTAAAAAAACCACATCAGAAACGGTTTAGCTATCAAGCATCCGTATTTAGCAATGCAAATTTGAATTCATACAGAACTGCTCTCCCACTGCCCTACTTAACATCCTATTTAACGTTTAATATTCACATATTCTACCAGTTAACTTCTACCATTTTTCTGTCTTTTAGATGAGAAGGTCTTTGAGAACTTTTTTGCTAAATGTTATAGAAACACACAGGGCAGGTTTTGTACGAATCTAGGATAGGATCTCCTAGGGCAGAACTCCAACAGAAACATTAGCCACTTACTTATCATCATGCTCATAAATATTTAGACCCAAAGCATCAACTCCTAGCCACAATTCAGTTCCTTTCTTATTCTTTATTTCAAAATAGTTGACTCCATACATCTCCAAATCTTGTGCAATCTTAAGGTATTCCATCATAGAATCTTCCCTGATGAAAGAAAATAGCATAATTACTCAAAAGTGAATTGTATGAGTAAGGCAACCACAGAGAAAAACAGCTGGCAATCTAGTTAGGAATGCAATCTCTCTTCTAAGAAGTTCTGTGTACGTTGATTCAAATGCTTATATTGCTCATTACATTGATACCCAAGTTCAATTCAATCATTACATTTTGTCTTTCTATCCTGGGAATTAAGGAAATATTAAATATATTTTAGGAAGTACGTAGGCAAATACAGGAGAAAAAGCAGATGAAAAGCTTGCCTAAGAATGACACAGGCAGTCGATAACCAAACTACATTCTTATCAACCCTCACTTCTGCTTTCATGGAAGACGGAAAATTCTATACCAGTCTCAATAAAAGATAAAAACTTTTTCTGAACAAAAATAATCTCTCCTTCCAAAACTCCTACTAAGACAAAAAACTCCAAAATCTAAAAATCTTACAGATCGTGAAACATTTTCTGCACAATTACCTTAACATTCCTCTGTGTTCTTCATGCCAGTTCTGTATTCTTTCTTCCCACTGCTCTTTTGTCAGTTTGTGCTGTTCTAAAACACTGTTAACAGAAAAAAATTACTATTAGATAAAACTGACAAGAAATTTACACTCCTGAAGGTATAAGAGTAAGTTTGGTACATGGTCTAACTTGCTTTAGTAGAAGTTGAAATGTGCCTTCCTATAAATTGCAGCTCAGCTTTTAATGCAGACAGGATGTTTTAAAAACACAAAACCAAAAAACCCAACCACAACCACCTCCCACATCTTTCAATTTCAGTAAATATACACTTCAGAACAGTCTGAAGCTATTTCTTTTTTCATGGTATTTTATATCCCCGCTATAGTAAAATCCATGTCATGCCACACCTCAACTTCCAGTAAAGTCATAAAAATGTAATGTTTGAAAATGTTGGAAATTAATCTCTGTATTTATAGGCACTCTCAATTTTTCATTTGTTTTAATTTGTAAGAAAATATAACACATTAAGACAAGTTAACAGACTATGCTCCCTACTCTTTGATTTCAAAAATCAGTAATTAAGCAATTTAAGAAACATGAATGGAACTTACTTACACTGGCCTGCAATTATGGACATATGTTTTGACCTATTTCGAACCGTCAATATATTATAGTAGTTTAGGAGTCAGTGCATGCTTAAAACAGAAAATACATGAGAAAAGGTATTTCACTGTGTTTGTTTTTTTTAGTGTATTTTGCATTTTAAGCATTCCTAGAGAAACAAGAGCAACTAAAGGGCAACTAATCAAAGAAAAGACCGTGAAACGAAATGATACTGAAAAAATTGGCTCAGATGCCTTTCCTTCCTCTCTCAACTCAGAAAAAGAAGGATTTTCCATTCAGCCTAGTATTCCTTCTGCTACAAAATTTATCTGCAATAAAATTACGAATTTCAGGGATTTATCATTTACCAAATTGTAAGAATATATCAAGAACTGAAGAAAAAGAGTGGGTATTAAGGAAGTTTAGTCTGACTTGGGAGATTTTGATTTTATTCCAGCAGAGGAAAAACTGCAGAAAAAAGTACCAGATCATTTTCTGTATTTTTGTATTGCAAAACATACACACCTTTGAAAAAACTACTAGTAAATGTACATTGGCACTTAGTACTTAATTACAAGAATGTGCTGCAATCAAGTTATATATAGCAGACAATGCAAAATCAGAAGCAACCTTACTCACCGCTGAGGGAGAAGCCTGTCGTTGGCCAGGTAGCCGAGCTTATGGATCTCCTTATTGTAATCTCCATACTTGGACTGGACAGCATAAGAAGCCAGAAGAACTGCAGTTTCTGGTGGACAATATATTTCATCATTTAGAATAGCTTCTTTAACTTGCAGGAAGAAAAGTCTCTGAGTTATTTCTTGAATTAATTCTTCCGATACATCTTCTGGAAAAAACTTGGCCCTGAACTTAAACTGCAAAGGGTTTTCTTTTCTTACATCTTGCTGGGTTACCTGAGGGAGAACAATGTAGAAATAAAAATTAAAAGGAGCACTGAATAGTGTTTAAAATACAGTTAGTTTAAGAGTAATAATTTCTCCAGTCCCTGCACCCTGAAATCTAAAGCTTCCTGACAACAACCCTTGGAAATCAACTCATGATTGACATGGCACTGAATCAAGCGCACCACCAATCTGGCTAAATCAGATAATTTTGCAATACTACTCAAAGACTCATTTAGGTTTCTCTGTAGGCTTGTGTGAATTTGTATTTATCACAATAAAATCTGGTGAAAAAAAAAACAGAAAAATGTGAAACAAAACAAAACAAAAAAAAGCTATACTTGAGGATGAATTACAGGAACTAAAAAAGGCTTTAAAAAGTTTTCCTTAGTAAGAACTACTTTAACACAGCTGGGAAGTTGGGATTCTTTTTAAAGTCTTTGAACGATGGCACTAAATATGTGCTTTGTTCTTCTGTAAAAAAAAGTTAACCTAGTTCTAACAAACATTTTTCTATAATGAATAAGTATTACGAACAAGACTTCTGTGTAAATTTCCTGAGCTATAATGTACTAATTTTGCAAGTTTCAAGCAGCTTTCTGTTCAGACTTTCTGCAAAAGTTTACCTAATTTGACTCAGCTTTCTGTTCTGATTATTCCTGGAAGTAGAAACATTCAAAAATTAAACTCTTTGTTAATGTCAAGTAACAGTTATTGGCAGAAAGTACACTCATAATAATAATAAAAAAAAAAAAAACAACCACTCTCAGACTTCCAATTCCACACACACACTCTTGTATACAGTTCTTATTTTTTATGTATGAACAGTCTCTCTAGAACCTCAAGGGGTGCATGAAGTCAGGCATCTGTTTGCTTGACTGGCAAGAAGTATCAAAAATTACAAATATAATGCAACCACTTAATTAGATACCCAGAGCAGCATCATTACTATATTCAACAATAATAAATATTTGCACACTTTCCTTACTGGTCACCTGTTCTGGTTTACAAATTCTATATTTCACTTTAACTTCACAAATGAAATGGTTAGGTTTCTTTTGGAATAATGATTTTTATTCTTGCCATAATAAAGCTGAATTTTCCATATCTATTCTATGATTTTTATCAATCCTAACTGTATTTGATACAAATGTTTAAATAATAACTAACAAGCTACACCAATTTATGTCTTTTTGGGGTTTAAAAAAAAAAAAAAAAAAAAAAAACAATATTACTTTATAATCTTTTTATAAATAAACATTTTTTTTTGATTCAATAAATTTGGATATTAAGAAGTTAAGGAAATTAAGTGTCCTTAAGAAGTTAAGGATACTTGCTGGTCCTCTACAAGCAACTTAAATTGTTAAAGACTCTATAAAGCAGTGTATATATATCTATATCTATATATTTAATGATGCACCCAGAGCTGCATTCAGAAACCCTACAAGGTACCTATTAGATGCCACCTACACAAAGGGTTAGAAGCCTATTTATGGATGTCGTGTTCAAAAATACATGGCTACAGATAGCAGAGGTTCAGAAACATGCCTTATACCTTTTTCCTTCTTCTGAAACTCTCCTATTGTACTATTAAAACAGGCCCACATGAATGAAGTTTTCTTAACATACACATTAGCATATTACTATTGGTAATGCAGAACCTCTTTCTCGGTCCAATTCAACGTTGATGCAGCTTTGCAGTAGGACTGTGCTCCTTTCCAGTTAACCAAGCTGAAGACTATTCTGCCATTTCAAACACAATAGTAAGAAGTAACTTTTCAGTCGAATCTGAAATCAGACATCTCTCACCGATAACATTAAAATAGCAAGCCTATTTTTAAATTATATACTTTTCTAAATGTAAGGAATCATTACCTTTTTATTTAGCTTTAGCCAAGTTGAATAGCCTTTGCTGTCCACATACTGCAGCCCAAAAAACCAGACCTCACGAAGACCAACGGTTTTCACCACCTAAAAATAAACAATCCCGTTACCTATGATCACTATAACAGAATCTTTTATAATAGTTAACCTTAAGAAACCATCTGAAACTGAAATAAGAATATTTTAATGCATAAAACTATAAAATAGTAATAAAATATCAGGTCCACAGGAGTATCCACTTAAAAGTTCCAAATAAATTCAAACACAACATTGCCAAACTTTCCATTGCATTGTGCAACTTACTGCAGAAGTTCAACTCAGCACCCAGGGAGCACAAGATAAGAAACATGACGCCAATCTTTAAGATCAGGTCTGGGAACTGTATGAAGACCTACAGACAAGTAAGTCCACTTTAACTAAATACAGAAAGCACAGCCGTAACAAAGGATAAAATTTGTGGACTTGTGGATAAATATGATGTAAGGAAGAAGAATCACCTCCTTCAAATATTTGAGACTTCTTTTAAGAGTCAGTCTTAAAAGGGATCAGGATGATCCAGTTGATAAATTCAATAAGAATTTCCTACAGAATAACCAGTTAGGTTTTTACAAAAATAAAAAAATGAAAATTCTCAAATAAAGGGAGAACCTTTTTATGGATAAACCAATTAAAGAAAATAGGAAAAATAGGAACACACTTCCAGCTCCTCACAGAGTAGCAGAGCAGTTACTGTGCGTGTAACCACTGCGGAAGTCACAGCGGACTTTTATAAATGCTCTTAAAAACAAAACAAAAATTAAAAGATGGCATGACAATATTTCCTGTCTTTCAGAAGATATCTGAATGAACAATAACAGGGAAGATGAACTTCAATAAAGATTAAATTTTCTAAAAAAACCCTGTACTTCAGAAAATAAAAACAAAACAAAAAAAAACCTTAATGTTAACAGCAAGATCTTGTAGTATAAGAAAATGTAACAATGCTGCTGCATGGCTGTATAAACCCATGGCATTCCCAGATCTCTAATACTACACACAGACTGCCCATATTCCCTTAAAAGGATGCTACATCACTGGAGGCAACTACAAAAATGTTGAAAAGATGGATCAGCAACAAGGAGCATCTCTTTCATTGAGACAAACAGAACTAAGGCTACTAACAGTAATGAAGAGGGAAAACCATTATACAGATCTATAAAACCTGCATGTCATATCCAAGGAAAATAGAGAGTGATTATTCATTATTTGTCATAATGAGAGTATTAAGACAATCAACTGAAATCATTAGAGAGCAAGTTCAAAACAAAGAAGCACTTTTACTACACAGGATACAATGAAATTGTAGAACTATCTGTAGACTTTTGCATAGTAAAAGTGGATTGAATAAAAAATTAATCAGAAAAGTCCAACAAGGATCATTTTAAGTTTTGGCTCTGAAAGATCCAGTATTGCAGTACTTACATATGGGCTCAGGTTGAACCATGCTGGCAAGCTGGTTATTCAGATGCATGTGAAGTAAATAGAATTTACACATAGATCCTCCTCCACTTTAAAGTAGTACTATCGGGTTGCAAAATTAAGATTTTGAAAATTAGAAAATGTCACAGTTAAGAAAACTCTGCAGACTTATTTCTGATTCGTTGCATATGTGTATTATGTTTCAACAACCAAAGAGAAACACCCCTTTCTCCTCCTGTCCCCTCTTATTTAGGGCTTCAGTAGCTGATTCCAAGAATGCTTTCTCCTCTTCACTTTGTGGTAATAGCAGATGAGGTCTGGTACTTAACCAAGGCTGCAAGTTGCAGCTCAAGCTGGTTAGAAATGCAGATGCTCAACTACCCTGTCCATAAGGTGTAACTCGATATAAAGGAGACAATTCTCACATCTTTGCTGAACAGGAACCACACTAAACCAGCAGTTTAGATGCTCACTGTTAAGACCTTGTCAAGGAAAACAATCCCCCAATACCATCACCAAACTGGTAAAACAAACAAACAAAATCCCAGGATTCTTTCCCTCCTGGGAACCACTATAGATGAGAACCTGGTTAACTAAAAGGGCACAGATCCCCACTCGCATATTCTAATCTACAACAGAATGGATCAAGGAGACTAATGCCAAATACATTAACTAAAATAAGTACTTAGGAAAAAAAAATGCTTTTGTGCAATAAACTTTACCGAGTTTCACAATAGAAGAGAAAATAAAGCCACAGACAATGAGAAGTATGTCTCGACTGCTAGCAGATGGAAAGGATGAGAAAACACTCTGGATGGGAAAAAACTTCCGAAAACATCAGTTAAAAACTGGAAGCAACTATCGACTGAGAAAAGTAAGAACTGTTCACAAAACTGTACATAAACGCTAGGTGATAAAATAATGGATAGATTATTTTCTGTAAGCAATAACTAACAAGGCTGCCGTCATGTTCACCATCTCTGCACTAACACTGAACAACAGCCCAGTCAATAACTGCACTATTGGACTTTTTTACTGTAGGGAAATAGAGTAACTTTTGTCCAAAAAATTCAGCCACTTTGACGATACAGTTCAGCTCTTAGTGTTACTCTATGGAACTCACACATACAGAGAAGGTTAGGCAGAAAATGCTTCTCCCCTCACACACTGCTATGCTGATTGATTTTGTCTGACTTTATAATTTTTAATTTTTTTTTTGTTTTCAGAGGATGATTACAAGAGCCTCTGAGATGCAAGAGCTACATAATGAACTGAGAAACACAGGTGACGAGAGCATGAAACATGGACAGAAAAAGAATTCAAAACTATCTTTATTCTCAGTTTGTGAAAGCCCCAGTTTGGATGAAACTGATTACTTGGGCACAACACATTACAGAGCAGAATGTCACCCCACCCAATACTGCATAGCTAAAGATAGCAAAGGTTGGCAGGACCGAAGGAGCAGCTCGACGCTCTGGTGCCACACAGCATCATGCTTTTGACCCGATGGTGCTGCCGGTGAGACAAAAAGCAAGTTGTCCACATTTCTACACCTGAAAGTTGCCTGTGCCCTTTTCTTCAAGGAGGCTCAAGGCATCACTGGGCACCCGCCTGGGAGCGGCAGCCTCTAGTTCTGTGAAGAAGCTGAGGATACACTGCTACTGATGGAAGTGGGAAGGGCTACAAACCACACATTCATTTCAAAAAAACCAAACAAACAAAAAATAGGAACTAATAAAAAGCTCACTGTTACCCCTCAAGAAAGATTTTTCAATTGATGTACTAAAAGCATTAAAATAACCTGTTAAGTGTGTAATCTTCTTTAAATATTCGGCATTACATACTTTGAGTATCTACAGTGGAGAAGATAGAAATGACGGTTCTACAAGAATGTTCATAATATAGTTAAACGATTTTTAAAGTAGTAATTTGGAATACTTCCACATTTTTAACTGAATACATGCATTACAGACCTCGTATCAAGTATTTACTAGTTACTTGAGGGATAAAAGAAATGGCACAATGACTAGCCTTCGCTCTTTATATTTTCTAGAACACTAAATAACCTGGATCAAAGAAAGTTATTTCAAGATTCTGATTTCTACAATTACATGAAATTAATAGGAAAACAACCTTTTACAAGAAATTACTCATTCCATCCATTTAAGTGAATTAAGATGAAGGCACAGCCAAGCGAGAAAATGTAGCTCTAATGGGTCTGCAACCCCTAAGCACATTAAAATCTAAGGACAATTTTTCAAATATTTAGGAATATAAGTATCTGTGTCTTCTATTCTTGGACAAAAGATAACAGCTCTCTTCACTGATTTTTCTTTCTCACATTTGTTATTTGACAATACCGAAAGTGACAGGAATTTCTTACACATGCGATTCTCACAGTTTTGTTACAGTTTTAAGTGCATTATGATTAGAGGTTAAAAAAAAAAAAAAAAGCATTACTTTTACTTTTGTAGCAGTTCCACATGATTCAACTGAGACCTCATTGTGCATCTTTTTAAAGCTATCTTTGATTTTAATACATTCTGTTAGAGTTAATGATGAAGGTCAAACAAAAGGACTACATAACTCGCATAATGTAATGGAAACACTGAAAACCTAGACTGAATCCTTCAACTTTATCAAATGATGCCTATGTGTATATACATACATAAATGTAACACATATATAAACATTATATTGAATACACAAGTTACCTGATCAAAGAGCTGTTTGCCTGTTGTATTGGGCTGGATGGCAAATTCCAATTCTGCATCCATTGTGGTAACTCTCACATTGATCTGCAGAAAATAAAGAAATATTTAGATCATACTGTGACATTGTAATTGTTTCCTATACTGTGATTATCTCTGTAAGAAAGGATATATAAGAGGTAACTTCAACAATTGTGATGATCTTTACATGTATAGAAGACAACAGATACAAACAAGAAAATGTTAATCTAAAAATAAAAAATAAAACACACACACAAACAGAAAAGGTCTCTTTTCTTCTTTTTTTAAACATTGTTTTTGAAAGTCATATCATGAAAAAGACTAGAGTTGATTTAATGAAATGACTAACATGGCCACTAAGATTCATCAAGGCATTCACTTATATTCACTATAGTAGGATTTGCCTCCCAAACCTGTGTAAAAGGAAGGATGAAGTCACATGCATTGTCATTTCAAGGTATTTATACCTGGCTATAATAAAAATAAACACCACCACACAGAGCCCACTGTCCTAATATTTTCAAGATTTGGAGGCCCAGCTCTTTTGAAGGAAACAGAACAGAGCTTACAGGTCTCAGGACAGAATAACAGCAGATTTTCACCACTGGAGAGACTACAGAAGTTAACTCCACTTAAACTCCCTCCACCCCCGACAATCACTCTCTCTCAATGAACTTGCCCATTCTTGTGAAATAAAGAATCATTTTCTAGCTGATTCTCAACAGCCACAGATTCCATTTGCCTCAAAACAGGAAGTCAGATGCACCAGGTGATATCTCCAAAATCACAATACAGAATACTGCCTTCTCACTCCTGGAAGGGTTCTCCATTCCTATAGCTGTTTTATTTATCTTTAGAGTATATAGAGTTAATATCAAATTTACTTTGCTGCAAATGAAAAGTCAAAAACTTGAAATTTCACCAAATTTAAGGCACGCACAATATATTGCTAGTTCTCTTTGTACCATAAAATATGAAACAGCAGTAAATTAGGCCTTGCATTAAAAGTACTTCTACCACTTTACCTGCTTCTTCATAAATGTATTTTCTGAAGACTATTCCTTAAATTTTCTATTTGGTGAAATCCTTTGAAAAGCGAGCGTGGAAAACACTCAATAAGACAAAACACAGCTCAAAGGTGTGAAAGAGAAAAGTGGAGAGAAGTTTGTCACTGTCCAACACTTAAAAGCTTGTTCACTCCTGTCTTTAGTGTCAAGGTGAATAACTTTGGGCATGGGCTGGCTATAGGAGACAAGAGTAGCAGGAGCTGGAGAACCGCTAGGTTATAGACCTGCAAACAAGGATGATAGCGAGGCTGAACAAACTGTTTTTGTGTGTTAATGTGTGTGCAAATATTGATAAAGCACAAGAGTTGAAGGCTTTGGAAGAAAAAGAAAAGATAGTGAACTTTCATTACCAGAAAAAAAAAGGGGGGGAGCTATGTAGAGAGAAGAGTTGCTTCCTCTAGATTCACCTCCCTCCCTTTCAAGGGAGAAAACATCACATTTAAAATTCTAAGCCTACCTCACCGAACTGGACTGGTTCACAAAGCAGTTGCCCTTAAATTACAGAATTTTAAGCAGTTCAATATGCAACTCCAAAAAGCTACAACAGCTAAATTAAAGAGAAATAAGGTTATAATGTAACTTTATTAAATGCCAAAGCACTGTTATGTAATAGCAGCATTGCCAAAAAGGCAGCAAGTGCCACAAGAGCTCTGCAAAGCACAGAAAGCTAAACTATTAGCAGACTTTTAAAGTTTCAGGGGAAAAAAAAAAAGAGAAAAACCTGATTTCAAATGTCATCTTCTAAAAACAGGCTAACTAAAATACTCAAACAAATAATAATAGATGTGATACGCAGGCAAAATTAACCACCACTTTATAGGTTGGAAGCTGCTAGCTATTACCGGTTCAGACACAAGCAGAGGGCTCTAACAGCTGCAGCTGGGACAGATACAAACACACATTGAGGGCACATGGTCACTTCCAAGCACCCCACTACACCTTTGCCTCTGAACTTCTGCAAATGTAGTTAGTAGCTGGTGATTACTAGTCAGTTCTACTAAGAAAGTCTCAAATAAAAGGAATAACATTATGATACCGCCAAAAGACTCAAAAAGGTAATACTGCCCTTGATTAAAGTGTATCATTCATCCCCTCAGCATTTAAATTGTAGCATATAGATACTGAGTTTTCACAGCTTTATAGCTTATTGCTACAAAGCTGCAGTTATTTCTGGGCATGGAAAGTAAGAAAGTTACTTTTGACAGAACCGGGGAGTGAACCCAGAAGGGTTACTTATCTAGCCCAAATTTGGCTCACACAGCTCTCAAATCTGTTTTCAGTTACATTTAGCAAAATAAAACTAACAATGCATTTTAAGGAAAGTAATGGGGAATGCACAGACTTGTCTAGAAAAGTCACACGAGAGACTCCAACTGAGTAAATAAGGCAGAGAACTGAGGAAGTGCAGGAAGAGAAGGATGCCCCACACGGGCACTGGATGGAAACTGGTGTCATCTACTACTTCCAGCTACATGGAACCAGCCTCTTGACAGAGTCCTAAGGGGAAATCATCCAAACCAGAAATTATAAAGAAACTAGCCTGAACCTACTTGCTCTGTGTTAACTTTATCACATAAATACTGCAACACAAACAATCTCTCCTAAAATTTCCTCTAGCAAATACTGCAAGGCTATCATCACTCATAGCACAAGACCTGTTTTACAGCAACTCTTCAATTTCTGTCCTTCATCTTCAGAGGTCATCACAAAAAAATTAAGACCGACCTGGGGAACTGCTACAGCTTGTTTGGTACATTCATTGAGTACATTCAGATGTAACTTTACTCCCAGAGCTGATACTTTCTCAATTCAACTTTCTAGAACGTTCTACAAATTCGTGAGCATGTCTGAGCAAATATTATTTTTAAAAAGTTAAAAAATGACCATTCTCAAAGGATATTTTTGTTTCTGCAATATATTGCATTTGTAATTGGTTTAGAGTGCCATGGTGGCCATGGCTGAGGAATACTGGGAAAGGCTTCAAGTTCAGAAACTGGACAAAGCCGACTGTCAGAGGATTCACAAAGACAACATGACAACTGCCTCTGTGTCATCACATGTTAAACTATATGAACAAATCATTTAGAATAGCACAGATTGCATTAAAAGGCTATGATGAAGAAAATGAAAGGGAAAGTGGAGTTATTCCACAGAATTTCAAGAAATTCTACTTTCTAAAAAATTCTTAGCATTGTATATTTTCTTTGGCTGGCTACTTTAAAAAGCCAATTTTATAAACAAAGACACTGTAAGAATGTATAAAGTATACCATGAAGGTCAGTATAGCATAAGTTCTGCTGGAGATTTATGAAAACCATATAACAAAAGCTCTGTGTTAGAACAGGAAATCTAGGTAGCTCATAGTTTTAAAGTAACTGATTAGCTTAGATTCACTGGCCTATCGTTAACAGCAACTCTACTGCTGAACAAGTGACCAGAGACAAGAAACTCCCTCTCTCATGCATTAAAACCCTTGTCTGATAATTATATCTTGCCTCTTAGCATTAGACACAGCGGTTTCAGTTTATCTTTGCTCTATTAAACTTGCTTTCAAACACTTAAGCATGGTAAAGTGCAGGGGAATGTATACATACATATATTTTAATTATTCTTTGTGAAGGAAGCAACCTTTTGGGCCTCTCCTCAATCTTGGTATGTTTTTTAGAATATGCACAAAAACGCTGTTTAGCTTAATTGTCTAGTATTAAATATCTTCATCCTATTAAAGAAGTACAGTTACTGTAGCTTAGTCATTGGTTGCAGAGATTAATTGCAGCACTTCAGTTTTCATTATGAAGCCCCAAACTGCATCACTACCAATATGTAGGAAATTACCTAAAAAAAGACTTCAGTAGCTTTGCTTCGCATTAATCACTTGTAAAGGCAAAGGAACCAGTCTGATCCTAGCTTATAATAAAACGGCATATAGCAAAAATGTTTCTTCCAAGAGCTTGTTCATAATAGTTCAGCTGCCTACCGCCTATATTATACTTATATATTAATCTATTTGTATTAAGAAATAGCAGGAATATTGCTCTCACTGCTCTACACAGTGTACAAACACGCACGAGCCTCAGTGCACATGTGTGAAGAGATATAATGAAGAAAAAAGAACAAGATAAGGAAACAGTAAGAATTAAACAGCATTAGGGATTGACGACTACAGAGTAACAGCATGTGCATTTTGCCAGCAGTTAAGTCTAAGGAAAACAGTTCTTAAAGCAGTTATCAGTTTTCAATTTACACTGTAGACAAAAATCATAATCAAACTAATTCAAATATTGCACTATGCTTCTGAAAGATCTTCCTGTAAAACAAGAGCATTTCAGTGAATTTATAGTGCCCTTTCACTACTTTATAGAATTAATTTTATAAATAATATTTTTAATGTACATATTGTTCTACAATTAATTCTTCTGGACACAAAACATCCTAAAAAAAGCTGAAGAATTAAGAACTTTTTGTAAATCTAAGTCACTTGGTCATTTAGGTCTGTTACTACCTAAATGGTTTCTCTTTCATGCTCTTGAGTATGGTAGGAATATGCTCAAAACTATCAGCAAAAATAGTTGATAATTTTAACTCCTTTTACACCCTCTAAATGCAATCAATATTTCACTCAATTAAATGTAATCTTCTTAGCCTATGAAATGATTAACAGTTATGTAACTAATGGTGCCTAATTTTAGCTTCCATGCTGCTATTTTTGGTGATGAACTGAGAGAACAGCATACATCTGAGAAACATTTTGTATCGGCTCATTTAGGAAGAAAAAAAAAAAATCGATTCACCAAAAACGCTGTTCTTCAGTGAGCACAGAACGAAACACTTAAAAAAAAAAATCCTACCTAATTAGTAGCTTCAGCCTTGATTACAGCAATAAAGACTTAATTAAAATACTGAAGACTGTAAAATAAGATGGATCACAACAGAAGCCAAATAATTTTGTACTGCCAGGCAGAATTTAGCAAAGACTTGAACTATTTTTATGTTTTATTTTAAAAGGTAGGAGAGATGGAAAGTCACTTTATTTTCAATAAAGACAAAACAATTTTATACTGAAGCAAACTACAGATTTTTTTTATTACATTAAGGTCTCAAGACAATATTCAAGTCACTTTATCTTTTTCCAAAACAACCTCTTCACTCAAGTTGTGCAACCTAATAGCTTGTAGGAGACAAAAATCCCAAATAGGTAAGAACAACGAACTTTTACTACTACTCATAAGGTATTACTTCTAGTGCCATGAATTTTATTTCAGAAGACAACTTAACTTCTGAAAGACGTAAAAAAAAAAAATCCTTACTTTCAAATTCAGGTAAGGCCCTTTAACAGTCTCCATTCACATAGCTTGAAAGTAAAACAGTGAAAAATATGTCTATTCCAGTGATTTTCCTGTGATTCAGTGTCAATTTAAAATCAATCTATGACTTCATTATTTGCTATGCTTATCAAAATACATCTTTATTCTAAACCATAGAGAGCTGATTTACAGTTACATTGCTCAGGTGCACATACTTATAAGAGCAGTCAATTTTTCCAAAAACAACAAGATAGTTTTTACAACATTCAGAGGAAAAAAAAATCCTTAGTTTTTAGGTTAAAAGACTTCTAAAATTACCTCCGTAAAACACTGACTGTTTTACTGCACAGATTTCAAAAAAAAAAGAGTTAAAATGCAAGCAGCTGTTTCTGGACTAGAAGTACCTTTGGCTGTTACAGGTTGTCTTTAAAGAAAATTAGCAACAGCTGAAATGGGTGTCTGCAGCAAGAACCCTTCTCTGGCCCATGCTGGTAGAAGAGAAAGGCCCAAAGAACAGTTCTAAATACACTAAACAAAACCAATGGCTGGACTCTTACTGTCATGAAAATACACAAAAAGCTTCAAAACAGTCTACCACTCAAGAAGCAATGGCAGCAAGAGCTGACTTCCAAGTTCATAGGTACGATTAATGAATCATTTGGCATGTATGCTACTACTTCATTTACTGATTACAAATAAGTAAAACAACTTGGAGTTTATGGGGAGTGGTCAGAATGCATATAAGACATTCTCAAGAAAAAAAAAAATCAATTCATTTTCTTAATAGCTCCTTTCAGCTGTTTTTTTTCTCCTGAATCTCCCATGTCACTTGGCTACCATGAAGAAAAACCCAATATATGAAAGCTCTTATAAAAAGCCTCTCATAAATGAAACACTTGGCATGAGACCAGCTTCTTTCCTGAGGTCTGGTAGCTAATTTCCATTCCTAAAGTAGATTGTGACCCCCCCACCACTTTCTGCAATCTCAGTTCTGAGCAGACTGCTTCTCTTCTGAGTCATTCCAGAGCTACATTTGATGTAACTCTCTTGGATGCCTAAGGCAGAGGGAACACTGCCTACCTGAAGTTTCGAGCTTCTGACCCCACAAACTGAGAAGGGGCAGTCTGAGGCTCTCTTTTCTTCTAGTGATCATGCTTTCATTAGTCTGTATATGGTGGGATGATTTGGGGGGGGGCTCTCAGAACTACACAGCCTCCAAGTAACTTTCTTCCTTATTTTTAAAATACATTTTTCCTGTTGAGCAACTCTATTAAAGGCACTACACAATTAACACGGCCAGGAGTCAAAAGTCAGAAAATAGTATGCTGCTAATCCATTTCTTCTACACTTAAGAGTCCAACTTTCTTTAGTAAGTGGTCAGGATATGAATAACTATTTTGAATTTCATAAAATGCAAATATATTGACCCCATTCAGGAGGGGGAAAAAAATAAAACCACAGAAAAAGTGATATTGTCAGTGTCAGCCACCAGATCAACGCACAGAACAGAACTTGGTCCTGGGATAGTCCTGGAATGTTATTCATCAAGATGCACCATTTCCGAATATGGGCATAGAATATTGCCTATTTACATAGGTAATTTTTGATTAATAACAAAAATCTTATACGTCCACACAGCTATCTCTACACATACACATTTATGATTAGGAATAGGGCAATATATTGCTAAGCTACAAACTCAGCAAACAACAAAAGCTTGACAGCTATTCCATAAAACACATCAGGTCCATAAAAATCATCTCCAATTCAGTTCCCCCCTTTCCAATCCTTCATTCATAGGATTTAAGGGGAAGAAACTACCAAAAATTCACTGAAGTTGTGGCAAATGAAATCAAGTTCCTTGTTCTACATCAACGGCAGAAGAATCAAGTGGTAGAATAATAATTTCCTTAAAGAATTATAGAACAAATATTGAAATAGAAGTCAGAGAGAAAACACATAAACTTTTATCTCAGTCAAGAAGTGAATGGGAGATGACAAAAATTGCTTGTTTCCTTCCTTCCTACCGTCTAGATCATACTTAAATTACCACCTAAATTAGCCCTGTTGCTATCACTAACTCACTACATGTGTGCTGCCTTTCCCTGCCAAATCCTACAGCAAATCCTCCCATTGACTCTACCAGACGTTGAGTCAGGCTCAAAGCATGCTCCCATTAACCACTATACGTCATCTCATCTCAAAACAATCAACAATTCCTGAAAAGCCACTCTTCCCGCCAGCCAAATGGTGAGCATTATGGTGAGCACTGGCCACCCCTACATGCACTGTACACAACTCCCTATTTCTTGACCTTTTCTTCAGGCATGGTACTAAACTCTAAACAACTTGAGCTTCAGATATATGCAATTGAGCAGGTCTCATGAAATTTATTAATGGGAGAGTCAAAAGCATTACAGTTGAACACCTCCAAAGGGTAAAAAGCCTGTTAAATTCTAGGTAAGAAAATATCTACTTACTGGTTTCGGCATTTTGGTTGTTTTCTTTATAGTCTCTTGTCAAAGAAAGTCTTCTACAAACTCTTTTTCCCCTTCTGTCAAAAACAAACATTAAAGGGTGTTTTAAAATTATTCACAACAGAGTTCATGTACATAACAAAATAAAGTACAAATTCCAAGCAGATAAAAAAATGCTCTACATGTACAAAATACCCCCCTCAGTAGATAACATCAATATAAAGCTACACAATAATTCAGTACCAGGAACTACAGATATCTAGAAAATTCTGTTCCCTCTAGTTTTACTAGAATACTATTATAATAATGTTAGAATAGAGACAAGTCCCCCTAATGCTACACATTCCTTTAAAAACTTTCACTGTTATGTTACTTGAGAGAATTTGGTAAATTTGTACAAGGAACTATAAAACTGCAGTTTAATCCATCAATTCCAGTCCAAATATAAGTATCATGAAAATTAAGGGGTAACAATCTTTAAAATCTAAATTGTATTTCATGTCTATAAAAGCATCCGGTTAACTTAGAGAATGTAAAATATACTATTTTTTTTTCCCCTGAGGGAAAGAAAAATGCAAGTGCACCATTACAGTAAAAAAAAAAAAAAACAGAAAGAAATTTTGCTTTGCTTAATAAATAGAACTATTTATCCACCTCCCCCTTCTTTTTAAACAAAAGGCTACAACCTTTGATTGCCTGGTAGCAGAAATGTTTACTATTCCGGAAGCTCAAAATAATTATTTTCAAGGTATAAAAACTTCTGTTGGCAGTTTTGTTGGTAGACAGCATCCTTCCTCTGCACAATTCAGCCTGAGAAAGAATATGCAGCTAATTCACTCTCTTGGCCATTTTTAAAGTAATGATTTTTATGACTCAGACCTTTTTCTAGCCTCCAAGGAGTACCAAAAGTGGCAGGATCTGCAAAAATAATACTGATCAGAAAGAGTTATACTAGAAAAAAAATGAGAAAAGGTCAATATAGTTTGAGTTTCCAACACTGTAATTCCATGGCCATTTTGGATAGAAAGTTTTCAGAAATGTTGAAGGAAAAAGTTTCAGAAATAAAAGTAATATTGGAGTAATTTATAAAAACTCAAACTTTTGTAGAAGTACGTGATTTTTCATTCTTTAGTATATCTTTATTGTCCAGAAGCAAGGAGAAAATAACTTCTTCAAATACATAAACTGTGTACTTGAATCTTTGATATCAGAAAGATCTGTACAGCAATCCATGATGCAATAGGGTGTTTTCAGGGTGGTTTTTTTTTTTTTTTTTTTTTTTTTTTTTTTTTTTTTTTTTTTTTTTTTTTTTTTGTTCTCAGTGATCTGCAGAGCTACATTTGAAAATAAGACACTGGAAAAAATAGGCAATGGATGAAAAAGGAATTTTAAAATATCAATATTGCTGATGGCTTAAAAAAAGGACTCTAAAAACATATAAGGAAAGATCTAGTGTTGTAATATAGATATAGAACAAATCTTATTTAAGAAAAACAGACTAAAAATGTAACATGATATCCTCAACATATATTCAAAAATTAACATAGCACAACTATAAAGATATAATAGTAAATTTGTCTAGCATAAGGACAATTACATTTTAAAACAGGTTTTAGATACAGAATGCATTCTCAAGCATTGGAAATCATAAGCAAGGCTACTTCACTCTAAGACATAGTTCAAAATATTACTGCAAAATAAAAAAAAAAATCTATGCTTTTCTGCAACTTGCTTTCAAAATATTTCAAATTCACCAAGAAATGTTTCAGGAGAAAAAGGATAAGATAGAAAAAGGTAAGCTTTTATGTAAGGTCTTCTGAATCTTTTGATAGAATTTAACAGCGTATTTTCACTTTACAGAAGAGCTGCCTTGTTCTTCTCTCTGCTTTCTCTAACACACTCCTCAGAAAATTTCTAGAGACTAATAAAAAGTAAAACCATCTTGGTTCTAACATTTGCCATCAGTAAGTAGGATTCTGATCTATAGCAATTCCTGTGCTCACCATTTTTGCCAGTAGAGTCTCACTGCTAGCAAAACTAAAGGCAGATGGAAGCCCTAGAGTTAAGGCTCGAGTTAATTAACAATGCAAAAGTTAAATTAGATTCTCATCCACCATTTTATAGGTGTGCCAACCCGACAGCCTAAAAGGAATAAGCAGAACAACCATTTTCCATACAAATATAACTACAGTACAGGCACACAGAAAGGAAGAGGTATGTCAAAGTAAATCCTTCTTTTCAAAGACAAAGTATTTCTCACTAGGAATTCTCTGAAAATTTTACTAAATCTGAAAACCATTCTTCAATACAGCAGCAAAAAGATTTATAGAGCAGTTGCAGTGACAGTGCAGTATCTCTTCATGCTATTGTTCCAACTTTAAGTTTCCTCAATTTATTATAACGATCACAAGTAATTAACATATAGATCAATTAGTTTAAAATATTCCATTATAATCACATGCAAATATAATATCATGGAGGAAAATTCAGTGTGAACTATGCAAAGCAGAGAGACAAGAAAGAAAGTTAAGACTCTTAGTACTAGTTAAGTCGGGTCTCCAGGAGACAGAGAGCAGCAGAGATCCATGTTAGCACTGAATCACTCTGTAGTCTTTCCAAAGGAGAGCATATCTATCAAATTCCACAACAACTGTCAGACCCTCCTATATTTTATAATAGTAGAATCTTCCACAAATGTCCTGAATTTTGCTTCTGATTTTACCCAGACATTTCACCAGACTACAACCAATCAAACCTAAATTGCTTATTTTAAAATATATTTTAAAACTTCAAGGCAGTATTTTTAATCAGAAATGTGACTATGTTGTCATCAAACATAATCAAATCATAGTCAGTAGACACATAATTTAACTGAGTTTGCCAAATGAATATTTATCATTTAAATGACAAAGCACTAGCTAAAATAAGAATCTTGTTGCACAAAACCCAATCATTGCCAGTGCCACAGTTCTTACAAATATAGCTAATTGTAACAGCAAACAAGCAACAGAAGAATCTATCGATCACATTATAGCTCACATCCTCTTGAAATGTTTCCTACAAAACCTTTCAATAAAGGTTAATTAAAAAAAATCATCATTTCATTTCTAAAAAAAAAAATAATTTCATAAATCTATGCTGAGAAGAATCAAACTAAAACTTAATTCAGATACCAATGTAAAGCTTAACAAAAAAAGATGGAAACAGTCTAGGCATAGCACAACTGCCTGCATCTGTATGTTTTCACACTCAGTGTTATGCAATTTGAGAACAGGATATTCACATAAGAACACTGAACCACATATTATCTCCATACAAAATCAAGAATTTTACAGAACTTAAGCCTATACAAAATTTGAAATAAAATAAGCAGTGAATAGAAAAACAACACCCCTCTCTCAATTATTGGCACCAGCTAGCACTCAAATAAAACAAATACCCAGAAAATATTGGGCCAAAAGAAACCTAAGATCACTGCCAGGCTAAACACTGTGCATCTCTGCTATTATTACTGGAGTAGGAGTTTATCCATGCCTCTTATGCATTTCCAGTGAATTTATATTTAGTGGATGCAAGCATTTCAAATGTCAGGCTCTGAAACAATTACATATACTTGTTTCTATCTTAACACTAATGTCAAATTACACTGCAAATGGAAGAAAAAAGCAGCCAGTCATGTTCAGGAACTATCATGGTATCACTTCCCGCATTCTGGAAACAGCTTGTGACTTACTGTACATGAAGCCTCATCACTTTGGCATTTCTGCTCCTAAAGGTGCCTCATCCAAGTCAGGATTTAGCAGAGTTCCTAGGGCTACATAACTGCAGTGCTCGGACCCTTGTAGGATATACTAGTGGCTCAGGCTCAGAGCCAAAATGTGACCTGGCTCCACGTGACATGGAAACAAAACAGTCAGTGAGAACTCCAAAAATTGTCTTACAATGCAGAATTATGATTTAATTGATTTCACTACAAGTCAGAGAGGTTTTGAAATCATTACCATACATGTAATGGTTCTAGTTATGCCACAGAAGGCAACAAATAAATCAATTGTTGAAAGATGACAAAGAAAGCTTTCTTTGTGAAACGATGGCGCATAATATGCTCGATGACAAAATTCTGTGAAATAATTTATACAGCAGCTGTTTTCAAAAGAAACACTCATACACAGACATGGGCCTGAGGTCAGGCAAATCAGGGATCAGGGACAGAAGGCCTTAGCAGGACGGCTAGCAGGGAACGAATCCTCAAAGCAGGATCCCCATGGACAGCTTAGTGCTCCTCGAGAAGCCATCTTCTCAGCAGGACAACCCCTAAGCTCTATAAAAAGGAAGCTCATCATCTGTTTCCCTCCATACACATGGTGGGAATGACAGGGCTTTGGGTATGGCAGTGTAACCCTCTCATCCATTTATTTATAGCAACTTATGTAAAATAAATATACTTCCTCCCTCCCATACCCCCCCCTAGATTCTAAGCCATTCCAATTTCTGCAATACCCAAGAGTTTTACGTTTTGGGGAGACGGCAACAGAAAACTTGCAGGTTCATAGTACCTGAATAACAGATCTCAGCTTTGTGCAAAAACATCTCAACTATAAAGCAGCCTCTGAGCACCTGCAGAGCAATCACCTTTTCCACTGCCCTTAGCAGCCCCTAACAACACATTTTCTCAAGTCCAGTGGAGAAGTTAATGTGCCACGAACTTCAGGTCTGCACCCTTCTCTCAGGCAGACGAGGGAAGGTCTGCACAAATGCCAGAGACAAACACAAACCATGGGAGAAACTAGACCAATCTATCTTATTAAAAAGGGAGGGGGAAAAAAAAAGTTCTATAATAAACCAATAATAACCAAGAAGTGACTGGCACTGGATCTCTCATATAGACTTTTACATACCCATCTTCTTTTGCTTCTACATCTTTATCTTCTCAAAGCTACTATTTTGTCCAACTCTCTGCCAAAAAATATTTGGGAGAGGATTGCCTGAAAATTACAGCATATCTGATACAATTATAATGCACTAAATGTATTTCAGTAGCTAAATATGTGCCAAAGAGTATGAAGCGTTAAGTCTAATCTGGAGTTATCAAGCCTTCAGAAGTATAAATGAAAACTTGGCATCTGCTGCACAGTATTTAAACAAAAGCCAGTGCAGATTAGCCAAAGAATATTCATGTCATAATTATACAGAATATCTGTTTTTAACTGGTTAAATTTTAATATAAAATGTATTTTTATTAGATTTAGCTGATCCTTTCATTTTAACTTCAAAGTTTAGCTCTAAAAATACCCATAATTGTACAATTTGAAATAGTTGTAGGATTTTGGAGTGTTATACAGTGGCAAAATGTCCAATCTTCCCATGTATATTTGCTATACAAGTAAAAACAGAAATTAAGATACCTGACTGATAAAAGTATTCCATTTCAATTAAAACAAAATTTTCCTCTAAATAACAGTTGGAAAAAATATTTTATGAATACTCTCGTTATAAAAAATTAATTAAATAAAATAAATGCCTAATGCTGAAATGGGATATATCCAGGATTTTGGTTAAATTCTTAAAATAAAGAAAAAGTATGAATGAACCTGCCACTCATACTAGTCTCCAAATACATTAGTTACAGCTCTTTAATCAAAATGTTTTAGTGTGAAGATTATTAACTTTTACAGGACAATGAAATATTTTTTCTTCCTTATATTACCTGACTTGAAGCTTTCACTTCACAGACTTTAATAAATGTCTAAAGATTAAAGGAAGAAAACTTCTGAATTTAAAGCATGATTAAGAATTAGTCTCCTGGTAAAGTTACCTTGAGGATGCAGCCTTTTAGTGTCGAAAGAGTTTACAAAGGTCTATCCAGGTCATTTACTTTAGAGTAAGCTCACAAGGCATGCGGGATACAGTAAGTGCTGTTTTAATACAGCAGTATCTTTCAACAATCAGGATTTTCTTCAGAAGTTTGTATAAAGCTTTGTTTACATTTGCAGACTTGAAAATCCTCCCTTTCCTGTATTCCCACACACTTCTAATGCAATACAAAGTGGTATTACAGCTTTGATGTATTTAACACATCCTATACAAAGGAGGGAGGCCTCCAACTCCCCTCTCTTCCTTCAACTATGAGCAACAAATGAAGATAATGGAAGAGAAAAAAAATACATCCATATAGCTATTCAGATAAAGCAAGCAAGCTACTTTAGGCATTACTTACCAGAATATGCCTTTTGTTGCCATAACAGCTAGATTTCTTACCCCACATCTTGCCAGTGGACCCATAATCACACTCTCTAAATGTCTCTGTCTAATTTCTTGTTAACCAACTTTATGGGCAGTTCTCCCAAGCTCTCCCAATACTCCCAAGCTCTGCAGTTTTCTCTACTGCACATCAGAAGCAGCCAGTGACTCCCTACAGACATAGTACAAAGCTCCTAATGGATGGCACCCAAGGATAGTTCTCTGGACAGCTCCTGAGAGGCCACTCCACTTCCATTCCTGTGTTTATTTGTCTTTTAAACAGTTTAACTTCTACTCTCAGCCCCACAACCTGATAGACGAGTTGTGTCACTCTGGCACAAAAAGTGAAAACATGTCATTGTCTGACTACTGACATTTGCTTATCAGGGAATAGTCTGCTGCCTTACAGTTTACTTTTCTCACGGCCTCTCACGCTAAAATCAATAAATCCATAAAGTCTTATAATCTAATAAACTTTTACTAGTTTTCTCTCCTCCCTAGGAAAGGCACAATCAGCTCCTCACAGCAGTTTAACACTGCTGTATATCAGAGCCTGCCCTTCCAACACACCCTGCCCGGCAGCCCCGGGCCAATGCTCCGCGCCGGAGCCGATGGCAGCAGCGACGCTTCCGCGGCCTTCTCGATACGAGAGGAGCTGCTGTGTCCCCCAAATGACTGTGACAAGCGGGATGACACGTATCTCCGAGGAGAGTTAGGCAGAACAAGGTGCAAAGACCTGGCTGAGGCCTGACACAACCCGCTCGCAAAAGAGGTAAAGCTCTTGAGCTGCCACTCCCGTAGCTTGGTGAAGTAGGTGCTTCTTTACAAGGTACGTGCCAGAACGTGGAACATGCAGTGCCCCTCTAGGACATTACACAGCCTGGAAGAGACGCTCCAGGGCACTTTACAGCTGATATAATCGGTTGTGTTGGCACAGGGTCCTGAGAGACATTTTTATGCGCACAATACAAGAGGCTACGAGGAACAAATGAGCCCACGCAGCCCAGGCTCCCGCCGCGGGCGGCCCTCGAGCGCTGTGACCAGCAGAGAAGCCCACGGGACGCGCAAAAAATGGCACGAGGGCCGCGGCGCCGCCCGCTCGCGGAGGAGCCGGCGCAGCAGCCGAGGCCCCGCAGCACGCTCGGG
>JAWLRI010000837.1:6720169-6732791 GCA_034781795.1 Crypturellus tataupa | reverse complement strand
TAGTGGCCAGTGGCAGAACAAGAGGAAATGGCCACAAACTTAAACACCAAAAGTTCCACAGGAACTTAAGGAAAAAATTATTGACAGTGAGGGTGACAGAGCACTGGAACAGGCTGCCCAGAGAGGTTGTGGAGTCTCCTTCTCTGTCGGGCTTCAAAACCCGCTTGGACGCAGTCCTTTGCCACGTGCTCTAGGTGACCCTGCGTGTGCAGGGGGTTGGACTAGATGATCTCTAAGGCTCCCTTTCAACCTTAAGGATTCTATAGTTCTATGATTCTATGAAGCAGAGTATCCTCAGAAACTGAGTCACCCAACGGAGCTGGTGCTGCTGTAGTTCTGTCCTGTGGCTGCACAGACCTGCCTCGCAGCTGGGGGCACCTCCCCAGTCCTTTTCTTCTTTATGGCTGGCTATATATGTGAAACCATAGGATATTATTTTTTGCCAAGCCCCTAATCTTGTTGCACTTGCCTGAAGTTGGCTAATAGGCTAAAAATTATCAGGAAGACTCACAGAATCTAGTCTGGTGACAAAAGCTAAGCTAAAAATATTTATAAATCTGAGGTGTGCTATGAAGGCAGAAGTCCAGTCCAAGTCATTTACCATGTTAAAGAATTAGCCTTCTTTTTTCTATGACCTAAATTAGTGTTCTTTTAGTAGTATATGTAGACAATACATTATAAAGTCAGATATTTGACAATAAATGCTACGCAGGGACTACACAGAAATCATCAGGCTTGATTGTTATTTTTTCTGTCTGAATGTTATTTTTTTCTTATGTTCTTAAGTGATGAATATTGAGGAAGTTGGAACATCTGTCTTTGCTGCACGTGTGTGCTATAGCTCAGACGTTCAACAGTTCAAGAAGAGATGAAGCTTTAATCCTGCTAAGACCTCTGATTTAGTCATTCTGTGTTTCTTTTTAACACTTTTTTGCTGTTTTTAATGTTTCTTACCTTCCTACTTGCTCTGACTGAAAAGAGCAACGAGGAGGTTACCCTGCTGATCATCAGTGGAACCAACCAGAACTACTGAGGCGCTGCATGGAGGTAGAGGTTTGGCAGCTTGAAGGGCTGCTCTTTCTTGCTTCTGTACATCATTTCCTATTATGTAAATATAGTTTTCTTTATAAGTTCAGCTGAGTCCCACACACTTCATTTCAACTATCATTCTGCAAAGATGTGGGGAACTTCCTTCGTGTTGATGTACATGGAGCACAACAGCAAATAAGGTTTACACAAGATAGAGAAAGGAAAAATGAATTACATCTTGCCCATTATATGTTAAAAATACTGTTTCAAAAAAAACAGTGCAGAGTGACCAATAGGCAGTACAGTATATGGGTACAATCCACAAAATGTTTGAGATTCATGTGTACAAATCACACAACCACAGCTGAAATAGTGGGTAACTGATCATTGCAGTCTGAAATACTACAGAGGCAGGAGGCATGTGGAGACAGTGAGCATGACAGAGCATGAAAAAAGGCATCTCATTGAATAGGAAATGTTTGCCTAAGAAAATGGAATGAATAGGAAATGTTTGCCTAAGACTGGAATAAATAGGAAGAGATTCAAACAGGCAAGTCAGGCCTAGCAGAAAAAAAAAAAAGCAGCGCTCTCCTGAGCCCAACAGGAGGATGGAAAGTCAAGAAGGGGGAAGTTTTCTGTTGGCATCTGGTTAGGAGAAGAAGAGATGAACAGAAGGAGATGAACCGAAATGGGCAGGCTTGAAAAACATCCTTTTGGTAGCTTATGCTGTTATATTTCACACTCACCACAAGAAAGAAACCACTAAGCAAAAGGATGCCATAAAGTTGGAGCAATGATGAAATCACAGTAATGTGTGAAAATCCTGGGCAAACACATGAGGCATAAATGTGCCTGAAGCTAGTGGTCACCCTAAGCTAAACCCATCACTTCAGCCCAGGGGTGCCGAGATCCTATAAAGAGAATAGAAAGCTCTGTAAAAATTCTTCCCTAGGCAATAAGGATTATTTGTATTTTTATATGTTGTGATGCTCCCAATGAAAGCACAAAACCACTAACAAGTGGCTAACAAAAGGAACAGCCAGCAGGACTGTTAGTAGAAAAGGGCAGTAAGTAACTGGGCGCAACTAGCTCAAAAAATGACATCCTGACATTTTGAAATCAATCACTCAGTTTGACTTAGATTTGATTTGATTTTGAAATCACCAAGTTTTGGGGGTACTTAATACTTAAGAAATCCTGGGTCAAGATCTAGCAAAACTGTTGCAAACATAAAAAATAGAGAATGTGGTTTGTGAGCTTTGAATTCCATTAGTCTTGTAGTACAAGAGGAGGCAGACTGTATACAACGTGAGGTGAGCAGTATATTCAAAAGTGAGAGTTGTCTTTTAAGCAAACAACAAAATATACTGTGAAACTCACTGCTCTGGGATGCCACTGACACCAAAACACATAGTAAGATTCAGAAAAGGAATACAACATTATTTTGTACCGAACTTCCTGTATTTCTGGATAGTCTTGCTATTAATTTGAGAGGTACTGGGAGGAAAAAACAGCTTGAAACTATTGTACAATTTATTGTTGTAACGAGTTACAAAACACGAAGAATTCTCCATCACCCCAATTTTGTCTAAAATATTTTAGCATTTGTTTTGTTTCTGCATCTTCTGAGAAGCACTGGGAATTGACAACACTTAAGAATATGAACTGGGCTAAACGAACGTGATGCAGCACGGCAAGTTACACACGCCAGTGAGTTCCACTTTTTTTTAGAAATATAAGTAGGTTTAGCCCACAGAGAGAGCATGTCTGTGATCAAACTCTATAGGCCTTGAGGAAAAATGGAAAAGAATCTCTAAGGTTTAATTCTGTAAAGCAAAGTTTCAAAGAGACTAGTGAAGAGCACATAATTGCTCCAAACTCCCTCTCCTCCTGAAAGAGCAGGTCTTGTAGTTCACTTTAGGGGAATGTAAGAAATACAAGTTACACAACTGTTCAGAAAATCCTTTGTTTCTGTAGAAAGGCAGTTCTTCCAGACTGCTTAGACTTTGGGCAAATTTATGCAGAGAGAAGCTTCAAGTTTTCAGTAAGTTTTTTTTACAGCTTAGGGCTCAGAAAACCTGGTTTTGAAATGAAACAGACCTTGAAAATGTTGGTTTAGATCCATGGCTGTAGCTCTGTTTAGTTATTAACACTTCTAATTAACTAATGTAATGAGTAACTGTTAAGATCCAGAAAAGTGCTACCATTCTTTGTGGACGTCTGTACTTACAAAGGCTGTTTTTAGTATTCATCCTCCCACATACATAAAATATGATGGCTAAAGTCCTACTATTCATACGCACGGAGAAGAACAGAATTCAGTTTTTAATGTAGCTTGCTTACTGCTCAAAGCAGTCTAGTCTCCTACTACAAACACATTTTTGCTTTAGTGTCTTTTTCATTAGTACTATTTTGCTTGTAATGACAGAGCTCTGTCTGTGCTGCATATAGAATAGAGACTGTAAAATGCAGCAAGGAAGGCTGTATTTATAAGGTGTTTTTACAAGAAAAAAAAAGACATGCCCACAGCTGGCACACTGCTTTTAAACTAGATATGAGGACAAAAATACCAGGAGTTATACTGTTATCTGCATTGAGATGCACACCCATTCAGTACTCACCTCTCCATTTTGCCACACGGACATAAACTAACTCTTTTTTTCTCTTTTTATTTTTTTTTTCAGTAAGACAGGGTTTTAAATGGTAGAATCTCTCTACTTCAGTCTCTGCTAGAGCTCCTGCCACTAGAGCAGCTGCAGAGCTGAGAACGGCTGCTGAAACTCCTTCATCAAAACAAGAGCCTTCAGAACAACTTTATATAAGGGTTCAGGCCTTCTTCAAGATCTTAGTATAACCAGATGTCATTACAAGACCTCTGGCATAGATTTTTAATTGCTAATATCTTTCTTCAGCAGTTGTGGATCTCGTGATCTGTATCTAAGCAGGAGTGAAGTGAAAGTGTCACAAGACCTATGAGTCTCACAAGCAGTCCTGATCTTGAGTCAGGTACTCAAGGAACTGCTCTTGGCATTTTGTTTTGCAGAACTGGCACGACAGTCAGTCTGTTATTTCAGATTCTGTGAAGTCTAAACCACTGAACTGTCACTTTTCTGCTTCTTCCAGTACAGAGGGCAAAGACACTGATGAATCTGTGGTATAAAAAGGATGAGAAGGACAAACGATTCATAAAATCAAGCAAAAAGTACAAGATATATTTTTTACCCTAAGTTAAGATGAGACTATTATACTTCTCTATGTAAGAAGTCAAAGCTCTAGTGAAAGACGGAGAACACAGGATTTCCTCCAGAATTTTTTCCTTTTTCCTTTCCATTTGAAACAGGGTTGCTGTGGAGAGGGACCGTGGATAATTTGGATGTCATCTGTGCTCTGCAGGCGTGTGGATCTCAGTAGCCTTCAGACAGACCCTCCACACAGACAGACACCCACTTGGCCACCTCAGCCAAGCTCTAGAGCAGGTCCCCGCTCCAGGCACCCAGAGGGAGGCAGACCCTGGTACGTACGTTAATACAGATGTAAAAACTGGAGTGTTTTGCTTCAGTTGCTATGTGATGACATCTTGGTTTTACATGCGGTGGGATTACTCTTTTGAAAAAAAGTGTCCATGTGCTTGTTTGCACTGCCAGAGTCTAGTCTTTTCAAACACGCTTGCTAAGCTGCTAACCTAGCATGGAAAAAAACAAAGCAACAAACAACTAAATATGCATTCGTGATAAAAAATTCTAATAAAATAGCCTAATTAAAATATATATTCCTAATGATAGGAAACATAATTTAAAGGAAATAAATCTAATTACCTGTCTATCTCATCTAACAAATGGCGAAATCCCCTTTTAGATACGCTGGTATGAGGTGGCCGTAAGGGCTGGCTCAGGAATTGCTCGTTTTGTCCCCCAAAATAGTAATTTTTGAAAAAGCATTTATTTCTCCATCATATAACTGAATAGTTCAGATTTCTTTCATCTTAGTAAGACACCAATCTATGCACAGAAGTAACCAACTGCAGCAAACACCAATGCTGAAATCTCGACTTGCAGTGAAGTCATAGAGACCAGGACTTCACAAAAAAATCCTTAAGAGATGTTTGATTTTAAGGGGGTTACTGAAAGAACTATCAGACTTAATTGTACAAGACATAAACACTGGACTAGAAGTGAATTTGCTAGTATGAGGCCCCTGCAGGGCAACGAACAGCCAGGCGCTGGGTTCGCGCAACGCAGCAGCCGTCGGTCCCTCTCACAGCAGCAGGGCCAGGTTAAAGCAGTGAATCTGGCCTGTTTTAGGATTTGAATGTTGCATGATTCTGTCAGCAGTGCTCTGTGCAAAAAAAAAAAAAAAAGAAAAAAACAGAAGGGTATAAAAAGAGTAATAGACTAGACTGCGACCTCAGCAGTTTGCAACCACAACGGTGCTGCTGGAGCTCCCTAACTTCACTGATGTGCCAGGAGTTCGGCAACAAGCCCTATACACAGTGCCAGAGAAGCCTACTATATGCTATAGAGCAGCACAGTGTTCTCCCTTGAAACCAGAGCTGCCTGGCAAAGCCGGTGCAATACACTGGCAGCAGCCCTGTTCCACTGCTGCTTTAGCGCTGAGGCTGCTGAACAGGCGCAAAAACGTCTGCTGCGGATGCAACCTGCTGCAGGAGACAATCGCAGAACAGAGCAGTTCACGTAAGTGTGGGAGAACTAGAAATATCACATGAGTTCTCTCTAAGCAGACGAGTTTCCAGCAGAT
Source organism: Crypturellus tataupa (assembly GCA_034781795.1). Lineage (NCBI taxonomy): Eukaryota > Metazoa > Chordata > Aves > Tinamiformes > Tinamidae > Crypturellus > Crypturellus tataupa. The sequence goes on along the minus strand of JAWLRI010000837.1, from coordinate 6,727,007 downwards.
AAAGTATTGCCAGCAAAACCAGTGCAATTTAAAATGGAGAAGAACTTTAGCACCATCATGGTGCATTGTCAGATGTAATAAACCCCACAGAAACTTGTCCTCTCCCTCGCGTCCAGCAGCCTCCGCTGCGGGCCAGTGCCTGGGGCCTCGGGTCACTGCACTCCTTCCCTGCGCGGCGCCGCCTGCGAGCACCAAAGAGCAGAGGCTGCAGCGCAGCTGTCTGAAGTGCTGCCAGGAACCAAGGGGACTTGGGCAATGCCCAAATGAGCCAAGCACAGAACAGCCAAACTCAGGCTTTCAAAAATCAGTTCCCAGAAAGTCATGGGATTGGCATTAAAAGTGTGAGATTTCAGTAGTAGTTTGGAAATCTCTTTAATCTCTTTCTGTGTTGTTATACTCTGGTTTCTCTGCAAACACAGGCAAAAGTTCTCATTTATTTTTACATTTTAGATTCTTAGCTGAACACCTAATTTTTAAACAAGAGAGGAAGGCCTTGATTAAAATATTTTAAAGTTACCAAAATTAGCAGCTTTGGAAAACACTACTATTCATATTCCAGGTATGATATTTATGTTCCTAGGGTCTGGGAGAGAAAGATCATTGTTCCTAATCCCAGTTACATTGTTGTAGCAAACACATAATTGATAAACTTATTATAAGCTGTACTCACATGCAGTTCCAAATGTGCAGGTATTTACTGATAAGACTATGGCTGGTTTTGTAATTGGTTTTATATTACTAACATATTCAATAAATCATTCATATGCATAAATGTTTGCAACATCAAACCTTTGTCCTTTTCCACACGCATATTCTAACCCATAGCTATGGATGTATTTAATTTAAAGGGGGTTCTGTACTTCCTAGGAAGCAGAACATTTGTGTTGCTTTCTACACTGATTAGCATCTTTATTTTCAATCATATCAATTATGACTGAACAACAGCATCTTTATTTTCAGTCATATCAATTATGACTGAACAACAGCAACAAAACTTGTTTTAGTCTATTTATAGTAAACTTTTTTGACACATACATTTCATTACTTCAGTTTCTCAAGAGTTCCTCTCCTACCCACTTATTCTAGGTAGTCAGTAGAAATTTCTTAGTTTCCTACTTGTGGTTTTAAAACTAGTTTGCATGATCTTTCCAGTACTGTGAGCCAAATAATGCCCTAACTTGCTGTGCCTCCTAGGGACACAGAAACCTCCCTAAAAGCCCGAAGTCTTAACTATTTTTGTACACTGAACTCTCTCTAGTTCAGTGCATCTTACATGGCATTCTTACATGAAATTCTTTCTCATCTGTCACTGGGCTGCTTCTCATTACAAACTAATAGGCTATCATTAAAAATAAATGCATTCCTTCCTAGAGGGCTGAGTGAGGATGTATTTTTCAGAGGTCAGTGAAGAACAGTATCCAGAGCCTCACACATCACTCACTGCTTGCCTATATTGACAGGATGGCGAAACCTGTAGCATCCGTGGCAATCAACCTGCTTGCTCAATGTGGAGATTTTTCATACTCTTTGCTACACACAGTTTTATTAAAGACATCTGCAGTGAGAATAAAAATGTATTACTGATATTTATCAGTGTTATCTAGAGAAAGAGTAGTGGGTATTGATAAGCAGCATGAATGAGCATGGGGCTCTAGTTCATTACCAACATGACTCTTGTGCAGTCCGAAAATGCCTTCCTGTTTTTTTTAGAGCCTCTAATTAATGTCTTGATGGGGATAGTAGTGATAGTAGTGAAAAAGATGCCCTCAGCCCAAATTAGATGTGTTGGATTTTGGTCCTCAAAGTTCTCAAGTCCTCCAATAAGAGCCCTACTGCTGCCACTTCAGGGTGTTATCTGCATGCAAATTAACAAGGAGTTAGACTAAATAAATGCCCATTTTGTGTTAAATCAAAGGTCCCTCAAGCTAATTTTTTGTCTGTAAAAAAGAACGTATAAATGGAGCAAGCAAACACTTCCCAGATACCTTCCCACCTTCCAGAGACTTGCAGATCTAGGACTTCAGGCATGAGTTAGACACAGTGCCTTGCTATTAAATAGTTTGCACTGGATTTCTCTTTCATTAACTTGTCCGGTTGTATTTACTATTAGTCGCCTATTAAAGGAAATAGTCGCCTATTAAAGGAAACATTTTTTTCCTATGGAAATGTGGCTATAATTCTATGATGGGAAATCGTGCTTTGTTTTAAAAATTCCACATTAAGCTGTCTACCACAGTACCCAACTTATCACAGGAAGAAGCTCTTGCTATGAGATGTTAAGAATGACCCAACAAAATCAGAGAAAGAAAAGGTTTTGAGTGACAAACTTGACTATTTTTCCTAGTTTAAAAGCAGCAAGATTTTAAGACATCTTACTTTAAAATCAGGGATCATATTCTCACAGATTTTGCAGTCTGATCCATATGACAGATTCAGAGCTTTGAAGCAACGAATTATTAACAGTTTAGCAGAATCTCATGGCAATAATTGACTTTCCTGGCATAAGACAGACCCACCTCCTCAGCTTTCCTCCCTGAGTGGATAATAATTTGCCTCCTTGGCTTATTCCCAGAGCTCCACCTCTTTGAATGGCGAAGTTTCTGTGTTTACCACTGTCTTTCAGGAGCTATAGCAAAACCAGCAAAGACGAAGCAATTACAAACCAAATGCTCTCCTGCTGTGCGCTGCTTTTCAGCTATGCAATCTTCACCGACAAACAACCTGAAGGTCCCAAATCACTTTAACTGATAAATTGCTTAGCCCGCGTACAGATTTTGATGGTACTCAAATCACCTACCTTTTATAGAAAGGCTTACAAACTACATTAACTCTCAAAATAAAAGCAATCTCCTCATTAACATCTACGTATCCATTAGCACTCCACTGGTAAATGAGGACTCTGCTGTATTTCTGCCTCCTTTCTAACACGGATCACTTCAGGCCTGACTGCTCCAAAGCCCTATAGTCCTGGGCTGAAGGTCAGAATAAAGTGCCCAGCCTGTATCCCACTGAGTCACAAGCTGAATCTCTGCCAATTGTTGAATGATTGGATCTTTCTATGCTCAATGGCCCCATTTTTCTTGCCAGCAGATGGTAAGTTTGATTACTTAAAATTAGTTCAAGTGCTCAGGTGCCAGGCTACCATAGTCAGGTGGAAAGAAAGAACTTGGTTTAATTTATGTGGTCTCAAAATTAGAAAAAGCAGTTTGAGGGAAAGCCATAGTTTTGAGAAACAAACCTTTGGAAACTATAGTGTATCTGTACCTCACATGACCACTGCTGCGCCCAAACAAACGAGACTGCCAAGATGAAACGTGGCCCTCCAGGCTTTCTTGTGTGGCACTGAACAAAACTCATGTAATCACAGAGCAACTAAAGGTAGAAGACAGAACTGAAGCAGTCAGGCCAAGAATCAGAGGAGTGATCGTATACAGATCACTCCAGCTTAGACCAAAGGCCCTGATGAGGATCCTGCTCCCATGCAGGTTAACAGGAGACAACCCCATCAGGACGGCCCCTCACGGAGCTGGGGCCTTTTCCTTTCCCTGAGCCCTGGGAGATAAATAACTTCCCTCAGCCTTGCCTACAAGAAAGTCCTGGCTAAAACACATGTTCATACAGAACTTTGATAATGAAGAAACTAGTCATACACAGAGCTCTGATTACTTACCATTTTCTTATTTTCAAAATTCCTTCTGAAAAACTAGATTTGGATTTTTGAAATACATATTCCTGCCATTCATGCCTTTTCTAAATGCAAACCCTGGAGTCACTGAGGTCTTATAGAGACTATCTGACTGATAATTTATATACATTCACAAAGCTTTTATCACCCTGAATCCTGGAATTTTATGATAGACAGAAGAACAATGTGAGATAGCCTGGCTTCACAGCACAGAGCAAACTAACCAGAGTCTGCCGCTCTCCCTGGACAGGTTTCCTTGTTTGTACAAGGCGGCAGTGAGCTGGTGGATGGACCTATGATGGCTGCAAGCTGTTTTTTTTTTTTTTTTTTTTTTTTGCAGGGGGTTATTTTGTCTTTTTTTTATATATTTTTTTTGTTTGTTTGCTTTTGCTAGGTTAGTTTTTGCACAGATCATTTCCATGAGTCCACATCTAGCTACCTGGCTACATGAATAGTAGCACAGCAAAAGTGCCGGGGAGCTGGGCTGAAGGAGAACGGCATCAGCTTCCCCCTGCATTCCTATAAACTGCCCTAAGACAACACAGCTGGGGACACAAGATTGTGCAATTACATGTCTGTGATCTCACTGAAATTGTTTGCCATCTAGTGGCTTGTTGTCCTGTTACACATATACATTTTGAAGAACAGTAGAACACTAGAGAACATAACTACAAAAATACTTGCACATCTGTTTCCCAATGGCTAAGATCTTATATAAACACAAAGGAAAGATGCAATCTCCATCCCAAAGGGTGGCATGCAGACAAGCATTTGCGAACAAATCATGTGAGATTTAAAGACATGCTAGGCACAGATTGCTGAGAATTTCTCTCTTTATTTCACTCACTATTTTACATCCAGGTCCATCCTCACTGTTTTTCTTCAACTTTTCCAACTCACGGACATGGCAGTCTCAGGAATGGGGACACGTTGAACGTGGTAACAAAGTAAAGTTCATTAGTGGAAGTGACCTTTATTCGTGAAAATGATATCTGAATGAAAATCCCACATCCCAGGAGACAGGAGCAAAGCTCAAAATGCTTACTGTGTTCAGCTTGGGGAAACCAAAATTTCTCACTGGTATCTATGGGTTCATTAATGAAAAGTAACAGGGCACATCCATTTTATTGACTGGTCACTAAATGATTTGGAGATGCTAATTTGATGTCCACACAAAGGGAAATTAAGTATAAACCCAGGATGTATCAGACCATGCATTTCCATTAGAAATACCATCTGCCTGTATGGAAAGAATATTGGATTGGAAAGGATGATGAGAAACAAGTTTCAGATAAGGGGTATATACACAGCACGTGTTATAAAAGTTACTTTGACATCACTTAATTGGAATAAAGCTCTAAACAGAAGATTCAGACTAGGCAAAGCCTTGTGCCGGTCCCCTTTGTAACATGTGAAGGGATCCTGTTGGGGATACTGGAGATCACCCCGCTTGAGGCGGGAGCTGCATCCACAGGGCAGCAGATGTGGCACACGGACGTGTGCAGGTGGATGTTCTAGAGGCTCCGGCATTCCCACCGCAGCATTCTCCCATGCCTAAGGAAAACACACTTGTGTAAGGATGCTATCCCCTCCCTGACCTCGCTCTGCACCTACCAAAATGCACTCATGAAATCACGGCACAAGAAGAAACCGTGTCTGCCGCACCAAGTCAGGGATCAACAGCATTTCCTACCTGCTCCCCCTTCATTTGCACTCCTGTAGGAATAAACTGTGTCAAAACAAACCCTGCATTCCTGCATCACCCCCCCAGTCTAAGCACAAGGGGTGTAGGGAATCTGCTTAGGCAGACAATCACAGAATCACAGAATGCTTATGGTTGGAACGGACCTCTGGAGATCATCCGGTCCAACCGCCTGCTCCAGCAGGGACACCTAGAACACGGGGCACAGGGTGGCATCCGGGCCCGTTTGGAAGATCTCCAGAGAAGGAGACTGCACAGCCTCTCTGGGCAGCCTGTTCAGGGCTCTGTCACCCTCACAGGAAAGTTGTTCTTCCTCACATGGAGGTGGAACTGCCTGTGTTTCAACTTGCACTTGCACCTCGTCCTGTCACCAGCCACCACGGAGAAGAGCCTGGCCCCATCTTCCCTACAATCACCCCTCAGGTACTTGAACGTGTTGATCAAATCTCCTCTCAGCCTTCTCTTGTCACAAATTCCAACATCCTGTGGCCACTGTAGCCAAGACTGCCCCCAACCCTCACATTTCCCACTAGACCATCTCTATTTGTTAGTATCAGATCTAGCAGCACCCCTGCCCTTGTTGTCTCATCAACCACTTGCATCAAGAAGTTATCTGCAATGCTCTGCAGGAACCTCCTGCACTGTCTCTCCTAGCTGTGTGATTACCCCAGCAGACACCAAGGTGGTTGAAGTCCCCCATAAGGACCAGGGGCTGGGATCGTGAGGCTTCTCGCAGCTGCCTGTAGAAGGCCTCATCCATTCTCTCTCCCCGATCAAGTGGCCTGTAGTAAACTCCGAGGACCGTGTCGCCCCTGTTGTCCTGCCCTTTAATCCTCGCCCACAGGCTCTCGACCCGCGCTTCGTCCTCCCCCACGCGGAGCTCCATACATTCCAGTCGCTCTCTCACATAAATGGCAACTCCAGCACCTCACCTCCCTGGCCTGTCCTTCCCGAAAAGCCTGAGGCCATCCATGGGCACGTTCCAGTCGTGAGAGCTGTCCCACCATGTCTCAGCAACAGCAACGAGATCATGGCCCTGCAAACGCACACACATCTCCAGCTCGGCTTGTTTATCCCCATGCTGCGTGCATTTACATAGAGGCATTTGAGTTGGGCACCCAATATGCCTCTCTTTTTAGCTGGGGCAGCTGGAACGTGACCACGCGGGCCTTCAGAAGGTCTCTGGTTTTCCCATCTCGCTTCTACAGGCTTAGGACACCCTTCACAGGCTATGGAGTTAGGCAGCTGCGAGGGGCATGGCAGGCCATCGCAATGTAAGATTGCACGGCAAAGCACACATTACGGAGCCGCATCAAGCTTACATGTGACACCTGTGGTGGCCCCGGCGCTCTCAGAGAGCCAGCGCTCCGGTTCGAGAGCCCCGTGCGACCTGCGCCGCCGAGGCCGGGCGAGCGGCGGGGCGGCGCGGGCCGGGAGCCGCTCGGGACGCG
>JAWLRI010000837.1:6656478-6720069 GCA_034781795.1 Crypturellus tataupa | reverse complement strand
GGCAGAGGGGCCCTCCCGGCGGGGCCGGGCCCGCCGGCTGCCCGGTTAGGCCGCGGGGCACGGGAGGGCGCCCGGGGACGCGGCACGGGCTGCCGAGGCTCGCGAGGCCCCGCCTTAAGAAGTATATGTACTTATACATGTATGCACTTATATACACACTTATAATTATGGCTATAACATTATTATAATTTTAATAAATGTTATAATTATATAATAATTATATATGCGACCTTATATGTATATATTTGTGACCTTACCAGTGTTACTCTTCTTACATGGAGCTCTTGCCACCTCTTTCTTTTTAGAAAGTCTGGCTCATTTTTTACCGTAGCACCCAAAGATCTCAGCCTTGGGTGCACCGGTGCCCATCCTGCACCAGCGTACACCGAAAAAATCTGAGGCCGTGTGAGCTACACGGTGAGCTGCGGCTGTGCACGGTTGTGTTCACACCTCGGCGCGCATGGGCAGAGGCTGTGCTTGTTCGTGGCCTTCTTGGTTTGCAGCATCTGCGTTCAGAGGTGCATCAGAGCCTACAGTTAGCTTCAGTGCTCAAATACAGTGGATATAAAAGCCAGTTAATTTTCAAAATGCAGAAGCCGCGGTGACACGGTTGTCAGGGAAGTTTCTTTTTCTCGAAACAGGAAAAGCCATCTAGTGTCAGAGGGAGGCCTAGCCTGCGTGCTGGGCGCTGGGAGATGTCCCAGCCATCAAAGCGGTTTCCACCACTTTGCTTTCCGACTCCCCTGTGGCTTTGTTCTTGTGGGCGATTTTCCTACAGGGAGACAGTGACTTTTTTTTTTTTTTTTTGTCTAGAATTCCTGTATGAGGTTTGTAAAGTGCTGATTTAGATCTTTGCTCTGAGTGGCTTTGCCTGGTGTCTTGAAAACAGATCTCCATTGAGTGAGTGCCCTAACTTTGTTGTTTTGAGGTCTTTGTTTCTCTGTTTTTCATTTTTAAAAACTCAGAACATCTGTGGGTGATCTTTGCAAGCAGAAGTTTCCAAGGGTTTCAGTGAAGCATCTAGTGTAATGTCTTTATTAACAAGTTTGTTACTTTCTATCCATTTTCTGTCCTTTTTTTTTTGTTTTCATAATAAGCTGTATTTATCTCAGAATGCTTTTATATCAGTTTAGAATAGTTTATACAGTATTTTTGCTGCACATCATAATTCTTTTATCACCTTTGAAGTATTGATCCGATTTATGACTTGTGAATATTAACACAGGGTTTGTTAATATTAGCATAATAGTTTCACCTATGCCATTCTTATGGTACTTGAACAGGACTGTTGGATGAAAAACAAAGGATTTTTTTGGTTGGAAATTCAGAGATAGTAGAGTTGATCTCTCCATATGCAACACTGGGCTGCAGTTGTTATATTTGTGTGTTTGGGGGAGATACAAGAGGTGGCTCCTAACTTAAGAGTGGAAGCTGAGTGGCAGTCGAGGATGCCAGAGCTCTTGGAGTGCATCACCCTTCTCTATGGGAGGGACAGTGAGCAGAATTTGTGATTCTTTATGATAATTCTGAGACTGTTTATGCTTCCACAGACTCTGTGTGCATTTCTTGTTAGTTGTCTGTGTTTAGATTACAGTATATTTTTTTCCACTCAAATGATGTGCATAAAAAGCGATGTGATAAAAGCATTGTTACTTCAGGTTCATAAAACCTAAATATTGTTTCATGCAGGTTTTAGATAATATATTTTAATAGTATCTGTCAGTCAGATAAAATATTAGCATACTGTGCTATTCCAATATGTGACTAGTCTCATTACTCTCTGTATATGTACATAAATGTATATGTACATAAACTGTATATGTGCATATTTTTTTTTTCCAGCAAGGTTTACACATAGTAAAGCTTCACTGATTTGTAAACTAAACTTTTTGGCCATGTGAATTTAAGACTACAAGAGTTATTAAAGAGGATAGGGAAGTTGGAGACGTTTTCTTAGTCTTCCAGTTGGATTTGTTTTTCTGTTTTTGAAAATAAGTGGATTTTAATCTCTGTTAATAACAAGGTTCTGTAGAAAAGAGTAATTATTTCAACATTCTTTAACAAAAGACAATGACTTAATGATGGTAGTTCATCTTAAGAGAGAGATGACTTATCTAGTAGATCACAAAAACCTTTGTAAAAGATATTTTGCTGTGTGGTCTGTGTTACTCTTGGTCATCTCATACTATAATGAAGAAAAGCATAAGTTTTGGATATTGGAAAATATGGCACTTGGTATGCCTATATCTTGAGCAGGGGATGCCTATAAGTGCAAGTACCCTTATGTTTGCTTTTGAATGGTGTATTTGTATGAAAAATGGAACGGCTTTCTGAAGCAGTTTTTTATATTTTTGGTTTAAATGTCAGAGCTTTACTTTAGCTGTGAAAATGTGAACCTCCACCACTCCATCTGCTGCAGACTCAGCAGTCTTGCGCTTCTGCTGAAGTGATACAGTGAAGGTGATACAATTTGCAAAACTGTCTTTAAGAAGCAGGTGCCTGTCTTGATGGTCCTGCTGTGGGATGCGGTGACAGTGAGCGGAGGAGGGTGAATGTGGTATTTTTTTGAACCATCATGAATGGCTATTCAGCATGGTTTGGTGGGGATCATCTATTGATGACAAGCGTGCATCTGTAATCACACTTGTTAAAAATGCATCTTTAAGATTTCTGGATTTTATTAGAGGAGTGTATGTTTTTATTAGAGGAGTGTATGGTTCTGTTGAATTCTGCAGATGAACAAAGTCAATGCTTTGTTATTGATAACAGTTTTCAAATGAAATCATTGTTATAAGTAGCTTGTGGCTGTCTTCCAGAGCATGGAGTAAGGGGTTATTTGGTAAGAACTGAGCATGACATCAGGATGAATCATGGCACATTCTGCTGCCAAGTAATTTTACACTTCCAGCAAGTGTGTTGAATCTAGAACAACAAACATATCTATCATTTTTTTCAAAACAAGCTGCAGCTTAGATTATGATAAAAGCACATTTTCCTTTATAGCCAATTCCAATACAACCAATTTACTGGAGCCTTAATATGGTCATTGTCAAATTTTGCTTTTAACTTTCGGATCTCCAGGCTGGTGTTTTCTTGGGTGCAACTTAATTGCACAAGGTGTAGGAGTAATATTAAACATGCTTTCCTTAAAAGTCAATTTCACATCCAAACATAGGTGTTGCATTAGCCTTCATTTATTTTGTTTGTGTCTCTTGGCAGAGCACTGTCATCCAACACGTTTGTCTTGTTTTCATTATTTACCATAAGAAAGAGAATACTCAGTTTAAAAAACCCTATATCTTAACTGTTAGAATATTAACAGCTTTGCTTTAATACTAAAGTAAAATGACCATAGTAGGGGATGCCAAAAATCCCTATATTTTTTCCACACCAGAAGTGCTAGTGATAGAAATAGGAAACATTTATGCCAAGTGTGAGGGAAGTTTTTCTTAAATGTATGTAACTATCTAAAAAGCAAAGCAGGAAACTTTATGAAACCTTCTTCCTTTGACACCAACTTAAAACTTCAAAGCAACTTCACTAGAATTAAAATTTATAAAGTGAAGTCATAAGACAATTAAATATATTTTGCGTATTATGATTTGTGAGAAGCAGAAAGTTTTGGGAGTATTTCTGTTATTGTGAGAAAAGTCAAAGGGGAGAGGAATTAAAATTTAAAGTTAATAAGCTATTCTGAAAACTATATCCAGAAACAGGAATATTTTAAATTTAACCTACATGATAACCATCAGAAAATTATAATATCATAAATCAAAATCAAGAGTCCATAAAGAGTGTAAAGAAAAGTATTTAATGTTAGCCGATTTTATTTGCTAAAAAAACACAAATACTATATCTAAAATAAAGTGTTTCTGACATTCTTCAGTGAAAAGTAAAGCATCAGGATCTTCCATAGCTTATAGTGACAAACCTCAAGATTTTCTTATTTTTCATGGCTATAAGTTCAATGTACAACAGAAGAAGCCTGTATATATTACCAAAAGCCAATAACTTACTTAGATTTCTGTGCTATTAGAGTTGATATTGATTACTGTTTTAGCAGTATTCAGTCATTTTTAAAGATGTAAAAGTAATCTAGAAATCTTATATATTTGCAATATATAATTTTCTTTTTCAGCTCAGAAGATAAGATAACTGTGCACTTCATAAACCGTGATGGTGACAAACTAACAGCCAAAGGAAAACCAGGGGATTCACTGCTTGATGTTGTTGTTGATAATAATCTAGACATTGATGGTTTTGGTAAGTAGATTCCTTGAATAATGTATTCAGTGCATAGAATTCATAATGAATTACCATCTTATAAGTGGTGTCCATGAAAAACAGTTCTTCCTTTTTTTTCAAATTTTTATGTAGGTGCATGGGATCAGTTCTGAAAATATTTTGCGATAGCCATTGGAACTGTCAATGTTTGAATACTAAAGTGGAGGGGAGGTTGCAAATAGATTCCACTCTGACAGCGCTCTGAATAATGCTGCCTGAGAACCCTCCTGTGAAAGGCTCTGCATGCAGAGCAAACTGAGTCTGTTCCTGACAGTGGCAGGTTATTTCTGACTGTGTTGTCATATAGTCTTGATTTTTTGTTTTTGATCAGGCTTTTTGCAGCAAAAATTGCTGTAATGCTTGAGTGCTGAGTTAAAAGAAAAAACAAATCTGTCAGCAGAGAAGAAAATAATGTTTAATTCTTATAAAAATGCTAAAGGAAGCAATTCATTTCTTGAACTTTGCCATACTAAGTTCTGTCTTCCTGAAACCAGACATAAAAAAACAGGATGACGAGTGGTGATAGTGGGATATCCTCTTTTATTTCCTTCTCCAAACTCTAAGAATGGTAATAGTGAACTGCAGTAGTCCAATACATTCATTTTCAGTCAGGTTTTGTTTGGGAAGATAGTGCTTCAGTTTTCTCTTCTTTTTCTCTCTATTCTCATTTACAACTGATTTGACAGGTCCTTTGGGTATGTAAGTTTTGGGAACACTACTGGGAATATAATAAGAGGGAGAAGAACACAACTCTCTTTCCTTATTTGTTGACTTCCTTAGTCTCGCAGGTAGATTAGTTTGGGGTTTGTGCTGCTTTATTTTTTTGTGTGCTTTGTTTGGGGACTTTTGGCAAGAGGGTGTTTTTCATCAGTTTGTATAAGCATAAAATAAGCAGTTTCCACTCTCCACTCAGTTACAGGCAAGAAAAACAAATATAAATTGTCTGTATTTCAAAGAATGATGTTTTGCATCTCTAGAAAACACACAGCTCTGGTGAAGCTCTCTGAAGGCGTGCTAGGAGTTTCATTTTTTTTATTTCTCTTTACCACTTGGAAAATTGTATTTTCTTTTTAGATTTTTAAAAAATAACATCTGTTGACTAGTATTTTAACTTTACAGTGTGTCCAGTGTGTGGAGTTGGGGGCCTGGAAATATAAGTAAAAGTGAGACTGAATCTCAGATGTAAAACTGTGAAGTCAATGTTGTAAATAGAAAAGCATGGAAAATACTGAGGTAACATAGTATTTTCAGAGTTACATTACATTTTCAACCCAGATGAAAGCTTACTAGTTATCTTGCCGAACTTAAGGTGGTACATGCGTAATTAAAAATACTTATTCTTTTATATTATTAGGAGTTATGTTAAAGTAGTTTATGGATAAGAATCCATGAATTATGTTGGATGGCTGAGTGGAGCATCACCATAAGCATGTGGTGGGTACCTTACTTCTGCACTAATGCAGTGCATTGTTAAACCTGATTAAGTAATTTAGAGCGATCAATAATGGCTTCAGGGCAAACTTAACTGTGCCTTTTTTGGTTAAAATCAAATTTGAAGTTATATATTCAGTCATGAAAATATGTACGTAAAAAGAGACTCTTGTATTCCAAAGCCTTAGTGAAATTCTAGCTCGGTACAGGTTCTACTTAAAAGGGAGGAAGTTCTGAAAACTTTCCTATTCCCTCAGACTGACCTCTGTTACATAGTTAGTTCCACTGAAGTAATGTGATCCTGCCCATGCGAGCATTCAAAACAGGGATTTAAATGAATATAAGTGTAAGAAAATAATACTATGAACTAAAGCTGGAAATAGAGTTAAAATACATGAGCTATATGTATAACATGGAGCAAGTATGGGAAAAGTTAAGTAGGTTGTTCTAGTGCACATATGGAAATCTTAAGTGTCTGTGTGTTTTTGTTCAAGTGCAAATACATTTCACTGCTAGTAATAAAATCTCTTTGATACGTCTGTAGCATCTTTTTTATGAGTTGCATACACTTGGGGAAGAAGAATATTCCCCAATTTGGGGAAGTCTCTTGAAAATCTGTAGCATGTTGGGCCAACTATAGCTTTAGGAATCATTTTTAGAGGCTTATAGCTAGTCTACTTGCACTCTACAGTTAATATATTCTCACATTTAGAAACGTAAGCCATCTTAAAGCACTGTGGTAAAGTGAAAAGGCAATACTGTCAATAAATAGGAACCAGCATAATCATTGGAGATGTAATAATAATCTTAATGTGAATAATGTAAGTAACGTAAAAATGTGTGACAGATTTTTTAAAGTGAAGAGAAAAAAGTAAAAATAAATCTTAAGTATTTACTTTTCTCACTAGGGGGCATCCCATGTGCAGCAATAATGCTGATAGAAGTATCTCTGTATAAGAACTTTTTAAATAGTTGAATGATTCAGCTGCAGTCAGTTCATTTGCTCTTACCAGCCTTTCATTCCAGAAAACACCTCTGTAGTATAAGGAGTGGTCAGTGTGGGATTTTTTTTTTTTCCCTGTTCTCCAACATTAAACAACAGTTAAACAGCTGATATGAGAAATTTTTAATTACTTGCTTGTTTTTCTAATATGGATTTCTATTTGAAGACACGCTATGTTTTAAGTATTTTAGCTATTTGCAGTAAGTAATTTCAAGTAAACTTTACTGTTGTAGGAAATGTAGAAATACTACTGACAGTTGAATGGTAAGCAGATCTGTGAACATGGGGATACATGCCATACTACTGCTCAAGTGAGAGGCTTCTGCTGATACTAGGCAGAAAATCAGGTATATAAAGGAATTCTGCAATTCTGCAGTAATATGGAAGTTAAGATTTCTGTTTACTTGCTTTCTTTAGGTGCCTGTGAAGGAACGCTAGCCTGTTCAACTTGTCACTTAATCTTTGAGGACCACATATTTGAGAAACTGGATGCAATTACTGATGAAGAGATGGACATGCTAGACCTAGCGTACGGCCTCACAGAAACGTAAGGCAGCCTAACGCTTCACTGCACAAAAGAACTGAAGGAAAGCTCCCTAGATGGGGCAGTTCAATATTCCTAGAATGGCTCAATCATTTCTTATCAAATAACTGGGTTCTGTTACACAAATGGGGCTGGGAAGCTTATGTATTGGTTATCTGAATTCACATTAGGTATATGTCAGCAGGGTTTTCGTTAACCAAGGAAAGGCCAGAACTTTCTCTTCAGTGTCTGATGTGGAAGTGTCAAATAGTGAAACTTGACCTTTGCTTACCTTTGGTTTTTCCATCAGTCTTTAACTCGTTAATGTTTTTTATGAGTGTGTCACAAACTATTGCACTCTGCAGGTCTTTTGCTTGTCGGCAGCACTACTGGCTGTCTATGTGTAGCCTCTTCCATAGGACATACAGTGGAGGAGTAGGCAGCTGTGTCTTATGAGGCTTCATAGGCCCTGACCTTCGGACTTCAAAGCAATTGCATGGTCAAGTTTTTTAGAATATTTCCAGTGATTTCAGAAGATTTCATGCCTTCCCTACATAGCATTTTTTTTTAATGATTCTGTTGGGAATTACTTTGAATTAATTCATTTACCGCCTTGTACCAGTAATAGGAAACTGTCCTAGTCATTTCTGCGTGAGGGTAGACATTTATTTTTGCTTCAGCTATATATTTATATATAAAAATCTAGATGGAAATCTCTTACACTGTTTGCAGTGAAGAAATTTGGAGATGTCCCTACACTTGAAGCTTTCTTTGAAGGGAATTTACTGATGCATTAGTCTCAAACTGATGTGTCTATAGAAGGGATATTAGAATAAATTATTAAAATGAGTAGAAATAATTGGTAAGGACTAGGTGGTGTTCACCCAAGAGTTCTAAGGGAATTCAGTATGAAATTGCTAATCTTTTAATGTTTAATTAATTGGTTTAAAACGCCTTCCAAAACAGAGGAATTTAAGGTAGCAACCCAATTTTTAAAATGAGGTTTTTTAAAACTAGAGAGCAGGAAGTCTAATTCCATACTGGGCATTTGATGCATGTGTCACTTGGCTGTTACTTTTTTATAGTTCCTACTAAATAATGATGAGGAAAAAGTCCAATAGAGCTTTTATAGAGGGAAGTAACCATTATGGGGATTCTTCAAATGAATCGCTGTGTGTGAAGAAATACTTTACAGTTCATGTAGTTTGTTTGGCTTCCTGAAATCCTTTACTAAGTTTTGAGATGCAGTGGGATAAGAGCAAAAAGAATAAATAATCGGTTAGATGTTTTTTTTTGTCTTTAACAGTGTAGAAATATTTGACTGTCTTGCAGTGAAATCAGCAGTGTAATCCCAGCGTGATTTCTGCTAGGTTTTATATGGTCAGGGTATTTGTAAAAGGCTTGGAAAAGGAGGTGAAGAGTCAGATGACAAAGGGAGGAAGGCAATAATTAACATATCATTGCCTGCAGGGTAGTGCGGTATTTCCTACCCTTTTCATCTACTTTCTGTTGATTGGCTCTGATTTCTTAAATCTTGCCCTTGCATTGTATGTAGGACAGGATAGGCCAAGAAGAAGGTAGCAAGCTGGGAGCTTTCAGAACAAGCGCAGATTAGGAGTCCCTTGGAAGAGCAGGGAATAGGTCTCAGAACTGGCAATCAAGACTGTCTTGGACTCCAGTGCAGCAACAGTAGAGGAAGCTACTGCATGTGGAATGAAGAAGCAAAACTGAAAGAAAGGGTTCACCCTTTGAGGATACAGTACAGTGGTGGTTGAGATTAATCATATTTTTTTAAATGTATTTTAAAAAATGTATTTAGTTTCAGCCTGTCTCATCCAAACATGAGCATTAATTTATTTATTTTCAGTTATTTCTGTGAACATAGTGTTTTGATTGGACGATCAAATTTGTAGGATCAGGACCATGAATATGCTTCTCAAAATATATTCTCTTTCCCAAGAGTATCATTCACTAGCTCATGTTAAGAAACTAATCAAATTATCTTCAGCTGTAGTTTGCTCCTTTGTTCACCATTCTCTGATTCTGGTTTAGGATATGCTAATACCCTGAAAGGCTTCTTTAGTATACACAATTGCTGGCAAACACTGCTTTAAGTTGCTTTGGTTGAATGAGAGCAAATTTGATTTTTTTTTAAAATAAATGTTATCTATTATTGGTACCTATAATAAATAAGTTGTTAGGTCCCAAGGGGGTTTTGCTTGCCCTCCATTGTCTTAATCACAGAGGTTTTTTTGGTTGTTAATGTTGGTCATAGGAAGATATTTCTTCCTTTCAGCCAACCATTACAACAAGCCATTTTAAGAAGAAACAAATGGAAATGTTATCCTGTAGGTGCTTCAGAAGCCATCCGGTTGTGCTGCACCCCGCTTGACTGGTTCAGGACTATGGGTAGTTGGGTGGGAATGGGATGCTTTAATACTAAGTTACTCAAAGACAGGATTATTTTAAAGTATCTGCCCTTCCCCCACCCCAAATCCAGAATGCTTGCCTTGGATGCAAATTTTGGGAAGATACAAGTGAGAAGATAGTGTGTGTGGGGGGGGGAATTCTTTTGTTTTTTTTTCCTCAGTAAGTCTCTGTCTAGCTGATGAGCTCTAAAAATTCACCTGAAGTCAGCTGTCGGGCATGTCCCAAAGCACATTGTGTTGCCTCGTGTTCCTTCAGACTTTGGATGGATCAGCCGTGCCTTTTCTGAGGAATTCATTCATTGCCTGCATTTCCTTGGTGGTGTCAGACAACTGTTTGGTTCATCCCTATATTTGACTAAACTATTAATGAATCGCTAAAAATGAGAGGGTCACCTCTATTGTATGTTGCAAGCAGGAAATAATCGACATAAAGCTTTACATGTATTGCACTCTGTTTTATAAGTAGACAAATAGATGACCATGATTTAATTACATTTATATCTTTGCATGGCTGTTTGGTGTTCACTACTAGTCTTGATTTAAACCACATGCAAGTTTAACTGTTTATGTACCATAATGTGTATGGGATGACTGAACTTTGGGGAAAAAATCTGCAAAGTGCTGTTAGATATAGAGTTGGATTAAAACTAAAGGCATGTTCCATTTCCTTACAGATCACGTTTGGGCTGCCAGATCTGCTTGAAGAAATATATGAATGATATGACTGTTCGAGTACCTGAAGCTGTTGCTGATGCTAGACAATCAATAGACTTGAGTAAAAACTCCTAGAAGAAAATAGCTTAGGGGTTTTAAAGAAACTTAATTATTTTTATAACTTATTTTTAAATGTGTAATTAAATACAGAAGCTTACATAATTGTGAGTTATTTTATATTGACTATCAATATTAGATTAATGCTATTTTGACTTTCTTTATAGAACCTCCTATATTTTTATGCTTTAAATGCAATAATACTTCTTGTAAGTGATGATTGGACTATAACTGTTAGTAAGATGAGTGTAATACAGATTTCTTAAAATATTAATTCTGCCAAAACTTTGAGTAGTATTTGAACACTTGGATCACTTCTACAAGGCTTCCTATAAAAAAGGGCATTTCTAGGTTTGAAACCTAGATATGTGAGACAGCAAAACTTGGCAGACTATATGGGGTCTTCAGAATGTCCTGTTACAGGTGCTACGCTCAGAGTAGGTGCAGGGTGCTGGCAGCTTGGTTGCTGCAGGACTTTGCTGGCTGCTCATGCGAGCAACAGAGAACCTCAGTTTAACTGCATTTATCTTTGCACCACAAGTGTGGATATTCCTGTGGCTCAGAGAGCAAAGACTCAGAGCTCTCTAACGGCAGAGAACAAAACCGCAGGAGCTGTATTTAAATTCTTGCTGTTGGGTGACAGAGTTGGGATTGAATGGGGCGCTGTGCTATCAATTTGTGTTCTGAAATCTTCATCTCTTACCTTTTTAGTTGCAAGCTTGTTCAGGAGGCAGTCTGATATTAAAGTCCTGAGCTTTAAGAGAATCCTGGAGTCTGGGCCTCACTCCAAGGATGATTTCAGTAGTTGATTTATATGAAATGACCGACTGTATTTATCCCATAAACATGGGTTAGATTCGCCAAAAGGAATAGGAAGACCCCCGTGGTGGATGATCCTATAGGTTGATGGCTGAGAGCATTCAGCTGAACCTTAATTTATTCCTTCTAAAGATGATGAAAAGAAAATAATGTCTCTAAGACTCATTATTAGTCTCTCCAATTTTTGTTGCCTAAATATTTAAATGAACTGGCTTTCAGTAATGTATTAAATAATGTAATCTTTTTGAATATTGGCATAATTTTGAGCTTCGTAAAGAAGAAAAGCGATCTTTTGATATAAAAAGAAATCATTTCTAGAACAGTGTTGAAAATAGTAAATCTAATTCTGATTCCTTGATTTTCTTCTCACAGAAGCTGTTTGTTTTGTGATGTTCCCTTTAGACTTTTCCCTCAAAACAAAATACACTTAATACAATCTTCTAAAGAACTTAATCATTAGGGTTCTCAAAATTTGCTTAATAATTTGGAGGTAACCTTCCTACAGTCACAAACTATAGTAAATTGGTTTTCACTTTGTATTGCTTTTGTCCTCAGTTCATTTACCTGTGATAATTCTCATTAAATCTTTAATTTTTATTTTTTAAATGAAGCATAGCTCCTTAAATTCCAGGAGGGGGCTCTCAGGTAGGTCATAACCAGGGTTACAGTGTACTATGCATTCCTAATCTGAAGATAGAAAAGTAATCAGCATAGCTGTAAGCTTTGTTTTTTGTTTTTTTTTGGGTTTTTTTTTTGATTTTTCGTTTTGTTTTTATCTTACAGTACCAGGCATGTGTCTCTGTGGGATCTCAAAGTGCTTAGCACTGTATTTGAAACACTGTGTGCCAAACAAATGTGAAACAACTAACCTGCAGCAATTCTCTTGTAAACCAAGGTTCTTGCATTGTGCATTTCATGTAACAGCTTCTTGTTAGCAAGACTTTGTAGCTCTCCTGCAGTGTGCCTGAGGAAGGAATTTCTTAGCACAGGAAGGCCATTGGACACTTCCAAGTTCATCCTGAATTTAGAGGTATGCTACACTGCATAGAAATGGAAGACTCGGAAGGAAGACGAGGGAACTGATATAGACTCCTCAAAATGCACAGCTCAGAGGTATACTTGTTTCTTTAATGTCAAAATGATTTGCAAATAAACCTTATTTTATATCAATTTCTGAGACACCTTGTTGGTATTAATCTTCTTCCCTCTTTGTCCTGTGCCACACTGAACGTATTTCTGGATGTAAAATAAAATTTATAAATACTTATATTTAGCAGTTAATGCACATTCAAATATAGGTATAGTGTGCAGTGAAACATTATTGAAGTATCAGAATTACTTGAATACATATTTACTGTTACTTCCTTGTGCAAATAAAGGTTATAGATAACTTACTTTCTGAAGGCACTTCCTTTCTCATTAGAAATTAAAATAAGTCTTCACTTTCTCTTCCCCTATAAACATACACACACACACATACATACACATATGTAGAAAGCAAGAATATGTTTAGTATTTCAGAATGAAGTGTGACTGTGTTCCCTCTACGTTTTTTCATTTAAAGGAAGTTAATAAGACGTGCGTAGTCTAGGGCAGAAACAGGTCTGTATTTCACTAGTCGTGAGGGAAGTTCTTCCTTCTAATTCCATATTCTTTTTACCTCAGTGTTGTGTTTGAAGGGGAGGAAGGAGCTAGTGAGGTGCCCCAACTGCTCTGAGCAAAGCAAGCTTAGTCTGGGCTTTGTGGCTTCAGTAACTGTAGCAGAAATACCCAAGATGAGCCCTTGCAGATGAGACATTGCAGTTCCGTAGATTCCTGCTGCGTTGCCCGTCTCTTGCTGTACGTGCTAGGTTCGTGGCGAGGCTGAGGCTGGTGAATGCACGTGGGAGCCCGCAGGCCGGGCTGCCGTGCGGTCTGTATCGCTGCGCCCAGCCTGGGAGCCGTCTGCCAGCTGCAGTTCGGTTTCTGCTCCTTAGTCCTAGCAAGTCCACTTCTTTTGGGTTCAGGGCTCCAAAAAATGAGGCAGCTATGTCCAAGTTGACTTTCATACCCCTCTTGGAGGCATTTTAATATGATAAAAAAAAAAAAAAAAAAAAAAAAAAAAAGATTCAGGGAAAATTATATTGCTTTCCCCACTCGTCTATCTGGTCTAGAGAAGTTCCTATAACACCTGACTTTCTGCTTTGCCTTTAGAAAGGACAATGTCATATATGAAGACAGGACAGACCAGAAAAATTCAGATTCCTTAGTAGGAAAAGGGAGAAATAAATGTTTAAAGTGGTGTGGGGGAGAAGGAGAGAGACTCAAGCTGAATCACTAGTTATTTAATAGCAGAAAACCTGCAGAGGACCATTTGGAAGGCCACAGCTGTAGTAGGTGACTCATGATAATTTCTCCTCAGATGATCTGAAAAGCTACAGAAGGGGAATGGGGATTTCCTGCATTCTGGGGAATCCTAGGACCAGGATCGTTCTCTCTGTGGGTGGCCGTGTGCATCCATCCGCTGTCGCTTGTAACACTGCCCAGCGCGGGGCCGTTACCTCAGTGCTGCCCGCAGGATCCCCCTGCTCCTGAACACTTGGATCGTCACCCTCTGCGTCCAGCTCCCCGCGGCACCTCCCCGGGGCTGGGTGCGTCTCTGCTGGGTGCCCGGGCAGGGAGGATGAACAGCCTTGGTGCTGTCGCCCTCCCTTAGGTGCCTTTTGGGTTCCCACTTGTGGCTCTGCTTGCGCTTTTCTTCCCTAGGAGAAGGTGAGGGCTGGGATGCGCCCAGCTGCTGCTGAGCCCAGCTGGCAGAGCCCTTACAGCAGGCAAGGAAAAGCAGACGTGCGAGGGGGCAGAGCAGCCCTGGCGCGCGGAGCCCGGCCGGGCGGGCACCCATGCCAAGGCAGAAGCTGCTTTAGTTCCCATCAGAGAAGTCTGCGTGCGTGGGAGCCAGGTTGGCAGCTGAGACTGAGTGATTTTCTTATGTCCAGGAGCAAATGGTCGCTTTGGGGAGGTCTGTCCCCTTAGTTTGAAACAGCCAGAGGAAATGCCGTGGGTGGCATTTCTCCTGCAGGCAGTGTTTGGCCACAGGTGGCCCTCTTTAACCCCGCTGTAGATCAGGCAAATACCTGAACAAGCTGGATGTTCCTATTCCACCCAAATATATACAATGAAAAGTCTGGAGGAGCATTAGCTGCTTATTCTCATGTTACCGTCCTGCAAGTAATTGCCTTGCATTGCCCGTAGGCCTTAGCGATCGTTGTCTTTTGATCCGGTAAGTGCTCACAGGCTCGTGGCTTTGCTGCTGGTGGGTTTGAAGAAGAGCCTCCCCTTCCCAGAAAATCCTGATTGCAGGGGGAGAAACAGCGAGAGAGCAAGAGGGCTGAAGCAAAAACACACAAGGACGCAGCTGGGGTGCCTAGGGGAGCTACACAAATGCACCTCCCAGGGAGTTAGCGATAGGTTTTGGCTAAGGATAAAGGTAGAAGGTCTCATCTCTGAGGAATGTTGAACAACAAATGAAAATGGCTGTAAAAGAAAACAAATGGTGTCATGGAGACGAGTCATATGGTGGCTACGAGTATGAGGGAAGGTTCGTTCAGGTTGCGGTTCAGTTCCTGGGGAGTAATGACTGTCAGGAGAGCACAGCAGGGGAGAGCTGGAACATGAGAACTTCTGCTGGAGGTTTCAGCAGTCTTTTTCTCTCAGGCTAATTGAGTTGTTATGATCACCACAGTTGTTTGATTTTCATCAGAATATTAGGAAGAAAAAACATATTCTGCCCAGACACAGAGGTGAAGAAACAGCTGGTTCCCTTTCCCTGGAGCTTTCGGGGGACTGTTCTTCAAGGAGGGGATCATCCCTGGCAGCAGCCAGCAAAAGAAGGGAGCTTAATGAGGATGAAGAGGAACTTTGGAGATTGGGATCTCCCTCAGTCAACTGCTAGTGCTGTGTTTCCAATTCAAACAGCCCACACTGAGCATTGAAGGAGAGTGTCCCATAAAAAAATGTTTAACCAGAAAATACTTCTTTTTTCAAATCCTAGATATTTTGTTGAACTGAAACACTGAAAGTTTGAGGAATTCTTGAGGAGTTAAAGCAAAACTCCTACAAGAACCTCTATGCCCCTGATCATCTTAGTGAAGGATCCAGAGTTTTGGATGTTACCACCTAGGAGGCTCCTGCTGCAGACAAAAACCCTGTGGGATTTGGTGTTGGTCCTCAGGGACTCCAGGGGTGACGATGGACAGTGGAAGTGTCACCCATGGCCTCCAGACCAAGAGGCCAGATCTGAGGGAGCCTCTGGCTCCAGACAAGGCTTCTGGGTTTCAGGCCACGGCCAGGAGCCAGGAACTGCCTCTATCTTCCGTAATGTTAATGCTCAAAGTAATTCAAGGGGTAGACGGTGTTTTCATGACCTACAGCTCCATTGGCACCCAAGAGAATAATCTGATCCTCTTCTTTCCCAAGAAATGGGAAAGCTCGTACACCAGTGGTAAAGCTCCTGTCACCCCACAAGTGGTTCAAAGGGCTGGTCCAGATAAAAAATGTGACTGTATGGTTGTTTTCAGGCAGCTAATTAGCTGATCAGTCTGACCGCACAGCTACACAGGCCTGGCTGCCGATGGCAGAAGAGGGACCTGCTTAGACCACCCGTGAAACTGCACCCATCGCCTTTGCCACAGCAACTCCCGTCTGCAGGCACAGTGAGATCGTGTCCTGCAGCAAGAACTGCGAGGCAGCTTGCGGGACCCACACAAACCCAACCCACCGGCTGCCCCCCGGGCAGTCCCCATCCGCCGCTCTGTCTGACCCAGCGCAGTGAAAGCGCGGGGGCAGATGCAGATGCCACCCCAGGCAGGACACGTGCTCCAAGGGGCTTCTGGCTTCCTATTACGAAGCACAAACCTGTGAAAATTTCATGTCACTGCTGTGCAAGGGTTTCTTTCTAGCTGAGTGATAAATGTCCAACATCCAGCTTCTCCTCAGTCCCTCTGCAAGAGGTGCAAGCAGGCTGATGTCTTCTCTTTTCCTCCAGCCACCTCTGCCTATGAGGCTGCCGGACTTTCCTCTTATGGCAAATTACTCTGCCAGCCTGAAAGGGAAGCCCTTGTTCTCCACGGCTCTTGCACCTTTAAATTATTTTTCTGTGGATAAAAAGGATGTGAAAAACTTCCATTCCAATTTGTCTCTCCTGTTACTTACCTTCAGAGGGAAAAATGCCTAAAGGAGACATGAGACATCAGACACTGTCACAGCAGCCTACAGAAGTGAAGGCGGAAAACCAATTACCAGGCAAAGGGGTTAATTCTTAGAATAAAAGCACAGAGTGGCTGCAGGATATTTGGAGGTATTTCACTGCTTATATAACCAGCAGATCGGCACTGTCAACTGACTCTGAGCGCTCCTGGTTTGCCCATAAACCCTGTGTTCGCCATAAATAATCGATTTAATACATTTATGCTGCATGAACAGGGCCAGCTGAGGTAGCTCTATAATGGGTCTAAACCCTGGAAATTTTTGACAATAACATTTCTCTGAGTGTCAACTGCCAGAAATTCTTAGTTTCTGGCAGAATAATTTCCCAAACTATTTTGCCAACAAGTGAAATATTAATCCTAACTCCATGCCTAGAGTAAAATTTTATGGCTGTATGCTTATTGCTAATATTAGTGCCCTGGCACTTGCCAAATAACACAATGCAGACACTATTGGCAGCTAAGGGACATCGAAATGGATAGTAGTTTACCAGGATGGTAGGTTTTCTTTCCTCCAGATACAGTGTACCTACAGGAACACACAGGAAGGTCCCAGTGCTGGAGACAGAAGTGGCCTTTAGCCACCCTTTAACCCTGGAACGAGCCAGGTGTTACTGAAGGAGTTCAGTCCTGGGAGCAGATTTCAGCAGTTGGTGCGCTGACAACAGACCTGAATTTGCAAACACTTGACCCAAACCCACTGAGGGTAGAAAAAGAGCTTTTGGATTCTTATCCTTGCAACTGGCTCCCCATCTCTCCAAAATAAGCAGATCAAAATGGTTTGGATTAACAAAAATGTTGAAACAAATTACATTTTGTTAAAGTCACTCCGGAGTGAAAACACAGCAATATTCCTTGCAGAGCCCTCTGAATATTTATATGAAAAATAAAATACCCAGCTGCTGCCGCCTGCATTTCGCTCCCACACGCTGTCCCCTTTCGCTCCCTGCACTGCTCCCCTTGGGGAGCTGCGGGTTTATCGGCTGCTCCCTCATCAGCAGCTCCTTGCACAAACTCCGGTGCTTCATTAGCGCAGGGAACGCGGCTGCTTTGCTCTTTCATCCCCTCGGTTTATACACATTTTGTTCTGTTTAAAGGATGTCAGAGAGAGATCAAGTATCCTGCAAATGTTTTCTTTTTATCGCCCCCCCCCCCCCAAAAAAAAAAATATATATTTGTATTAAATGCAAAATGCTGCTCATTAAATCCTTCCATCTTTTCCCCGTGAAAGTGCAACCCTGCAGGGTGAGCTGATCATAGAAGTATAAAATCAGGAAGGGGATAAAAGAGCCCGGCGGGGCCTTTGGAGAGGGAATTTGCACCCACAAAGCAGTGAATCCAGAGGGAAAAACAGCTCCCAAAGGTGCGGGAGTGCGAAGCGGTGTCAGCATCGCCCGTCCCACGGGCTCTCACGTCTCCACTTCTGCCTCAGCTCCTCCCGCAAAGTGCTGCAAATGTGTGGAAAACAAGTTGGGGCCTGAGTCTTCTGAAAGAGACAATTTAATTAGTGACTGCTTAGAAACATATTGTCTGAATAGCTTCAGAGCTCACCTTTTTGGCTTGCTCTCCCTGCCAGACCCTGCCTTCTCCTAAATTGTTGTTAGCTTTGATAGTCTCCTTAAAGAAACACATCTATCCTAATTACTTTCGAAGGGGTGAAGCAGCAGAAATCTTGAGCTGCGTCCTCTGTTTTCTGCCACGCTCTCAGGAGCTGTGGTGCCATCAGTAATGTCAATGTGCTCTTTCTCTAATTTAATAGCTTTAATACTAGTGCTCTTTAAAAACTCCTCATTGCTGGTAGCTTCTCAAGGTCATGGCAGAGAGATTTTTGACTTCCAGATTGCTAGGAGAATTTCAGGCTTCAGAAATTTTGCAATTATCACTTTTTTTTTTTAATGGGCAATGTGAAATAAACTGCTGTGAAAAACATTCTTTTCTGTAAAAAGCATGCAATCTGAGTATTTTCTTTTTTATTTTGTTCTTCACCCAGGGAAAGGTGTTCATTAAAAAGGCATATGTACAAAATCAGCTCTGTTGGTCTGCACAAGACAGCATTTAATTCTGTTAAATTTTTTTCATAACATTTTCCAAATCTGGTAATTATTTGATTTGTCTTTTAGTACCTTCACAGTACAAGCTCTGAGAGTTCTCTTTTTGACTTGTTTTTGCTAAATGACAAACACAGGCCTATAAAACCAAGATATTGGTTAGACAACCACATACTTGGTTACGTAACAGCATTAACTCAAACTTTCTAGTACATGTGGTAAGTTTATTGTCAAACCTGTCCAAATGGCTTTTTTGCTTAAAGTTTACTGATATCTGGTGTGTTTTCAAAGACAACATACATAATTTACTACTTGGTTTTTGGAAGTTTTCAGGTGAAATCTCCAAATCCCCATCACTGTTGGTGGAACCTAGTCCATGCTTGGAGTTCCTTAGGGAAGGGATGAGCCCCCTCAATGCGTGGGATGGTGCCTCCAGCATAGCTGGGAGCACGAGCCACTGCAGGAGCTTTGTGGTGCCTACAGACCATCAGGGGTAACAGCTTGAGTGGTTAAAATACTAGAAATGAAAACTGCAGGAATCGATTAAGGGGAGGATCTCTAGGACTGAAAGCTACCTGTGGAAGTCAGTGGACCTTCAAACAATTCTTAGCAAAACTTTTTGCTCACGTCTGAGTGTGTATCAGATTGCTACTTTCCAACAACCTTTGTTTATAAGGAAACAGCATGTCAATAATTCTAAAAATGACCTGAAATTCTAGTCAGTTATTGGCCCCAGCTCATTTGGAGGATGGTGGTCTACAAAGGCTTTTCTATTGCTATTTTTAAATAGCAATAAATTGCTATTAATAGCAATAAATTTAATAGCAGTAAATTTTAAATATTGCAGGGATTTAGTTGAAGAATTCAGCTGAAGAGTTCTTAAGGTGAGTTTGTTCTCAGGGTAGACCTTTTGGTGTAAGGTGCATGAGCCAACCTGCACTGATGTGAGCTGTGTCCTCCACAGGGTCATGCTGCCTTAGAAAGGAAAATCTGTATCTTGGTGAAAGAGAACTACTGAAAGATCTCTTCAGCAATCAGTGTAACAAGGTGAATAAATGATTGTTATGGGACTACCTAGTTGGAAAAGTAGTCCTGTTTTTGGAGTCCTTTCATTAGACCAAAGCAACAAATTTCAAGCTGAACTCTGATTAACCAGCAATGTCTTTTGCTCTAAAGAATTTGTATTATCCAATCAGACAACTTGAAAGAAAAAGAGTAGCAGAAATCTGTGGGACCAAAAGGAAGATCATGATGCACAGAGATGATCTGGTGTTATCCACCATGATGCTGAGAACCATCTGTGACCTGAAATGATCAGAAAAATGATCAGATGATGAGAAATTTTAATGCACCATGCACCCAGTATTTCTGTGATATTAAATATGTGCAGCAATCCTACATTTTATTTCCAACTTTCATCATTTGAAGGTGTCTGTAAGTCTCTCTTGAGAATCAGAAGATGAGAGCCAGAAATGTAGTACTGTGAAAATAGCTCTCTTCCTGTCCTTGAATACCTACGGGTCTTTGTCAATTAGTCAGGGGAGTCAGTTTTGGCAACTAATGACCATTTAGTTTTCACCCACATAACTTTCTTGAGAGCATCTCGGATGACCCTGACTGTTACCCATGAGTTTGGTAATTCCATCATAAGGACTCATTGTGGAGACGTATTGCCTGGCAGTGTGTTTACTCTGGCAAGAGCTACATCCATTTGGTTTGTTGGAGAGGACGTATCTTGCTTCTGGTGACAAGGCTGCTGTAGGTGGGATACACCTGGAAGGCTAGAGGAGGATTGGGGTTAAAAAAGAGAGTTCCAAGGAGAGCTATTTCAAGGTATGATCTTTCAGCTGGGTTGTAATTATTCAGCATTTTTCAATATATTACCAGGAGAAGGAATAATATGGGTGGAAAGCTGTTTTTTGTTTGTTTTACTGTCAGTTCGCATGAAGTATGTAAATAATCAGACACTATCAATTGTCTTGGGAAATTAGGGAAATTAGAGTAGGAGGATTAGAGAAATTTTTAATCAGCCCTGGCTCTGCATCCAAGGATTTTTTCAGTCGTGAAGATGAAGCTTCTTTTCACCAGCACGTGCACTGATCAGATACAAGGTCACAAGGGACTTCTGCGGAGAGCCTTGGATGACACAAAACTCAGCTGCTCTGGCACCAACACTGATTCTGTGGCCCCTCAACAACTTCTGTCGAGCAAAGTCCCTAAGGGCAATGCAGAATGAGGACTGCTGCGATGGGTCTTTGCAGGGTTTGGGTCATATCCTTTCCTGAAGCCTGACTGTAGGCAGCTGTTCTTTTTTTTCTTTCCCTCTTTATTTATTTTTTCATTGATGAAGGGTGATTGCCTGCTTAGGCATAGCCTAGTACCTCATAGCTGATCATTTATCCCCTCTTTGGAAGTCTCCTGTGCCAGGGAGTGGTTTAGGGTGGTTTTACATTTTATATTTAGTGCCTTTCATTGCTCAAAATGTTTACTAATCCCAGTTTTATGGGCTTAGTATGGGCCACCAGCGATGTAGCCACATGTTTTAATATGTCCTCTCTGCTTAATCATTGCACTTGAGATGCACTTTGTAGATCCACCCAACTCGACCCATAATATCTTATCCTGTACAACAGGCATTTTTGCTTGATTTGTGAATTTGGTGTGCTCAGATGCTGATTTCTGACAATCTGATTAGGACAATCTCTTTCACAACAGAGACCATCTCTGTCTTCAGAAATGGTCTTCTGAAGATGTCCTGAGAGCACATGTCCATACATACAAGAGAGTTGGAAATAAAAGTGTGGCATTCATTTGTCAGGCCAAATATCAGATGGCAACTGATAGATAGTAAAAAAAGGTAATAAATAACTGAGTTATTTAAAAGTATTTTGTGGGTGATAGTGATGGGTGATGATGACATTATTGGAAAGCTTTTGTTACAGGACAGTTAAAAATAGAGTTAATAGCTCTTGCAGACAATTACACTTAAAAATCATATCTTGTTCCCTGCCTCAGAAGCTCAGTGGGATGATGCAATTTTTATATGATACCAAAATGGTTGAAAGAGAAAACCTGATCACAGGTTCCCATGCCAGGTTTCGCCCCAAGAAATGCCCCCACCACAGGCCTTACCTCTGTGCAGCTGATGGGAGGTCGCACGGAGGCAGCTTGAGGAGGTTGCCCGTCCGCACAGAAGAGCCGCCTGAGCAGCAGGAAGCGTTTTCCCTTGGAAATGCAAGTGCAGGGCTGGCTGTGTGTGTGGCAGCTGCCAAGGGACAGGCTGCAGCGTATTCCTGCACAAAGAGGCAGCCCCTGGGATGTGGCAGGCGCAAAAAGCCTCCCTGCTTCACCCTGCTGCATGTAAGTCACTGCTGGAGGATTTGTGACTGACTTCCCTTCAGTGCATCTCACACAGCTGAAGTGTTAATTATGGCCAGAGCTGGTCCTTCTAACAGTCAAAATGGGATTTTACACTTCAGGTGTCTAAATTCCACCTAAATCCTAGAGAACCTTTTAGTTTGCTCTCTAGTCCTATACAGTATCATGTTGAATTCAGAAGCTGTCTCTCCAACTGAACTTTATTTTCTTATTCTGTGAAGTTAGGAATCTGCAAATGGTCAAGATACCCTGCTCTGGGTCCTGCTTGCACCCCAGCTCTTCAGGGCATTACCTATAATTCTGAAAAAAAAAAAAAAAAAAGAAAAAGAAAAGATGCCCTAAAGGATTCTCAAAGCTTCCTCAGACTGAGCTGATACAGTTGCTTCCATTTAACATCACAGCCTTCATGTTAGATCTAACCTGTTCCCAAAGTGGGAGACCTCAGCTCCAGGCACTCCAAACTGGAGCGTTTTGAGCTCGCAGCTCCCCTCCCCAAGCCTGGCCAAGGAGGTGATTGCCTCCCTGTTCCTGCTGAAGTCCATCCATAAACACAACAGCCATGGAACCAAAGGGGCAAGAAAAAAGAGGGAACTCAAACAGAGTAGGAGCGATGTGGGTGCAGAGGCGACCAGGCTGTCATCCAACCACTCTCCAGCTTTTTTGACAGAAATGAGCAATTCCCCTTAAGGAACAAGTGGACTCAGTCCCACAGGCAGCCTTTTTCTCCATCAGCTCTGTGCACAGTGAAGGAGAGCTGGCAGGGAATGGAGCTGGTTGGAACTATCCGCTGGAGACTCCTGAGTGCACTGGACTGCATGGGAATGCTGTGAGCTGGGCTCACCCGGCCCATCTCGGGCAGCAACCCCCGATGCTCAGATGATGGAGAGGACTACGTCAGCAGTCAAGGCTCCCTGTGCAGAGCATGGAGGAGAGAGCACTGTTTTCCTCCCCCAGAATGGCTTGGGCTGGAGGCAGACGTTGTCTGGTTGCTCCTTCAGCCGTAGAGGAAACCCAGCGCTAATTCCAGGTTAGTTCATGGGTGGTTGAAACCTCAGCCAGGCTTCGAGAGGGTGGCCCATCCCCTTCTTCTTCAGCTAGAAGGCTAAAATTCAGGCACAGATAAACCTTGCATAGGAGCCCAATCTAGGTGTTAAAAAAAAAATAAGTAAAGGTCCTACAGGGAGCATTTGGAAACCCCTACAATGGCTTGGATTTTCTCTGTTGTGGGCAGAGCTGAACAAAATGCATTCTTCCACGCTTACTAATTGAACATTAAGGTCTAACTAGCTCTCCTTGGGACAGCATGTGTCATCATCAGGGCCTGGGGATCACCTGTATCCTTAGGACCAGTTCCCAGGTATCCATGGACAGCAGGTCCCTACCCTGAGCTCCGTGTGTGGGCTGGAGTGTGTCAGACACCTGGTTTGCAGCACTGCCTTAGGTAGGATCTGCAGTACAAAGGGGACACAGCGGTGGCACACAGGACCCCTGGGCTACTGGACATCACCTCTGCCACCCCCTCCCAGCAGCTGGCTGGCTTTAGTCTCACTGAAAGGGGCTTGAAAAGCCTGGCCCCATGGAATCGATGGGCTGCTGCCTAAGGGAACTGGGACATGGACACCTGAACCACGAAACTGCTTCCTGGACATTAATTCAGGCAGCCTCCTGTGGCCGCCCCAGCAGAGCAAAATGTGCTGCTGGCCGAATGAGGGGACAGAAGGAAGAGCCACAGTCCGGTTTTCTCATCAGCCTGTGTCAGGGGGAGGGAAAGCCCAGGATCCACTTGGTTAGTTTTCCAGCCAGAAGCCAGTGGTGTTTTTCTAAACAGAGGAGGAAAGGATCTGAGAAATAGGAACAAATTGGGTTGACATGCTTATTGAGGGCATGCTACAGGAGAAGGTGACACTTCCATAGTGCTATTGGAAGAACAAGACTCTGGGCAGTTGCAGGAAGCGGCTGTGTCTCAGTTGCTCTTTGCTCTGGCACGTCAGCAGTACATCAGCTACTGCACCAGCTTTCTCCCCTCCCTTCCCTTTGACTTCCCCATCCCCATCCTCTTCCTCTTCACCTTTCTTTTGCTTCTTTCCTGTCCTTCACTTCATGTTTTCCCTTTCCCTTCCCTTTCCCCTTCCAGCTATCTGTAAGGCTCACAATCCTGAGCAGGGAGCTGTTGAGCAATGTCTTTGCAGACACCCTTCCCCGAAAGCCTCTGGATAGCATCTAAGCAAAACGAACTCTGAAATAGGAGAGGAAAGCAGTGTGTCCTGAGGCACATTAAGAGGCCTATTCCTGCTGCACATGAGCCCCAGGCCCCTTCTACTGACGTCCAAGCACTGAGTAGAGATCATTTTTCCAAGCCATGCTGGAGTCCAAAGCTGTGTAACAAACTGCTTTAAAGTGAGCACAGCTTTAAAGAAAAATGCCGGCTGTGCCTTGGTATTTGGCTATTGCATCTGCAAGGCGTTTTACAGGAGTCAGCCTGGGACCCAGGACCGTGGCCTGATCTTGTTTGAGGTCTGCAAGGCCCGCAGAGAGCGCAGGACAACAGCCCACGACGGGCTGCGTGACCAGCGGCCCCAGCATCTCCCCTCCCTTCTGCCTCGCTAAGATCTGTGGGGCCGTTGCTGCCGCAGCAGTAGTAATATTGCTGATATTGCCAAGAATTTGCATTTCTGGTTATCCTAATGCTCGAAACTTCAAATGAGAGACCTCAGAGAGCTAATTAGCGCAGAGACTCATTAAATGCTAAAAAAACCTCTATGCCTGCCTAGGTAGATGGAGCATTCAGAGTGTTATTTCCCAAAGGCAAATTAATCTCTCCCTCTTTAAGGTTTATCCAAGCCCTTTCAAGCTGCTCACACTGTGCAGGGAATGCCAATAGACATGATGTACTCGCTTTGTAAGCGAGCTGCGAGGCTGCACCTTGCTCCTTGGAGTGAATAGTGCTCTTTCGTGGGGCACCTCCGGGTGCTCAGCACTCTGTCTTTAATTCAGACACTCTGAGGAGTATCTCTCCCTTTTTCCTTTTGCTGTTTGCAAGCCCAGCCTGCTTTCCTTGAGGCTGTTTTTGGTAGCCCACTGGGCTCCTTCAGCAGCCTGGGCCACCACGTTGCAGCCGGTGGCCAGTCCCGCTGCTCCTTAGCTCGCATGAGCTCCTGGTCTGTGCATGCACTCCGACACACATGGACACACATGCGTATGTGGCCTCTCATGCACAGTGGAAACTCCACTTAAGACTAATTGCACAATCCCCAAGTGACGGATTCTTTCACAAGGGATCTGGATGACACCGCCTCTGGATCAGTTCTTATATAGTGCTCAATTTCCCCTACGTAACGCAACCATTTCCCAATATTCAGACAAACAGAAACCTCTCGCATACTGCAATAACCAGTAAATAACTCTGTATATAAAAAAATATGATCAATCTCAGTAAAAGCAGCACACTTAATGTGACTCTGGCTCTGCTGAGGACGATGGGGGATGTGGTACCCATCCATGTACATGGCTAGACCCCAGCCACGGCTCTCTGGACCTGGGTACACTTTGCTCATTTCAGACCCCTCAGTGTGCTTAAGACTTCCTTCTCCAGACAGATGTTTGGGGTGCGAGGTGGGGAATCCCAGCAGCAGTTCGGACCTCATGGGTCACCCCTCACCCAGGAAACCCTCAGCGAGACGCGAGCGGGGCTGAGTGAGGAGTCACAGCCCAGAGCCCAGATACCCGACACCAGGGCTGAAACTGGGGATGAGGACAGCAGAGCTGGCTCTGCCCCAGCCCTAGGGCTGCGGGGCGACTGCGTGATTAAAAATCAGGAGCTTTTCAAGCTTTTAGTGCATACTTCTGCTTGCTGCCCCTGTTATTGTTTCGTCTATTTGTTCTAAAGAATAAGGTCACCTTGCTAAGCAGGGCTTGTCCTTCTGTTTAAAAAGATGATTCTAAAAAAAGTTTTCCCTTTTTCCTCTTGGAAAAAAATGCCAGGTAACATTAAAAACAAATCTTGAATACATGTTTTTGTCAGTTCCCTGTAATCAATAACATCCACAGAGAAAAAAAAAAAAAAAGAAAATCAGACATGAGCAAGGGAACAGGCTGAATCCATAGCATTTGGGCTGACCTATTTTACCACCACGCTGGCTGAGAGGAAAATAAATCAAAGTAATCCAGTCTCCTGGATGTATTTTCTTGGGTTCGTTGGGTGTTCTCCCAAACGTTTTCCAAGGCTCCTTTAGAGGGAAGCGCTCGAGCACCTGAGCTGCGATCCTGGCTCTGCAGGTGCTGCTGGTAACGTGCTGCTCTCGAGATGCAGAGAGGCGGCTCGGGAGTCCGCATGCTAAACCCGTTCCCTCCCAAAGCCCCTTTTCAGTATGCCAGTGTAGGATGTGAGACATTTTCATCTTCATTTTGACTTGCAAATGTATGGAGATTCATGATAAAATTAAATGTGCTTCTCCCCATGGACCTGCTCGCTGAAGCTGAACCCCAAACAGCTCAATCTGGAACATGCAGCCACTTTGTGGATTTCAGTTCTTTTCTTGTCAGCAGAAGATCGAAGAAATAAGGAGCCATATAAAAATAGCAGCATGATTTTAATAACAAAAGGACTATGAGTTCTTTTAGTGAAGCTGACAAGTGCAATATCTGAGACCCTGGTCACTGGAAACACAGGCAGTACCAGGGCCTGGTGGCTTTACTGGTTGGTGCTTCACCCAGCTGTGAGCTGGTGACCTGAGCGCGATGGGCACCCTTAAAGGCACTAACAGCCAGTTTCCTCACTGAGAAACAGAGAGGGGCACCTGGCCTCACCAATGAGTTTGCAACATTTCTTATTCATGACTTTCGGTGATTAATGAATCATTTCTCCTGTAGTCATCACCTAAGCATATAGGCATGCAGAGAAGTGGTTTCACAGCTCTTCAGAAAGCACCTGTGTCTGCCTAGTTTGGGTCTCTAAACAGGGAGGGTCTTGCTCGGACTCCCTGTAGGGCATCTGCTTCTCTCTGTTGACTGCGATGGAAGTACCTGTACTTCCTTGAGGGAGGCTCTGCATTAATGTTGCAAATGAATGGGCTATATAAGCACCTGCTCTGGATCTAGCCGTTCCTCCCTTACACAGACCCTACATCTAAAGCTTGTTCTGGGAAATAGGCCCAGGAAAGAGGACCAAAGCACCCCCTGTCTCACAGCAAGGCCAGGCTGAGCTGTGCACAGAGCTGGGGCTCCCAGTGTGATGTTCTGCCACCTGAACCTCTGTCCGCAGTGAGATTATTTCTTTCCTTGGAAAACGTCTCAAACTAAAATGGCTTTTAGCTGCTTTTCTGTTGTAGGTACACAATGAAGGGCCTCTTGGGATGCTTTACGTATTCCAGGTGTGCCCCAGTCACACCTTTGATCTGCTCAGCAGGGCTGTATACATCAGTGGACGTATATAAGGAGGTGGAACTTGCCTTTGCCCTGCCTCCACGGCTCTCATCTCCATGGGCCACGCAACTGGTAGGAGTAAAGCAGTGTCAGTGCAAGGCTGGCGGTTTCTCAGGCAGCAAAGGATAAAGATCCAGATGAAGAGAAGTGTGGGGCTGTTTTCAGGGCAGGCAGCAGCCCTGCCAGCATTGCTTCCTAATGATGTGCACTCTTCCCCTGCAGCTGCGCTCGGGTCCAGCACATCCATCTGCTTCCAGGAGGCTGAACCTGGCCCCATGGGATGGGTGTACAAAGGCATCAAGGGACACTGAACTTCTCAGCCAGAGCATTTGTGGATCTTCCCCTGCACAAATGAACTCCATTCAGGAGCACAATTCAGTTGTTCAAGGCACTCTGGCCCACGCTGCAGCCCTGGGCTGTCTTTCCTGTAAGTGTGGAAAGAAGTAAGGCTGGACAAGAGATGGCAGAAGGCAGTAGGGCTACAGGCAGCACTTTCCCTCCCTTTGCCAGGAGAACATTTCACACAAGCAGTTCTACAGCTTATGGCCTATGGCAAGCTACTGCTGGGAACACATAGCTGAGGAGCAGAGAGGTGCTGTTTGGAGGAAGAATGAAATACAGGTCAGAGCTTGCAGTGCTGGACCAGGAGGAGGTGCAGTATTTATAACTGCCAGCCTGGGATGAAAGAGACAGAAATGCACCAGGCACTGACGGATGGAAGCTCAGAACCAGTATTAAATGTTAGCAGGGTTTCCATTCAAGTGACAACACCAGCCTAGGTTTCTAATGGCAGCTAGCGGGCACAGGCATCTGAGGATGCATCAAGGCAGCTAAGAAAATGTACCGGCAAACGTGAAATGAGGGGAAGCAACATACCTACAGCTTACATATCAAGGCAAAACGCAGAAGACTTACGTGTAGTGAGGAGAATTACTTTTTCTTTTAGTAAATCCATGTCAGCCAGCCTTTCAGAACTAGGTGTTTAACACCTGATGTTAGCACAGATGAGCAGTGCCCAAACTTTCTTAGATATCGTCATTGCTGAGAGCAGCCTCCCCAGCTCACCCAGCACTGCACACATGCCTAGATGCTCTCCCCAACCCTTACCCCAAGGCAGAACCTCAGCCTCTGATCTCCTCTTGGACACACACGACATTTTAGTCCAACCAGACCTTCGGTTATAGAGTTTGTTGGGGTGGAGGCAATCCTTATGGATGTCTAGAGTAGCTTGGGATTCCTTTTTACCCACCAGGAGCTACAAGCACTTCCAGGACGTCTATTATCCTCAGCCCCAGGGAGATGCTTTTGCTGGTTCTGTTAGATAGTTTTCAGAGCCTGATTCTGTGCCAGCCATGAAAGAAAACTAGCTTGGAGAGCATTCATCACTTTATAAGATTAGATTCTATGCATTCCTAGCTGAGAGCTAAGTAAATTCACATTCACATGTATTAAAGATAAAAATACCTTGGAAGGGTAGGCCTGGCCTAGCGATTCATTTTGCAATTAGACCGCTTCTGTGCCCACACTGCCTGCCTCTCCTGACCACAAGGAAGGGCGAGGATTTTGTTCACAGAGACCTATTTGCAGAGCTGTGGCTTTTATGGACTTTTTGAAGGTGAGAAAATTGAAGAATTTACATTATAAAAATTCTTGGCAAGGTTGGAGCCTGCAGTTTCTGTGTAATAAACTAATTACTAAGCTGTTGAATTTATACACCTCAGACAAGCATATTGTAAACTCATATCTCAAGGTAAAAAAATGCAAAAAATTCAGACTTTGGTTTTACCAAACATTTTATTGCACAAATTCTTTTTTTTTTTTTTTTTTTTTTTTTAATCTAGACCGGATGCAGAAGTACTGAATACTTTTACTTGGTTCTTACCACAGTGAAAAAATATATTCAGAATCTCTATTTGGTAAAATAACAGATAGATCTCTGTAGTATAAATTAAAATCAAAGATGGAAACCTGTTAGGGAACGATTTTTCCAGCAGAAACATCTGGTATGGTTTCTAATTTATTTGAAAAATGAAGCTCCAGTCCAATACCAGCTCCAGACTGATAAGGAATTTAGCACATACACAATGTTAGCAACCTTCTCTGAGATTATTTGCAAATTTGAGCTAAGCCCAAGCCTAAGCACCTTCTATAGCCCTAGTGCTGTGTCTACATGGAAAAGTATAACGTCTTTCAGGTGTTTATACACAGAAAGGCTTTTTGTGGGCATTGAAACTTTTCCAGAGCCTGAATACCTGTTAAAAAATAAATTACAGGTGAAAAATGTATAGGAGAAATATTTTTACTGTACCAGGTTTTGCTTCTGACCACATATTTGCAAGTATTTAACTACTTAAAGAGAGGGATGTAGCAATGCTGGGCAAATATTCAGTTGGGTCTAGGCAACTATGTGCATCTTTAGGTGCCAGCCTGTCCTCCTCACTTCAATCCGCAGAGCCTGAATTTTGCTTGAAAAATGCTCAGGGGCAGGTACCGTCTTGG
Organism: Crypturellus tataupa; assembly: GCA_034781795.1. Lineage (NCBI taxonomy): Eukaryota > Metazoa > Chordata > Aves > Tinamiformes > Tinamidae > Crypturellus > Crypturellus tataupa. The sequence goes on along the minus strand of JAWLRI010000837.1, from coordinate 6,690,220 downwards.
CTGTCAGATAACACCAGGCTCCTGCAGCCAAAGGCCCTTGTGAACACGGGGTGGTGGTGTCCGACGTGCCCAGGGCTCTGCTGGGGTTTTCCAGGGCATCCACTGGCATGGATGAGTTATGGGGCTTCCCACTGGCATCGCCCTGCTGGTGCTCACCAGGTCCTTGTGCTTGGGAGCTGGACTTCAATCACCAAAGCCAGCAGGGCATGTGCCGCAGGAGCTGCTTTTGTAAGAACCTACTGTGGGGATTCATAATTTAAACCATCAATCAGCCTCGTCTGCGCAGATAGATGATGTGGGCCCATCTCTCTCCCACCCTCATCTCGCAGATGGTCCTCTGCTCCCCCTGCCCTCCCTTCAGCAGGGAGACGTGCGGGAGCTCTGCATGGGGAAGAGCAGCAGGATGGCAGCCTCTCCTTACGTGGTGAAGTCAGAATCACAGCTGCACTTGCAAGAGTGAATTTATAGCAGTTTGACTGAAATAATATGTGACAAGAGGATCAAGTACAGAAAAAGCATTTCTACATTGGAATCACCTCCTTTACACAAGGTCATTGAATAGCTAAATTCTTAAATATTTGACTTAGCACAACTGGCAGTAGCTACCAGACTACTTGTCCTCTAGGAACTGCTGACATTTACAGTCAAACCGCTAAAAGATCTAGGCAAAATAAGGCCTAGAGCAAATCCAGTGTTAAGAAAAAACATTACAGAATGCATTGCGCATATTTGTAAAACACAAGAGTGCCCAAAACCTTTAGGCCCCGCATGGCAACTGTATCCCAACAGAAATTTTCAACACCTTAATCCAAGTATTTGGGCTCTAATGGGTCACTTAGTTTATCTTCACAGTGGCCTCAATGAAGAGACAATATTAATTAACCTTGAGAATAAGAGAAACCCTGCAAGTGCTTCTGTGCATGAAAGCGAGCTGGCTCTGCTCCCTCACTGTTTATTTGGGGCTGCCCATAGCCGGCAGACACGGTGCTTCTCCAACTTTCACACTCGGCAGGAGTGAAGGCCCATTCCAAGGGGAAGCGGCCTCGCACAAACACCAATGACGAGGCTCAACGGGGCTCCTTGAGTCCTCCTCTTCCCTCACGCAGCCCTTGGCGGGTGAGATGTCCTGAGCGTGGCCGTGGCCCTGGCTGCTCCTCTGTGAGGATGGTTCCTCACGTGCTGGGTGTGTATGAGGCTGTCCCGCACGCCTTTCTGTGAGTATTCACCTGTCTGTGATCTGTGGGGAAATGCATACCATCATCATCTCCATCCCTGATACAAAAGGGAGTCTGAAGATTAGGTGTAAGACTAGGCCTTTTGCTGGTTTCTTAGAAATTTTCTGGATTATTTCAAACATCAGCAACACTATCTGTTCCAAATTACTCTATTCAGGTACCTGATACCGCTACCTTTGGCTGAATTTTGCCAGCCTTGAAGAATGGAGTCTGATCCCACCTCTCTGATGATATGGGGATGAGTTCTGGGGTCATCACCATCCCTCCTCCAACCATGAGCCCATGTCAGTAATCTATGTCGGATATATAAAAATTCCCTTTGTCTGGTTTAAGTCATTTCTTCCCTACAGCTTCCAGATGATAACTGCTAACAGACACGCACACATACACTCATGTTTTCTTTCCTATAGGAAGGGAATGAGTTGCTGCCACGAATCTGATGCACTCCACCTGAACACACTTTCCCCGATCATGTTTTTTATATTGTGTTTGCTCCTTTTTTTCCAATGCCCCTTGGAAACGCATGTTGTCTCCCCTGGGTTTGAGGCTCGAGGAGCAGCGGGGGCGACCGGGTTTGGCGTAATTCCAAAGGCAGGTGAGCACCTTCCTTGCTCTGCCCTGCAGGACAGAGCTTGGGTGTGTGGCGTGAGCAAACCCCGCAAATGGGACATGGAGGCAAAGCTAACCAGAAAAGAAGTATTCCACTGATCTGCTTCCACATGGCAATTTCATCCTAGGAAACTCCAGGAAAATTGTAATTGTTATGAAATTCAAAGCCTAAGGATAAAGAATACGTCACATAAGAAGTTCACACTTGTGATGGAAAGGCCCTGAGGGTCTCTCTTGGTGAGCTGGACATGAGCCAGCAGGGTGCCCTGGCAGCAAAGGCAGCCAAGAGCACACTGAGCTGCTGAGCAGAAGCAGAGACGGAGGGAAGGGATGATCCACCTCTCCTCAGCACTCAGCAGAGCACACACTACATACTGCATCCAGTTTGGGGCCCACTAACAGGAGAAAGACATCAATGAATAACTAAGTTCAGGGTAGGGCCACAGAGAAGGTCAGGGCTGGAGCACCTGTCCTGTGAGGACAGGCTGGAAATCCAGCCTGGACTGGAGACAGCTTCAGGGGCACCTGCGAGCAGCTCCCTGCACCTATGAGGAGGTCACTGGGAAGATGGAGGCAGGTGTTTCCTAGTGGTGGCTACGGGCATAAACTGGAATAAAAGACTGGATGTAACGAGAAATATTCCCCCATGAGGTCAGTGTGGCAACTGCATGGATTGTCCACATGTAGTCTTCTGTCTTCAGAAGTTCTCAAGACCTGGCTGGGTGCCTCCCTGAGTAGCTTGGTCTGGCCTCAGAGCTGACCCTGCTGTGAGCAGGAGTTTGGCCTGGAGACCTCCCGAGGTCTCTCCCCACCTGAATTATCCTGTGATCTGCATATAAATAGTGTCTAATGAACGATGGCTTTTCCAACTGCAGCAGGATCTGCTAGAGGGGTACCCAGACAGAGAGAGATGGTTGAACAGTTTGGTGACCCCACCAGCAGCAGTGAAGACTCCTGCAAGCTGGAGGACAAAGCAGACAGCTCACAGCCACCAAAGTGCTGAGAAGAGGTAACAGTCCAGGCCAGGGCACAAGCGCTGTCTTGAGCATCAGTGTGCAGATTCTTTGGGTATAAAGGCAAGATTTGCGGCCATAGATTTTGGTCTAACTGATAGCAGTTGGATCCAACATCCAGCTCCTGGCAGCAGGGCTTGACTCCAGAAGAGGGTGCTTTGTCTTCAGCCCTGGTCTTCAGGACTCTTCCATGCCTTACCATATGTCACCAGCACGATATTACCCTTAATCACCTTTGAGAGTTAGTTTGAGAGTTAGTGGTTCGGCCAAAAATAGTGTATACAAGCTCTGGGTTGATTTGGAACAGTTAAAAAAAAAAAAAAAGAAAAGAAAAACAACAACAACAACAACAACAACAACAACAAACACTTTATTAAGATTTTTTTTTCCATATTCATTTGGAATCAGAGGACTTCAGTAATCAGTTCAGGAGATATACCAAGAACAGAAGGTCTCTGCATCTTCTCCACATGAGTGAAGCTTGTTAGCCAAGCAGAGCAGAGATACTGCCACTATAAATCACTTCTTCTTGACGTCTGGTTAAACAGCTGGTAATAGGTATGTTTGGGATCGAAGGAAATCAACCGAAGCACCAGCTTCTGTTTCCTTGCTTGCTCTAGGCATAGGCATGGGATTGGGCTGTGGGTGTGGTAGAAAACGAAGTCCGTGCTCCTGAGAAATGCCATTAGTAAATTCATTCTCTGAGGCAGACAATTATAGTTGTGCTAAATCCAGAATGGCCAGCAGGTTTCACACAGAGTCACAGAATGGTTGAGCTTGGACGGGATCCCTAGAGGTCGCCTAGTCCAACCGCTCTGCTCCAGCAGGCAGAGGTTTCACCCTGCGCTTGGTGCAGCAGCGGCGCGGAGAGCTCCCGCTCCGGGGACACCTCCGTGCTCGGCTCGTGCTGCACAGGCACCAAGAGCAGATTGACCCTACCCTGGCCTTGGTGGTGCACAGAGACAGGACAAGCAGGGCCAGACAGGGCTGGAAGAGGAAACGGGCAGGTGAGTTTCCCTTTCCTGCCACAAAGCTTGTTAGCAGCTAAGACGGAAATAAATTGCAGACCGTGAGGTTCTGGAGCCAGACTCTATCCCCAGAACAGGAAAGAAGTTGGACCAACGAGTATTAACACGAGCCTGGCAGTGTGGGGCATGGATGAAGGGGCACCTTCAGTTAACGGGTTGTGCTCCCACCCCAGGACCTCTAATCTGTTTTGCTGGAACAGTATAATCTAGTTTAAGTGAAGAATAGATGCAACAAATCTTCTTTTGTCCCAGACTGGGCTGTACTGCAGAGATAAAGCTTGCAGGGAAGGAGTACAGCATTTATGAGACCAACAGACAGAACGGAAAAAGCCCCCCTAGCACCCAGCAACTTTCAAAGCAGATTGAGGACAAATTACTTTAAAGTTAAATTAATCTCCAAAACCACCTGAAAGGAAAGCTGGTTAGTACTTGTGAAGGCAGGATGCTCAGCTTTGATAAGATCATGAACTCCTATGGGACAGAAAGAGCAAGTAGGAGAAGTAATTTGTCATTTTATTTCATTTGCTGTGTTTGACAGCAGTGAATGAGCCATCAGTATCGCTTTTTCAGCCTAAAGTCAGTCATTTTATTTTACAGGGTTTTTTTGTCTTTCCTGTTCCAGGAGAGCAGATGATATTGTGGAAACCTCTCACCTACCAGCTGCCGCTTCAACTCCGTCATCGAGCCCAAAGCAGCCGTCGTCTGTGGCAGGAGAAGACGTGGTGTCCACGGGCCCAGGGCCCCCAGGCAGGACAGCAGCTCCCCTTAGCCCAAAACCTTCTCACAGGCCACGAGCAGGCTCACAGAAAAAGCCATGAGCGACAAAACCTTCTTCTTAACATACCCCAAAACAGAGACTCTTTCCCCAGGCTGAGGGAAGGAGGGAAGAATCTCCGCTACATGAACCATCTCCTTCCTACTAATAGCAAAACGCTGCTGCATTGGAGTCTTCAGAGTTGCATCTGATCCTCTGAGAATGTTTGGTATAGTTTATTTGAGGTTTTAGCAGGATTTATTTCCCTGGAACCGAGCTGTAGGCAGCAGTGGCCCCTGCTAGCGCTGGCCCTCGCGGCCGTCACAGAGCGGGCCACAAGCAAGAGCCAGGTACGTGTCCGACAAGCCAGAAGTGCGTTTTAAACTGTAGTAAATCTACGCCCAGCTTGTTCACCATATGTTTAAATCTGAAAGCGCTCTGCCATTAGCTGCAGCTCAAAAGCAGGCACATAATTTGTTTCACATTGAAGTACTCTTGGATATACTTTTGCTTCGGACTAGCAGAGATAAATGACTTGCTGGAAGATATCATTTGTAGGACAGAACATTTATATTGTAGAGACCAGAGATTTTTCTAAAGCTTTATTATTGTTGCAATGAATCAGCATTTGCTACTTGATGTAATCTTGGCAGGAGAGCACAGCAATATGCTTCTTACCACTTTGAACAGAAATGCAGAGTAGCTGTTTTATTTCAAAATAGTCTTTTTTTGTTTTAAGGAGGTGAATATGTAGGACTATTAGGTAAAAGGACTCAAAATATGTACAAAGGAATTTACCTTTGGACGGTGAAAAGAACAGATCAGATTTGTGTACCAATATTTTCATTAAAGATGTTGGAATCTGAAAAATGCAAGAATAAATTCCAGTCAAGTATTTGAACTTGCAAAAAATTATACAGGTTAGTTCAGTGCTAAGTGCATGACGTTTTATGGCATAACATGGGTCTCTACAGACGCAGCTGTGCTCACAGATACAATAATTTCAGGATCAGACCCCAAAACAACAAGGCTCCAATCCTGTGTTTTCGAGGAAGGATATTGCTAACTTTGTAAGACGTCGCTTTGAACCTATTGGAGACTATTCACTGGTGCTGTCACAAAGCTGTAAATCTTTTACATCGATAATACTTGGAAGCTGCTTAGAGCAGTGGACAGTGTTTACATTTTCCAGAAGTGCTTCACAATTTAGGAGCGTAGGTGCCATTGCCAGCGTGTAGTTAAACAGAACAGCGCGGAAACCCCAGCACGGGGCGCCGTTAATTGGAGTGCTGGGGGGTTCTGCAAAGGGAAGCTAAGGAATCGCTGCCGTTGCAGAAGCACCGCGTGTTCACATGCTACTTTAACATTGTCATTCCTTGTTGATTCTCCACAACCCTGCTAACACTAAAGAAAATAATCTTGCCCCCCTCCAAACCTAATTCTTATTACTTGAAAAGCGCTCTCTGCACCTCTGTAGGGTTGACTCCATTCCACTAGCTGAAGACACCCTCCTCCCTCCAAATGAAGAGCAAAGGGGTAAGAATTCTTGTTAAATATGACTAAAATGTCACAAAACTCAACAACATGATGACATACAATATGAATGATGCCATTCAAAGAGGATGAAAAATGCTGCAGTCCTTTCCCATGTAAGTTTTGCAGTGGCATCACTGGGACTTTTGCTTCTGCAATAGCTTGTAGCATTGACACCTAAAAGAAAAATTACACAGTATAAACTGAATTTATGACATAACAAATAATATTTAATATATAGCATTGAATGCATACACATCAATACCAGTGCTGTAACAACAAAACAGAACTCGTAAAATTAGCAGCAGTTTTTGCAAGTACAAAAATACACATTTCTTTTCAGAACATATATAATAGCAAAATTTTTCAGGATATATTATACAAACTCAAAGCATTTAGATAATGCATTACTTTTAATATATTATATGATGTTTTATATGCTGCATAATAAAATTACATGTGTTCTGCTTGGAATAATACATAATGCCATTTACAGCAATGTTAAGAAACTATTCACAACTTAAATATGAACAGAACAGCCAACAGCACAATAAATGAAAAACGTAGAGTTGGGAAGTGTTAGTTACAAGCTTCAGCATTTAACTTTACATATTTATGAGCTTTTTTTTTTCTTTTTTTGCAGTGTGAAAGAAATAACTACACCTATCAAACATAACGGATAAACATACAGAAAACAACACACTTACTCCTTGGAGGACAATGGAAGTAATACCTATCAGTTTCAGACCAGTAGTATAATACCACAGTTATGGGACCTATGCTGACTTCGCACACTACGTCAAAACCACAAAGACTGGGACTCACATCCGCAAGGCTCAACACACAAGTGGTCAAGGGGAAAGTCCCAGCAAGCACCGGCAGGGCCGGTCGACAGGGTACTTCTCTTAAGCATTTCCTGGGACCTTTTCAGATTTTAGGGAGCATTCAGTTTCTTTGCTTTTTAACAATTTCTGTTATTCTTACAATATTCTTGCAAAACTTTACATGGGAAAATTACTTCAACAATTCCCTAAGAAAAAAAGAAAACCCATGAATTCTGGGACTGCTTGATTAAATTTAAACAGCCTGGATATTAAACTTAAAATGAACACACATTAACACCAAAGGCATTTTATGGTGTTTATTTTAAGCGTAAGGTTCCTTCCCAAAAAACTTTGGTCGATCTCTTCAAACTTTGGATTGCTGCAACGCTCTTCTAAACCTCCTCTTTGATCTTGGATCTAGTCTGTCTCTTCCTGTGATTCTCAGAGGTAATGGCTCAATGTCAGACATAACCAAATAGCCATCCACTGCTTCAACAGGTTTCGTAGGTATTGGCCTGCTGTTGGTCTCCACCAAGCCCTCCTGAACCAAAGCATCGGTAGGTTTTGGAGGCGCTGGTACCCCAGTGGTCTTAACCAAATAGTCATCACCTGCTTCAGCAGCAGTGTCTTCGTGTTTCTTTAGCAACTGGAAGGTGCTATCCAAAGGGGAGGAGGTTTCAGTTGGAGTAAACACAGATTGGTCTGAAAACTGAGAAAAAGCACTGTCCAGGGAGCTCATTGATGACAAAGATGGAGATGTCCCAGGAGAAGACAAGCTAGAAGAGCTAAATCCTGAGCAAATATTTAATCCCTCTGGATTTGGAGGCAGGAGGCAATGGGGCAGGTCTTTCTTTTCTGTGTTTTGCCTTGTGTTGTCATTTTTGCCCACATTAATTCCTATAATCAAGCTTTGATTGATAAGCTTTTGCCCTTCCATCTGTAAAGAACGAAGCTGGTGGAGATAGTCTTCGTCTTCGTGAGACAGGAAAACGTCGCAGCTGGCTTTGCGCGCTGCCTTCTCACACGTTTCACTGAGGCGGGTGAAACCAGGGGCCAGAAGGCCAATTGTGGGCTCTGAGGAGCGCCTGTGTCTCCTTGGGGTTTTAAGAGCACCTGAGGTAGTTGTCGAAGAGAAGCCCAATGCACTGGAGCAGAGAGATTCATTCTCTGAGTTTTCTTGCGATGAAAACTTATGGTGTACATCAACAGAAATCGTCAACTGTTTTGATTTGGTTTTGTTTTGGATTTCATCCACCTCTGTTTGCTCTGAATCACCATCACTCAGGGTAAAGACAGACTCCCTGCTCCTGTTATCCTGATCTCTGTTCTTAATCCAGTCACTAGATGAGGAGTCGGCTTCATCATTCGGCTCATTTTCCAGACTGTCATAGGAAGAGTCATTCAGATGGAGGGAAGCAACATCTGCAAAGACAAAACACTTGTTAGCATGTTAGTAACCAGAGCACCCTGCCGACAGTCAGTCATATTTTTCTTCCTTTCTCTTCAGGCAGCATTAATACGTTAAAGATCCTTCAAGAAGAAATGTCTGTAATTTCAGAAAAAGAATTACCTTCTAACCATGAAAAGGAAAAACTGAATTTTCAGTTAAATTGCAGAGTTAAATTGCAGCACATTTGAGAAACAGATGATGATGGGACAAAAAAAGGTGAGGTTTTGCAGGTTTGTTTTTGTTTTTTTTTTTCAAGTCAGGACTTTCTGCAGCAACATTAGTAATCCAACTGTAAACAACAATTTACACATAGAATATTAAGTTTGTAACTTTCAGAATGTTTCCTTTTGTTATGAGACCATCATTTAATCTTTTTTTTTCTTTTAGGCAAACGAAGAAAACAGGGCACACCTCATATACTTTTATGGTGTTTCCAAAATTACAAGAGTTTTAACAGCCACGCTATGAAGACAGGTCTCCCTTGCAATTCAGCTGAGCAGTGTGCCCCTGTGCCTTGTTCCACATAGCTGATAATTTTACAGAATTACAACAAATCTCTTTTGCTCTGGGGTAAACTAACTTAAATTATCTCACATTTGCAGCAGACTGAACACCATGGCTCAGGGCAGGCTTGCAAGCCTGATGAGCTGCTGTAACCTGCTGTGGGGCTGAGCTCAGTCCCAGCAGAGCACGTCAGCAGGTTCCCTGAGCTTCACTGGTGTGGGGAGGAAGGCCGAATGTCACTAGATTTCACAGGAGACAGGGCAGGAGAGTTTAGGATGGTCACACGGAGTCAAGCTGGCACTATCAAGTGCCATAGTCACTGTCAGCATAGGCTAGCCATGGCAATATTTACCTTACAGAAATGCTGTTACAGAAATATTTTAAGGAGAGATCTCAGCCTCCCAGAAAAAAAACATATACTGACACATGGCTGAAAAGGAAAAAGGGATTAGTGGTATTTTGAAACACTTTGCATATTATCAGCTAGTTAATGAGACATTTTCAGCCTCCAAATTCCTTAATTTTTCCATGCTAAGCACAAAATCTGCAAATATAAAAAATCTGGAGACCTCTATCTTTTAGTAATAAAGAACAGACATTTTCAACCCTAGTATGATGGCATGACATCTCTATTAAATCCATTGCTGCTCTCTGACTTTCTGATATTCTTAAGAAATATAATTCGGAGGCAGAAATTCTGTGTTTGAGAGGAAAGCTCATTTGAATTCTTTTTCTTTCTTCTTTCTTTCTTTCTTTCTTTCTTTCTTTCTTTCTTTCTTTCTTTCTTTCTTTCTTTCTTTCTTTCTTTCTCTTTTTCTTTCAATCATTCCTTTTCTTTTTTATTTCCTTTTATTTATGAAGGAAACAGCAAGAAGTAAGTGCTTATTTGGGTACACAACATGCAGGGGAAACAGCATCCTTTCATAGAGTATTCCCGATCTTTTGTGTGGCTGGGTTTAGCTGTTTAATTTGTATGTAAATTAATGAATGAAACATCAATCCGTATTACCTGAGCCATTCTCTCTGTTCTTGCATGTCATAAGGATTTCTCCAAAGAGGGAGGTAATTTCCTCTCCAAAAATCCTGCAGCAATTCTCAGTGAGGAACTGCACCAGACTTGAAATCTGAAAGAAAGAAATGGGGAGAGATGTCCCATCAGATCTTCCATTATCACACCCAGAATAAACCTGCTATATGGATAAGTAATATAGAGTATAGATGAGTGTGATCTCCTGCAGGCTTGGAACGTCTTCCACACAGTGGGATCCAGAAGAGTGAGATGGCTTCTCCTGAAGCACCTGAGGGACCTACTCATGGGTGCTGCTCCTTTTGCAGCAACTATTGCTCCTGTGGTAACTTGCAGAGTGGCAGTACATCTTCCACTGGCACCAGAGGTGAGTTTATTATCCCTGCTGGTATTTTCTGCTCTGACCTCAGGCAGAACTCCTTGCTCTGCTTTTACTACCCAAGGAGACCTTCCCAGTTCCCAGCTCACTGGCTACTCCGTGCTGTCCTTTCTGACCATGCTGTCCGGCAGCAGCCTGGCTTCCAATACCACCAACCTCCTCACTGGTGAGAGAAGGGGATGCACAGCCAGCTGGCTGGTTTTGTGGTTGGTCACTTTGGAAAGAAATCCACAGGATGGTGAGACGAGCTGTCCACACCTCTCAGCAGCGAGGAACTCCTCTCCAGGCATCCAAGCCCTAGGAGAATGGCCAGGCCCAGCACTAGCTATGCAAGGATGGGAGAGCTACTGTGGATGAATTTGTTTCCCTCTCTTAGGCAGTGTCACCAGTTCTGCCATGAATAGTTTTGCCCCTTAACTTCTCACTCCTGGGAAATAAGACGTAATAGCTGTATTTTTCTAATTAATATTTGACCATCTTTCTTGTTACACTCTGTCTCTAGAATTATCTTTATCAGGTGCCTCCAAATCACACCAAATTCTATCTTCTTTTTCAGAAGAGGAGCTGCTGGATGGTATTCATCTCTTCTTATCTCCTTCCCTGCTGCCTTTTGCAGAACTCTGTTTCATCTATGTCCCTTGGATCCTTCGCTAGGGTGCAAATACTGTTGGCCTCCTTGAACACATCTTTTCCTTTTTTTACTCTGTCCGGTTCAAAGGCTGCCGTAATTGGAGATCTCTTTTATGACAGAGGATTTCTCTAGTACATTGGGCATTTCTTTATGATCTCTCTTCCCTTCTCCCAGGAGAGATTTAATTATGATAATGGATCAGTGAGCATTTCAGGAGCCTGCTAAGAGAAGTACTGATCTGCAGAGATACTGGCTGACATTTGCAACCAACGGTCTGCTTGAGCAGAAGGAAGTTATTTTTCCTTTTAACTACATCACAGTTTCTCCCACCTTTTTTGTGAATTCACTTTCTGTATCAGGAGTGGAGGAAACAGGAGGCCAGAGCAGGCTAGGTGCAATGCAGATAGCTAGATTAAACGCATTCATCTGGTTCTCTTCAGACCGCATTTCTATACCGTGCAGTACTCCAAAGATGTAGCGTAACAGAACAACATTAGCTCTGGGGAGCTGCTCTATTAACCTGAAAACATATAGAAACATAAACCCTCAAATTAATGACTGGACTAAATAAAAAGTCTGCAGATAGCAAACACACAAGTCAGAATTAATGAAAATACAGGAATAAGGTAACATGGTCTCCTGATTAAAGCAGGGAGTAGGTCACAGAAGGTGTTCTTGCTCAGCTGTTTTCCCTCACTATGACATATTCCTGTACAGTTTCCTAAGATGACAAAAATACGTTAGGAAACTATTAAGATTACATTTTGTCAAACTAATGAACCAAACAGAACATATAAAATTAAACTGCATTTTTTCCTCAGTTGCCTGGTAATTCAGTATTCACTTTACCAAACACTTTTCGCTACATACCATCTAGTTGGTGTAAGTATGTATGTAAGTATGCGTGAGGTCAGCTAGTTCATTCTCCTGCTTGTGTACAAAACTCTGTTTCTTATGGAATAAACTTTGCCCACTCTCTCTTTTATATCACCTGCAAGGGTGGAGGCTTCCATTGATACTACGTTCCAGTGTTTCATTCCATCTTGGTTTCAAAATGGTCACTAAAATTCGAGATGAATGAGGGGGAAAATGTGAGGAAGTGATTGCAGCTACCTTTTTCCCCAGGAAACCAAGCTCCCCATGGATGATTTTGCTTTATTTTGGCATCTGGCAGAAATCCAGATCCTGGACAATGTGATTATAAATATTACAAATATTTTCTCAGGAAAGGAGAAGATTACCTCTATTTATTGGCATTCACAAAAAGCAGAAATCATGACAAAAGAGAATCAGAAAATTGCCCCATACAAGAAATGGATATACAAGGATATTTTACATATCTATTTAAATGTTGTGGGTTTTTTTCATTACAGATTGTAAATTGAATGTTTGCAGTTCTGCATTGGGACATATATATACAGGAGGAGAATACAGAGAACACAACTAACTCTACCTTTGGATGTTTTTTATTTTCTCTTCATTATTCCCTTGATCCATCACAGAGATCCACTTATCACAGAGCTGCGATGACAAAATGCTGCCTGGGATATTGCGTAGAAAATCCTTATCCAGAGAAAAGAAGAACAAAATATGTAAACAGCTGTTCTGGAGTCTGGGAGGAAATAGGAAAAACTATGCAGATACAAGGGGATGTACTGATGGGCCAGCACAAGCTTACAAGCATTTTGATCCACAAAGCAACCAAAATAAGCAGAAAATCATTTGAGATAAGGAAGTCTTTTGGATTATGCTTAAAGTTAATATCTTCCTGCTTTGTCCTCACCCTTTCCTGTCAAAATTGAGGTATTTGCATACTTTATCTGTTATCACTGAACCAAAAAATATGCAGTGGAGCCAGTTATTCTAATGCCGCGTAATGTCTGTCTTTACTCATCACTGACGTCACCTGCAGCCCCCGTTTCTTCCCCTCAGCTGGCAAACGTCAACAGCACCTGACCACAGTCCCTCCAAGAGAAGGCAGGTGACAGCACCCGGCACAGCTCCTCCAAGAGAAGGCAAACACCGACAGCTAATCCGTTTGGTAAGGGACTGTTTATCCTGGTCAGGGAGGATAGAGTGTTGAAAATGGGAAGAAGCTGAAATCCCAGCTACAGCAAGAGGCTTGGGTGAGGGAAGCCAGGGTGAGCACTAATATTCACTATTACATGGTAACTGTCTATGTGCTCTTCAGTGTGGCAAATGCTAAGCAATCATCCCTCAGTGAAGCTGTTCTCATGGGATGGGTATTGCACATTAGCAGTTCTCCTGGAACAGTTGGCCTGCCCTAAATCCACTCATGGGAACATATACATGTAAGTCTCACCAGTGAAAACCCCTCACGAGGCAGCAAGAGGAATGACTTTCCGTGATTAAAAAAATCCCACCCAAACAGGACTTGCCTAAAAAAAAGTGGACTAAAATGTCCTTTAAGCAAAATTTACAGGTCATCAAGATGCACTGCAATAAAATCTGCAGGGAAATATACTGATCTTCCTCCTGGAGTGATGCCTCAGTGGAGGCTTATGATATTTTACACACAAGCACATTGTCGTTAACATAAAAATCTGTAAGAAAATGTAATTCATGGAAAAGTTAATCCAAATATTTTGATCTATTTCATGTAATCACAAGGTCCTGTAGTATAAGGCATTATTGTTGAATAAAAGAAGTGGCCTGAAAATCTTTCTTTCTAGTTTTTATTGACTTTAAGTAGATATAAGGAGACCTCGGGAAAGCTGACACCAAAACAAAATCCTTAATTCCTACTGAAGATAGTAAGCTGGCTAGTCCTCCTCCCTATCCTAATTTAGTGGTAATCTCTTCCTGGGATCTTCATAATTAATATAGCAGCCCATTCTTCTTAATTCATTCTACAAGTTCCTGTCTGGACCTGTCCCTGAGTAAATGACCAACTTGTTTGTACCTGAAATCTGTGCTTTTCTCACCCAAAGCGGAAAGGGAATGTTCTTCACATACCTTAAACAAAGATGCTGTCACAAATATGGATTCACAGGCTAAGTCCACTTCAGCTCCTGAATCAAGCTTCTCCTTGAGCTCCTTGCAGGTTTTTGCACTTCCTGAGCGCCTGAAAATACCCTCAGTGGAAGGGCCCTCTTGGTAAAGGAGGGAAAGCATGTCCTAAGCAAAATTGAATAGGTAGAAAACCTTCCTCAGAAACAGGTTTAATTTTCCAGAACCATTAAAATGTGGTTTCATCATTTCTGTCACAAGTGAAAACCTTTGAGCCCTAAAGTTTACAAACCAAACACAAGTCAAGTCGCACTCTCCAGGCCATGCCAAATCTAACATTAAGCTACTCATTTTGGCCAACATCCCTTCAGAAATACCGTGTTATCAGTGCTCAGCACTAACCCTGTCATGATCTCTTCCAGATACTGTGCAAGTGTAGGTCAAGTCATTATAATATATGAACCCAGAGGTAGAGGGAGAGGCCAGCAGTCTACTTAGTGCAGTGCCCTGCAGCTGACACGTGATGATAAGAAGTCCTCACTGCTCATCAGTGTACTCAGCATTATCACAGATCCCAGACCACGGCTTCTTTTGCAACTGATTGCTCTGCAGTCTGAAAACTCTGAGATTTTATCCAAGCTGGTAAGTGCTTCTTTTCTTTGTATCTATCTGTACTTTTTACATCAGATCAGAGTCGGATTTTACCCCCTTTCTTTTTGGAGTGGTCTGCACTCCACAAGCAGTTCAGAGCTGCTGTAGGACCATCTCTGGGGCAAGGTGCTACTACTTCGGAGGTCACCCAGAAAGAGACAAAACTTGGTTTTTAGCTGCTCTGAAATCAGTGAGGCTGCACAGGTGTAAACAGGTTGACAGCTCTCAACATGGGATATATAAAAGAGAAGAGTAAACAAGCAGATTTCTCCTTATCTCCCTATTTTTAAAATCACAGAAGGACCTGATTTCTTCTGATAAACAAGAGAACAGAAAAGGAAATGCTGAAATCAGAGTATTTTCCAGCTGCTTAATTCTCTGCAGTTTCCTTTTGGGTAGGTTCTTGCATAGGCTGATCACCTCACAGAGGCTCTCTGCAGGAGCAGGCGCTCCAGGCAAATGGCATTTGTCATATTTGCCTCTTCCTGGGGGGAAAACGTGTGCAGACAGAGTATCTGGAATTATGTGCACACACACTGTAGTCTCTGGACCAAATTATCCAAAGAGATGGCAAGAAAAGGGATGCTGGGGGAGAGACTGTCTTCATTAAACCAAGTTATTCTACCAGTAATAGCTAAGCAGTGGCTTTTGGCTACTTTCAGAGTCTCAGATATCAGGTAGGTCTCCTGACACACAGCAATGCAGAGATGTCTAATGGAAACTATTTTTTTAATATACTTCTTCAATGTTTCTCTTTTGCTTTTGCGGAAGTTGAAAGCCAGCACACACGTATATGCAGCTGCCCCAGAGGGGCACCCTCCACGACAACAGCATTTGGGTCAGCCTGTCCATTTTCTTTGCAGAGATTTATAAACTCTACTGCCAGATATGGGCTGAAACCCACAGCACAAGGTCTCAGCACATGATTAAACAAGTTAAAGGTGTATTTTGAACAAAAAGTGGGAAGCCCCTCCTAAAGAAGTAAATCCAAAGAAATTACATGAAGTTAATGGTGTAAGATATTTCAGTGTGGTAATGGCTAAAAGAGAGTTCTTTAATTGTGAAAGCAAGTTTGAAGTTTTTAAGCAGAAATATCAAACATGCCTGCAGCATTCTGCCCTGATATTTTCCTTCTCTTAAAGGCAAATCCCACACAGTACCTCAAGTGCAGTATTCCATTCTCCAGAGATGCGGCATGAAATTGAAAGTAAATTACATTTTGTGGTATAAACACAGTGTTTAAGATGAAAACCTACTGAGTTGTAATTCTAAATATCTTTACTTTTCTTTAAAACAAAGAAAAGGTTTCCTGATGTTTAAGTTCTGAAGGTATTTCCATAGTACAGCATTGGCTCATCTCTCAAATGGAGAGAGAGACAGAGACAGAGAGATGAGGTTCTTACAGAATCCACCTCTGCAGAGCTTATTTAAATAACCTACATAACCTTTTTTTCTCTCTCTCAAAAAATCAAATCCCTATAAAAAGTATGGTATGGTCAGGCAAAGATAAAGCAGCATATCAAGCTCAAGCTGAGGAGACAAACTATTTTTTTCTTAACTATAAATTGCTTTCAGTGGAGCTCTGACAAGTTATCGCGGCTGAAAGCCTGGTGCTCAGGACAAGTTCTGCAGGGCTCACACCAGGCCCTATTCCCTCTCACTGAGTAAATATTTCATCAACAAGAAGACAATCCTCAGGACAGGCTCCTGACCAAAAATTCCACGTCTACCTTATTTATCCCTAAGAATGGGCTCTAGGGCAACCCTTCCTATCCACAGGGGAAAGGAGCTTTGAGAGACCCCCAGCAGGAGAGCGATCTTGAGACAGGATGAAAAATCACTGAGGCCTCCAGCCAACCCAGCCAGCGGGGATGTCAGGTCAAACACGAGGAGCCGGAGTGGTTCCTTGCCCTGGATGATTCCAAAGGGGCTGGATGTCATCTCCTTCAGGGAAGGTGGCATTTATTTGCAAGTTTCATTTATCTATATGGGACAGTAGATGCCATGTTCCTAAAGTATGAGGTTTTGCAGTGATCTTGGGAGTAGTTTAAAAAAAATGTGTGAACATGGAGTTTATTTATACTGCACAAGGAAGGATTAGAGAGTCAGTCTTATAGCATGAGCTATAAAGAAGAAAAATCCCCGAGCAGCAGCCTGATCCCATACAATTTGCAAGCTATGACATATTAACCAGGCCTGACCACAGCACATGTTAAAAATCAAAGTTCTTGCTGAGAACCACAAATGAGGTTTCCTTCTGGTTTCTCTGTTTGGGTAACTTCAGTGTCCCATTTACACAGCATCCCATGTTCTCATTTACCACGCAAAAAAATTCCAGCCCTTTAAGAGCCTGCCCAGAGTCTGGGACTCACCAAGAGGGGCTTGGGCAGGTTGTCATCCTCACAGATGGCTGTCAGCAAGAGGCCAAAGAGCTTCCCAGGAGCAGCAGATGTTGAGGAGAGGGGTGCGTTGTCCAAGTGAGTGCCTGGGCCACGCCAAAAAGCCCAATTTATGATAGATCTTTTCCTTTTAAACGACTTTTGGCTTAAGTCTGGGAAAAGAGAGAGGTGTTTATTAGAAGAAATGCATTTCAAATCTAATTCCACTGTTTGCTTTGTAGTGGTTGCTATGGTTTCAAAGTAAAATGTCATGAACTCAACCAACTCCTTGGCACTCGGCTCAGTCAAATCCACCACATGGATACCTGTGTGTGTGCAGAGAACGTGTCGCCTCACCCATGCCCTTAAGAGGATCACAAGGATCTGCACTGAACTAAAGGACCGAAGGATGTAGGTAAGTACAGGATGGAAAACCTCAGCCTGCTGACTTTGCATGGGGCTGCACTCAGTGACTCACTTCCCATCCACAGGCACAGCCCACAGATCTTCAGAAAAAGTAATAAATCAATCACATCATTGCCCTCACCTTGGGTCTCTGTCTGGAGGCATCCAGCTCCCCTGGTTATGTGGGAGAGAATCCACTAACGGGGCAAGACATTTCAGACCAGGAACAGCTGCCGCCCTTGCTCTCCTCTCCGCCTGCCATCAGTGCACTTGCTCCCCGCATTGCTGACCATTGCTCAGAGACAGCCCTTTCCTCAGGGCCTTCCAGATGGCATTTCAGCGTGCTGCCAGCACACCCATGGGCTGGGGCTGTCTTCCCTCAGATTCCATGAGATATCTTAATAGTGAAAGTGCTGTACAGCACTGCCAACTGAAAGTCTCATTCGCAATGCATAGAGAAAGATTGGCAATGGGATGCACGAAGTGAGGTCTTTCCAACACCTCTCATAGCATCAGGCAGTGCAAACGCTTACCTAATAGCATGGGGTACTAGGGTCGGTGATAGTGCTTGTGAAGAAAACACCAAACAGGAAAAATTACCCAAATCTATTATTTTTTTCCTTTTCTAGATGTCTTCAAAATCAATCAATCAGCTTTGACTTGGTTACTCACCTACCCTGTGCACATTTCTATTACCTGATTCTTTCACCTTGTCAAACATTCTGTCTTCTCCCATCTTGAAGGACAGATAGAAATAAGCACTGCAGCATAAGATCAGGTTTTTATCTTCTGTACTTTACTACATGTTTTTTAGCCCAGCGATTCTTGTTATACATCGTGCCATTCTAGGTAATCATGTTCCCTTTGGGAGTGGGTGGAAGTCTTTTCATTACAGGTTTACAGTATGAAGTTGCAGTTTAGCATATGAGTGCTAAAGGTTAATGAAAAATTCTTTTCATAAAAAGTAATAAGAAGAATATACAGTTTAAGCAGTCCAAAGGTTCATGAAGTAGAAGCTTGGCAATGTCTTGGGCTTTACTTAGTATGTCATGTTTTGGAAGAACACAGCTAACCTATAACTTTCAAAACCACAATTTTTCTTACAGATGAACAGGCTATTAGCAAGTGATCAAGATTTACTTCACTTGGAGTGCTATTCACACAATGGTAAATACATATCTGTGTTCAGTTTTGGCAGTCCTATAGCTCTTAGTAAAATTTAAGGGTGAAATGTTCTTCTGGGAAATATAGAATAGTAGGAATGGGGGAAAAAAAGACTCTCAAAATTGAAAGCTTTATTAGCCTCTCACTGTTTACTCCAGTCTTAAGAGCCAAGGCCCAAATTAAGAGTGTAAGCAAGGGGTAATTTTGATCAAAGGCAGCTTTTTTTTGAGGGAAGTCTGTATCAGTATTTTTTAACACAGCAGGATAGAAACTAGCAACTAACATAAAGCAGTGACATGCCGTATCACTTAACAAATCACTGAGTAACAGGAAAACTCATCCTCTCCACATGAAAAGGCTGAAAAAAAGATAGGAAAGTCACTTCGGTGCCACAAAAAGCAAAAGAGATGAATTTTGGAGATGCAGAGCAGATGAGAGGGGGAAGATGTGCACTTCTCTTCCTGAAGCCCGGCAAAGTTACAACATGGTCCGGCCTCCATCCAGCCATGACCAAGGAGGTTATTGCAGCGCAGAGGACGGTGCTTCCATACTGAAACAGTAGTAACTGTGTGGCCTTCAGGGCTTTGCTCCTGTGGATTAGTCCTGGCCCGAATCAGAAAAAAAAGCAATATCGCTTTTTTTGCAGGTTGCAGATCAGGATCAGAGCTCACAACTGTGGCCCAAGAGTGATTCTCATCTGCCTTGGGATCAGTTCTGCTTGTATTTTATAAGCAGGTAATTTCTATTCATAGACAGTGCCCTGTAAGCGCACGGTTCATGCAAGTGGATAGCTCCTCTTCTCACAAAGTGTCCAGACTCTTTTAAACCTCATATCAGAACATTCTTTCTGACCAAATCCTCACCAGACAAACAACTTTAATGATCTCCTGAGACCAAACTGTTAAAAATTTACTTTTTTTTTTTAATGGATGTTAAGGTAACTACGATGATAGACTAGCCACTGGCAGTAGTCTGTTCTTTCAGGTTAAACTGCAAGCAAGTGAATATCTGCAATGTTTTTCAGACATGTGCTAATGAGCACTACTGAATGGCTGTTTTTAACTGTGAGGAGGCCAAAAGGTTGTGAAAGGTTGTGAAAAAGTCAACAGAAGTGTATCAGTAAATCCTTCTGTACTTCTTTTAATCATCTTGCCAAGACATCTGATGCAACTGCAACACTGTAGTTGGTGTCCACACAGTCATTTACTCCACACGACAACCAGTCGTCACCCATGTCTGTCTGTCAGCACCTACAGCTCTGCCTAACCACAGTGCAGCAGGGCAGCTGTGTCCCCAAAACACAGGGTCTGCAGGACAGCGATACCAGTGTCAGGGGTTATGGAGAAGCCCTGGAAGAAGAAGGAGAAGAGCTGGCTGGTTGGCACAGGAACAGCTTGGCCACACAAATGTTTCATCCTTGTCATGGCAACACTTGCTCTTACACTCCTAAAAATCTTACACTTCTAAGCCTGCCAACTGTGAATACGATGTCTTGATTCAGGTCACAATAAGAGACAGCTACGAACATCAGCTGAGAGAATTTAGTAGAATTTAGTGGAGACTGCTCAAACTCTGCCTCCAACCTCATGATTTTATCTCATTTTAAGGAAAAATAAATAGAAAAATCTTAGTGTTCAGATAATTCATACTATAAGGAGATGAGCCACTAGAGCATCAGTCACTTCATGATGAGCAGATAATTCCTCTTTTTTCTCAGTTTGGGACAGGTTTCTCTGGGAGGGAAGGCAGGTTACACAGCACATCTGGCAGTGACATGTGGGCTCACCGACTCCTCCCTACGCGTTTGCATCACGTGTGGTGTTGTGCCCAGCAGCTACCTAACAACAGCACAGATTTTAGCTTGCTGATGTGAAGATGAACCTAAAATCAAATCGCAGCCCTGACTTGTACATCTCCATTTTCCGAAACCAAAATAAGTGAGAAGGAGCTGGGAGGAACACATCGAGCAGCGAGGTATGCAAAGTAACCTGGCTTACAAGTAGCCAGACCTATACCACTTTAAAAGTTTTTGTCCACCAAGGATGAAAGTAGAAGAAGTGAATAGATTAACAGCCTCTTTTCTTCCCACTTAGCCTAGTTCTTGTGGATCCCCAGCATGCTGCCCCAAAGCAGCCAGGCTTTCCCTCCTGCAGTTTGCACCACACAACACATCTGCACTAGAGCTTTACAGGCCTGATTTGCATTTCTATTTTCTCTTGCCAGTCAATGTCAGCTGCCAAGCGGGGCCTGTAAACCTAATTACACCCCTTTGCTAGATCGCCTCATACTTAAAATATGCCATGAAGTAATGTATGATGCACATTACTCGGGAAAGGGGGCATGAAGGAGTTTGGAAAGGACATTAATTTCTACAAAATGTAATCAGTTTCCGGAATAATTTGTAATAGACACTGATACTGCCTTGCTGTATTTAATTTCCAAAGGCATTACAAATGGTTCTATTCATTCATTGTGGGAGATCTTTGCTATTGGGGGGGCCTAGGATAACAGAGTGTGCATATGTTATTTTTATTATTATGCAGTCATTAACGGTGAACTGTGGCAGGGCTCCTAGCTGAGCATAGTGTGTTGGTGTGCAACGCTCAATAACAGCACACCATGGGAGGCCCCCTGCCCTGCAGTTTGCAGTCTACGGCCCCAGCCTGGTGAAGATGGGCTTTTTTGATTTACTCATGAGCAGTGAAATGCCACTATGTCACTGATATAGGAATGCAAAACAGACAGCAGGTGCTCGTATTTTTGCAGGATTAAGGCCAAAGGCAGGAGAAAGTATTAGCGTCATCCTAGCCAAAAGGGAACTGAATCAAAAGGGTCGTCTTTGCTCAGTTCATCAAGGTACATCAAACACATGTGAAGGCTTTGCCACGAGTCCCAGTGTGTGCAGACATCAGGACCCCGTTGAGATAAAGGACACTGAGAAACGGTATAGGGAACGCTGTGGCAGCATCAAGCCTTGAGTCCTGATGTGTAAAATCGTCTTGCTACCGAACAAGGGCTGCAGAGAGAAGCTCAGCTAATAGACTTAAAAAACCTGCAGGGAAGAGAACTAGTCTTTCCCTGCTGGTTTGGCAACAGCCCTTTGCATATAACGGCACAGTCAAATCAGGAAGAGCCACCCAGTGAAATCCCCCGTGCAGCTGGAATGCAGCAAAGTGCAGCCGCGCGCTCCTCTCCACTTCCCTCCCCGCGGGCCCGCGCGGGACGCACCGCTCAGCTGCTGGCCCTCGGTCCGGCGGCTCGGCTTCAGCACGAACTGGCACTGCAGCTCCTGGGGCAGCTGCTCCGTCAGGAAGGAGCCCTGCAGCTGCCGGGGGCACGCGCAGGGCTTGGATCCGTGCGGCATCGCGTCGCGGATGTGGCTCATTTTAATTCCAAAGGGATATTCGTGCCCTGTTCAAAGAGAAAGCGGCATCGTCTGTGTTGGATTGAGTAGGGACTTGAAAAACGCCATCTACCTTGGGGGGAAAAGCAGATTTCACAAAGCATTTTCTCAGCAGCCTCAGAAGTGATGTTTTTATGTACATTTATACTGGCATAAATCATACATTGAGTTACCATGTTCAGAGTTGTTCAATAAATGTAAAGGAAAAATCAGACCCATTACTGCTCTGTCGCATAAAAGTCCCTCAGGAAGATTCAAGTGACTACTTTTGAATTCCGTGTTTATTTGTTCTACTGTTTTACTTTCAGTGCTTAAATTTAGATACTGGCTGCCTGTATGGTTCTCTCAAGAAATGAGATTTTTGTCATATTTTGCTGAGCATGCAAAAAAATCCAGCAGGAGCGTGATCTTCCCTCCCTTTCCACGGTAAGTCACAGCAATAGTCAGCCATGTAGTCAAAATAGATGAAATAATAGAAGTTCCTGTCTGAGGCTGAAAGAGGAAGGAAATGCTATCACAAGGCTAACGCCAACAAACTATGCTCTACGTTAACAAGCATCTTAAGGAACTTGTACAGCGGCAATTAGTTTCTGGAAAAGCTTTCAAAAATGCCACCAGAAGGATGGTTTGGGACCTGTCTACCGACCTTGCCATTAAAATAGATCTAATCTGAATGATGTTCTCGTTAACTTACCTGTAGACTTGCTTTACAATGAACATTGATAGTGGAAGATTCATTATTAGACATTAGAAGTAGCGTGAAGTTGAAACAGTCAAATTCTTATTCTGATGGGCCCCTAGGATAAAAGCTGGGGACTTATCCCATAAACCTTGGGTGATACCCAGTGCAGTATCATTTCAACACCAGACTCTTCTTTTCCAGAGATTGCAGCTTGCCTTGGCAGTGAGAGAGAGCCAGTCAATTAGAAAGGTCTTTCTCAATTTGGAATTCTCTGGTGCTGTGATTTTATCTGCAGCTGTGATTTTATCTGAATAAGCTACGCATAATGATCTAAACCACAAAGTCTGGTACGTTTCAAAGGCAAACCAGCTTGCATTGTCTATAAGGTGCACAAGTTAGACATTTTATAAATATTAATGTTGTCTGACTCCAGCAAAGCATTTGTAGCTAAGGCTGCTTTGAGAAGGAATGCTAGGATTTACTGGAGTTAGATTTGCAGGAGGAAAACAGAAAATCCACAAATTTTTCTTCTTCTAATCATCTGCGGACTTTTATATAGCCCAAGTAATGCAGGGCTTCTACAGGAAAACGTTCTTAATAACAGAAAGGGATTTGTTCTCAATGAAATATGGGCCAAAATCAAATCACTCAACACAATCACTCTGAGCTTTGGGTTGATTCTTGGTGAGGGGGATGTTTTGAAAAGCATTTTATAATGTGAATAAGCAATATTCTGCTCTTATTCAGAGAGGAACTATCAGCCAGCAAAAGAAATACAAGATTGGAAAGGACTTCCTCAATCAGTTATGTCCAGCTGCTGAAAAACAGAATATTTCTCAAAATCATGTTGTGATTTGCTGAGGAGAAGAATGAAATAAACAATGCTATGGAAACTTGGGAAGAAATATGGCATAGCTGGACTAGCTGCAAGAGAGGAGGTGAGTGGAGGACCTGGTCCTCTAGAAAGACTGAGACCTGTGCAACTGAAAATAACAAAATTGGTGCAGAAATAAATGAACTCTTTCAACTCTTAATGGACACAACAGACACAACTGTTCTACAAAACAAACAAAAAAAAAGATCAGTGTCTGACTAGCTCCCTAACAGGCAATCTGGTGGGACAGGGAAGTAAGAGAAAACCGGAAAAAAAAAAAAAAAAAAAAAAAACAGGAAGCTGCATGTGTCTGTATTTCTTGCTTTCTTCAGCACTAAAAATCAATGGGCAAATGCTGAAAAGTCAAACCATTTCAAGAACTTACCAATAAGAGGATAGGGAGCATCTTCTCTTCCTGAAATCACCCAGAGCTTGTAATCTTTTTCAGAGCCCTTTAAAAACAAAATTAAGATTAAGTTAGCCAGCCATTAAGAAGGGCTTTACAGTAGGCTTCTTGAAGTGCTACGATAACTTGCACCTTTCCCCTGTGAGCAAAGGAATCCCCTTCCCAAACTTGCCACCGTCAGAGTGCCTAAATTCTCCCTGCACATGAGGAGAGGCCCAGCCTGAGCAGTGGGAACTGCGCATCATCCGCCGGCGGCAGCAGCACGATGGGGATAAAAGGAAAAGCATCCAGTGTGAGCCACTCTCTGGACATGTTTGATAAACACACTGTGTAAAAAGTGAACTATTACACTTTAAATCCCTTTTCAGTGACTGTGCGACAATAAGGAAAATTAAAGTCTGAAAGTTTTCAGACTACAAAAGGTGATCAATATATAGGGATAGCATTTATTCAGCTCTAAAATTGAATTCTGACTCCTTTTAAACAGATTTGCCCCCTATCTGCATTGTCGGGACTTTCATCCAGTGTCCCCAAAGCTCCTGAGACCCTTCCCGTTTGCTGCTGGCATGTGGTGCAGAGCTGATGCGCCCCACGCAGCCTTGGCGGGTTGCTCTGCTGCTGACACCGCTCTCGGGGCCGTATCAGCACTGCTGCTAAGTTAGCTAGCAGGAGACAGAAGGAAAATATATAGGCTATAGACATCTCCAGAGCCTCAGGGCAGGCAGCCAGGAGCAAATAAATACAGCTGAGGAGCACAAGAAAAGGTATTTACTTTTCCTTTCAAATACATATATGAAAGGGTTCGCTGCTCTGGAGACAGGGAAAGGGGGAGAGCTGGGATGCGCAGTGTCAAGACGTGGATTGACCATCCCCCAGTTGCAAATATTGTCCATTATGGGCTTTATGAGGCCATTTGTCAGCAGGAGTGTCACTGTCCCAGAAAAATCAGCAACTGCACTTATGGAGCAGGGAAACCCCAAGCTCTTCTTTATGTCCCAGTGGATAATTGGGAACAGATGATTGATGCTGTTTTGCTGGAATTAGTTGTCATTTTACCAAAGAAAGCACAGAGGAAAAAACTCTGATGCGTTAAAATGGAGTGAACTCAGGCAAAGTAATAGCCCTATTAATCACACAACATGTGAAATGTAGTTTTTATAATTGCCATTGAAAAGTCATAGAGTTCCCTTCCAGTGGTTTTCTAGGAACATAAAAATCCTAGAGATGGCAAATGGGGAGAAGCTTCCTCGTGCCACATAATCCTAGGAGTGGCAGTTTGATTGATATACAGGAGATGCTTGATTTATTTAGGTTGCCTGATTTTATTGTGAGTCTTATGATATGCTTCTAATGAAAAAGGCTTTATTTCATGAAGATGCAATGAAAAATGTAATATATTACTTGGTCAAATAATTCATCAGGCAAGATTTTTTATTTTTCAGACCACTGTTAATTCTTATTCCACTCCAAAATATAGAGAGGAGGAAAGGGATGGCTTTGATAAATACAAAAGAATGCAAAGCTGAAACCTACCTAGCTCCTCCTCCCTGCATCCCAAACAAAATATTCTTTTTTTTTTCAGTACTGTCATTTTTCTCATTTTTCTGTATGCAAAACGAGGAACTGCAAATGATACTCATAAAAGGAGCAAAAATGAAACATCATAATAAAGACTTGCAGATGTAACATAGTACAGTCTGTCCAATTTGCAGTAACAATTGGAGGAGACAAATTGGAGGGCTGGATTTTAACTCGCTGGATTTTATCCTCTTCAATTCATAGTCCCTCTATCACCTCTAGCGCTGGACAGATTGCAGGATCCTTAGCTGAGGGCCAGATCCCACCCCGGTGCAGCATGGAGCATACAAAACTTCCAAGATGGATAGTTAGAAAAAGCTGTGCTGAGGAAATACTGGCCCAGCAGGATAGCCCCCTGGATATACAAAAAGCCAGTACAAACTAGGGGCAATGAATACCAGGAAATGCAAATTCTGAGGTCGCTCTCAATTTGGATGGGGCTCTCTTGAAGCCCCAGGGAAGTATAAGAGTCTTTGAGTCTTCCACGACAAGGAAAGACTTGTCAGATTCCATTCATCAAGATCAACATATGCACCAAGACAAAGACATTTAAAATTATTTGTTATCCAAATAGTATGCCGATAGGCCAGTTAAAAAGTTGTCATATAGGGGCTTCTGTGACCATCAGTGTTGTTTAAAGCCACATTGTGAAATGACAGAAAAGGAATGAGGGAGTCTGAATTCTCTTCCTGGCACTGATTCATTTTAGCATCTGTGGGACTTCCTTTTCTGTTTTAGGGCAAAGGGTGACAGTTCAGGCACCACTTGATGTACTAGGAATCACTGTGTCCACTTAGAGCACTATCCTGCATTATCTTCACTCACCTAAGGACCTTTTGCCAAAAAAGTCTCGTGCCATTGCTTAAACTGGGTGCGCTCAATTATTGTGCAATCCCTCACTGACTTTCATGTCTCCTGTGATGCTAAAGATCCATGGTTACTTGGAGAGTTGTCTGATTTGGATACTCAGTAGCCATGCATGTATATACAATATGGGGACAAAAATGATCACGCATATATGCAGGTTTTGAAACAAAAGGGACTAGATGACCCCTAGAGGTCCCTTCCAACCTTAGGCATTCTATGATTCTATGAAAAGGGAAAAAAATAGTCCAGGAGGTTCCCTGGTCACTCTCAAGCACGCAGAAGGAGCTGTCACAAACCTTCACTTCTTGTGTCAAGTTATGTTCTCTTAGGCATCAGCAAAATTAACCTAACAGCAGTTTCAAACATGACTGAACCCTTACAGGGATGAGAGGCTTATTCAACACTTACAAAGCATTTGATGATCTCTGGAGGTCTATATATTAAATAGCCACATGTGTTTCATTTCAACAACATTGCTATGAGAAAGATTTTCAAATAAATATGTACATATCCTAGGACTTTGAAAAAGTAAAAGAGAAGATTTTTCCTTAAAAATGGCTAAGAAAAGATTCATTAAAACTGGTTCAAATACTTACAGTAATTCCCAGCTGCTGTAGGGCCATCAGAATTACATCATTTGCTGTATCAACATTGGTTACAGCTAGGGTCTTTGACTATGAACAAACAAAACGAGAAAGGAAAAGTGGCATTAAAAGTACAGATTTGAAAAGAGTATTAAAGTGCAATATTGTTATATAATTAAATGCTTAAATTCAAGTGCGTATTGTTAAGTTTTTTTTTGATGAATGAGTTATCGTAGACAGAGAAAAAGCCAGCTGCCGGAGATGGAAGTTTGGTTCCTGGGCCTCATCATATGCTTTCTAAAGCTGCTCACCTCTTCCCAGCAGTTCCACCAGTAGGGCAGAGCACCATGATTACTAGCAGAAGACCTCTGTACAGAAGACACAGCCACTATTGCACTTTAGATACTGCATGAGGGAAATCTAATGGTTTGATTAGTTTAGATACATGTATGTCTCCTTTGGAAAAAAATGAAACTTCCAATCAGTTTGTCTAGTTGAACATGAACTTCTTTTATTAATTGTTATTTTTCCCCCTTCTTTTCTATTGAATATCTCCCTGGTAAGAAAATATCACATGTAGGTTGTTCATCTCTGTATCCTTTTCCACTTTTTATATAGACTTGTTAAACTCAGGTTTGGCTTCCTGCAAGGAACATTTCCTTCTGATAATCTTTCTTTGAGTCAGAATACTGCTGTTTTGGCATCCTCCGAAATGCTCCCATTAGCAGTATGGAGGACACCAGAAATGCTGGGTCCTCAGCAGCTCCAGCAAGGATGAGGTGATTGAGCCTGACCAGCTCTATGGCATGTAGCATATTGGAGTAAGAGATGTTTTCTGTAAAACTATCTTTCCAGAATGAGATTTCAATGCCCAGTGCACGGCAGCAATATTACATGGGTGCAGAGAAATGCTCCCTGTGTTGTCACACTGTGTAGTTATCCAGGTCAGTGCATTTCAAACATACTGTCAGTACTCATGAACCCATCCTCAGCACGGCTGGGATGTGGCAGCACCACTGCCATCACCTTGCAGAGTCGAAACACAGGGGAAGGTCCAGAGAGTTCTGCGTAGTCCGGTTCTGCTAACAACTCCACACAGCTTTTGGACTGGAGCTGGTGTGTGGCCAGCCCAAAGCACTGGCTGGATAAACCTGTTGCAAAAATGACCTAGAAGGCCCAAAAAACGGGGGTGGCAGAGCCAGGATGTAAATGTTCACCATCAGTCCCACGTCTGGTTCAACAGACCCTGATGCCATATGTAGCATTGTAATTTTATTCTGGCCATTGGCTGTTCAGGTGAAACAACACCATGAGATTTTGCACTTTGAAAAGAAGGGAGCTGCACTTTTGTACAAGTTCATGACAGTAACAAGATGCCATGGCAATCAAAGGAAAGGAGTGAGAATACTGTACATTTTGCTTCAGGATATATCCTAACGTTCATACGATGAAAAATTTAACATTTGCCAAAAGCAATGGCATCTGGCTCTCAGGAGTAGGTCAGCACATTTACATAAATTTTGCTCTTGGCTAGAATATAACAAACTGTTTAAGCTTCTTGGTCACCCTTCCCCCATCTTCCAGAAATGAAATAATTCTTGGGCATCTCCAGCTGCTGTAGCACAGGGACTACAGTGCCATAAGAACTGTTTGGATCCGTTTCCAAATGCTCTTCCATTGCTTAATTTCCAATAACCATTAGACTACAGCACGTACTTCTGAGAAATTACATATCAGGAAAATAAATTTGGCACAGGAGCTTACTTTAAGAAAAGAGAAACAAAAGGCCCTGGTACAATAGTGGAACACCTGAGTGCACATATGATTTATTGACTTTTACTCAGAAACACCTGAGCGCACAGTGATCTGCAGTCCTTCATTTGAAGGGCACTGTTATGATTATTTACTACCATTTCTCTTAGCAACTTGTTCATTTTAACCACATTTACCTAAATAATGATTCCTGCAGAAAGGACGAATTGTTTACGATTGGGTCTATGCAAGTACGGAATTCTAAGTGAATTATTGGCCCAAAATCTCCGACAAAGCCTAACTTCTGAGAAAATATCTCATGTCTTTGCAAGTACAGAAAGAATAGAAAGAAAGAAAGGATAAGAAGCAGAGAAAGAAGGAATAGTTTATCAGTAAATGTTAGTGCATCTCTAGGAAACTGTCTACCTACAAGAACTTCATTTAAATTGGGTTTAACATGACTTAGTAAAAAAGGTGCAAATACCCACTGTGGATAATATTTCTTTATCAATCTACCTCCATATGAATTTATCAATATCTGTCAAGTGATAAAAAAAGTTTAAGGCAATGTCAGGGTGTTCCTATGAACAGTTTTACTGATACAGTCATTATAAAGAACAAAACACATTGCACTTATAGGTGATAAGCACTCATAGGTGATTCAGATTTAGATCCAGAGTTCAGCTCAAAACCACTTACATATGCACAAGTTCCAACATCCTTTGCAATTATCTTCAGGGGGATACTTTTAGGATAGTCTTTTTCCTTTTCTTCTCTTATTCGACTGACAAAATAAATACAAAAAAAAAGTAAAATTTTAATATCATAAACTTTATAAAATATAAATTTCATTCTTAAGCAACCTGACAAGTCTCCCTAAGACCTGTGTCTGGCTCCAGCTCCCTCATCCCCTTGACCCTCTGCCACTGCCCCTTCTCTCATAGCCCAGATCGCAGGAAGACTCCCTGTAGGCTCAGGAATTTATGAGCCAAAAGTTGGGTCTGGGGAGCTGTACCTCATTTCCCTACCAACCTTTGGAAGATTCACTAAAACAGAGAATTTACATCCTGGAGCAGTGCATACGAACAGAATTTATAGGCTAAAAACTTGCAATCATGACACTTACTTATGAAGGATATAAATTCTAGAGTAGAGCTGTTGCACAAGAGAGGTTATATAAGGAGGCCTAACTATGAATAATGGGCTGAAGCAGAGAAAGGACACATTAAAAAAAAAAAAAGAGAGAAAAACTACCTATTGTTGTGATGCCTTAGGCTGCACTCTAGCCTCCTAGTGGAATGAGTTACAGCCCATTGCACAGAACAGCTCAAAGAAGTGAAGAACGGTGATTTAGAAATCATTCCCAGCAAGAATGATTTAAATAACCCCATGAACTCTAAAGAACCAGATAAGGACATAAATCACAATTAGCAGAACTAGGTGTTGCTAGCAGTTCTGGGTCCAATTCTGGCTGCACTGAGACAGATCTATTTACTCAGACACTGTCATCACAGTTTCTGGCTTGGGGCATGTTTTAGGAACATGCGCTTTTGTAAACCAAAATTAGCTCCACTGTTCTCCATTCCTATTAGGATACAGGCAGTCATAAGCAGCAGACAGGAACAAGTAGGGAATCACTGGTTTAGGTCACTTGGTATCTTTTCTGGGTCCTCAAAGACTCTATAATAAAAGTACCTTTGCAAAAAAGAAAGCCATGTTTCCTTTTGTTCGGCAGATCTGCAAGAATTATAGAAAAACAGGGACAAATCAGACAGCATTCTAGTATCAAAATAGCCTTTGTACAAAGCATGATGAAACGGACTGTTTTTTTTTTTGTTGATGTTGTCGAAATTTCCAAAAATACATATAAAAACTGAATGGGTTTTGCAGATTTGCGTGAAACATCCATTCACAGATTGAGTTCTTAAACTAACATCCAAATAAAAGAGCAGGATGCTTTAAAAGAACTTAATTCAAAAGTTTAAAGTTATACTCAGGTATACAGAGCTCCTGCAAGTCCCAAATTTTTCTTTCTTTTTATTTCTTACTTGGTTTAGGCAAGGTCCTATGAACCACAATAAAAAAGGTTCCATTTTGCTTATATATATTTGAGTTTTGATTTTTAAAGACTTATTTATACACTTTCAAGGATACAAAACCATCCAGTTAAACAAAGCTAATAATAGAACAACGTGGTGAATCTAATCTAATTTGCTTCAACTTTCTTGAACTAAATCCTGCCCCAGAAGAAATAGCTGCTATTCCCACTACTGCTTTTACAAATTAAGTTCTTCATTTCCAGAGAAAGAATTTCAGAGCAAGGAACTGCAAACGCAGCGAATGATGTTGCTTCAGGAGTACATGCTTTATATACATCAGAACTATGATTCTGCTTTGGCTGTTCCAGTTATCCAGTACACTACCTACAGACTCACACAGGGTATTTTAGTTTTTCTATTTATCCCCAAATATAAAGCAAATTCTATTCTTTAAAATCCTTGATTCCCTTTGGACTGAAGTTATTGTGTTCATATCCAAATATATTTCGGTAGCTATCAAGGATCAGCTTTGTCTCTAGATCAAAGCTCATGTTTATTGGCAGAAGTTCAACTGAAAATCGATAGAAAATTTCAGCTTTGTTTCAGGTCTATTAAGTGGGAAAAAAAAAAGAAAACATAAACAGCAAAACCAGCTCAATAAACAGCAGTTTGTGTGCAGTACTGTTGCTGCATAGGGGCAGTGTGACATAGAAATTAAGCTGTATGCCTCAGCTTTTGTTCTCTGTTGGTATAAAAGGAAAATTCACTTGCCAAGATCCAACCAAACTGCTGCGGCTGACCACCTGGGATTTAAGGAGGATGGTGCCCTCCCTTATCCAAAGTGATGAAAAAGCCCTCTTGCTGAGAATAAAATTTGCCTAACGACTGAAATTACCTCTATAGCCCTTATGTGTCCTACAGTCAACATTGCAAAGAACCAAAGCAAAAATCTTTCCTTCCCTTAAAATTCAGAGATTCTGCTTTAGGAGGAATTTTGACATCTTCTCTGGCACAATTTAATTAAAAAGAGAAGTAGCAGAAGGTCAGTATTTCACTGCATGTTTTCTCCTACTTCCAATACAAGCTCTTCTGCTTAAGAGTGCCCTACAAGGGTCTCTGATCCTTTCATTATCTTGGCTGTTTACACTTTCTAATGCAGCTTATTAATTAACCAGGGGAGGTGTTCAATTACACTAAAAAAAAAGAGCTAAAAAGCAAATTCCTACTAAGGAAATCTTCAACACAGACAGCGCTTTGCCAAATCACCTACTTGCTTAGCTTTTTAAGTGATGAGTGAATATCATTGCCATATTTCCAGGGAGAAGACAAAGCATGGAGGGTAGGTGACTTGCTTACACTAGTCGGAAGCATTGGTTTAAAAATTAGCAAGTTCTCACATCCCAGGCTTGCATTCACAAGTGCTGAAAGGTATTTGCGACAGCTTCATTGCCCGTCTTGATAAATAAAACATATCTCAATCCTTACCTGAAATTCACCACACAGTTTGTGGTGGGCCAGCCCAAAACAAAGGACCTCTCTGGGTCTGTGCTGCCTTCACAGACTTCTTCTGTACAAAATGCTGTCCACGTCTCACAGAGACGTGCTTGGCACTTCAGTTTGAAATGAGAATGTGACCTGTAGGCAGAAAATCACACGTATGTCACACACGTGACAACTTAGCAAGACAGGTCAGCTCACAATTTCTTCTTCCTTAGGGTCCATGTGAAACTTGCATTGGAGGTGATGGAAGAAGCACTGTCTCTTTGTTAAAGACATTGGAAATGCATATTCAGATATAATTTCTGATCCAAATGGAATCAACAAATGCATTATTAGTGGGAAAATGAGTTTGTGGCATCCCTGGACACTCTCCTTCTTGAAAAACTTCTGCCTGTGTCTGGAGTCTCCACTTGGAGAATGAGCCAGGACTTCCTGTATTCTCAAAATATTTACTCATCTACAAGCAGGATACATTACATAATTTCCCCCAATTATTTCAAGTTATCCTTTCCTATATTCTATCCTACTGAACATTAAAATAGAAGTCTATTTACCCATTTTTACTATTTTTATTTCAAATCCTTGCTTTCACTTATTTTTTCATAGTAAGACTCCATTCTTCACTGGATCTGCAGCACCCGTGGTGTGTGAGAAACCATTAAAATCTCACAAAACCAGTTCAGCTCAGTAGCAAGGAACAGTCAGTCACTTCAAGGCAGGTTTGCACCAGGGGTCTTGCAGACTAAACTACCAGATGGCCTTCAAGTGTTGAACTCGGATTCTGCTGGGCCAGCAGGGAAAGGCTGAAGGAAAAGTGGTCCTTCCCTGAGAACGTTCTTGCCTTCCAATCCTGGGGCTGCAAACAAGAGCATGTCAGCTCATCACAGCATTGCGAATGTGGATGCAGACAGTACCAGGCACTGTGGTGATTAGTGTCCTATAAATAAATATGTAAGGTAAGCAGTTTCTTACAGCTTTGGTGCACCTGGATTACCTTCTTTGAGATTAATCTCATTTACAAGGCATTTGATTTAGCATAGACTGAACTATTTCAGTCTGAAATGTGAAAGTACTTGAACCTATGGCTACAAAGAGGACTTGGATGAATGCTCAGCACCATGACAGAGATGAGGTTTTTAAATGACACTGTGTGAACAGCTGTGGCTGGATAGAGCACCGCTGATAACCCAGCAGCGACTACAGTGACGGGCAAAAAAAGACTCTGTGCCTGACGCTGGCAGAAAGGTACACTTGCATTAGATCACTATCAAACACTGTCAAATTAATGTATCTTTATAACAATACCATGGTGTTTCCTGGTCAGCAGTATATTTCATCTCTTTTTGATCTATTATGCTTTGTTACCCCATCAAAGAGAAATTTAAAATATAGGAGAACATTGCAACATGTTCATGAGTAAATTATGTTTGTGATGTAGCAGAAAAGGAAGGAAGGAAGGAAGGAAGGAAGGAAGGAAGGAAGGAAGGAAGGAAGGAAGGAAG
>JAWLRI010000837.1:6633938-6656378 GCA_034781795.1 Crypturellus tataupa | reverse complement strand
GGAAGGAAGGAAGGAAGGAAGGAAGGAAGGAAGGAAGGAAGGAAGGAAGGAAGGAAGGAAGGAAGGAAGGAAGGACACTATAGCAGACTGATTATAGAACAAACTGTGAAAATGCAGATTAATAAAAAAATGAAGACATGAATTGTGATTAGGTACATATAAATGTTAATAACTGCATGCTTGGTCTGACTCCACTGACAGGACTACAGTCCTACAGTTATGCTGGGAATCAGTCTGTCCAGCCTCCTTTCTCCCTCAACTTCTTCCTTCCATTATCTAGTCCAGTGAACTCTCTACATGCTGATTTACTCGAACATTTACAGTTCATAAAGCCAGACTCCTACAGTGCCAGTAGCTGGTGTTGGCAGGGTGCTGGCAGGAGCACAGAGACGCGCTCCCAATCACACTTGATGTATATTCTTACCCTATTTGCCATGCCTAGTCTCAGCTCTCAGCTATTATCAGTATTCAAGTGGCCTGGTTTCCAGAGGCGCTGAAACAGTAGCTTCCATTAACATCTAAAGAGCCTAAAGTATAATTTTATCTCTATCTGCCATGTCCTTTATGCAAACCATGGGTTCTCAGCATTTGTGAAACATGGATCTTCTGTTTAAGAACCAAAGCACAAGTTTGAGGAACAAATATATCACCACTGGCTAAAGAAGCAGCACAACTGAACATTTTAAAATAAATGAAACAATTAACAATCTAATGAGGATGATTTTGTTTTGTTTTTTAGGTAATAGGTCCTACACCAATTGTCACCCTGTATCAGGCAACTTTCCAGATCTCACTGAAATCAACAGTACAGTCATGAACATTAGGGGTGGAGGGATTGATACATCCCAAATTCTCCTACCCACAGAGTAAATTCAGTTCCTTTTGCTTTCTGTAAGTGGCAATTGGATACCTTGCAGCTGTAACAGATGGAAGATTAACTTCTCACTAGATTTGCTAATCCCCTTAATAAGACTCTCTAGCAAAAGCATTAATGGATCCATTGGGAGATCGCTACCATAATTCCAGGAGTTTATTCAACCATTAATTTCTAAGTCCAACCTTAAATAGTACGTGAGAATGAGGAAGTCTTTTCTTTGTGCATCCTAGACAGAAACATAATGTAAGAAATTTTGATCAATGGACAGGCCCATGAAATATTTACTTGCAACTGCTGCCACATTAAAACACATGCTGTCTGTAAGAAATCTAATCAGTAAACAGAAAACAGTACAAAAATGCACATATTTAACATTAGTTTAGTGAGAAAAATTCTTTCAATCAACTCATTTATGACTTAATCCTCACACAAAGAGAGTGAAGAAAGGTTCAGTAGGAGAGAAGCACAGCATGTGAATATTATTCTTATTTTTATAAGACAGGAAAATGGATGAACTGAAAAAATAACAGCCTACTTTTTAAAAAATGATTAGAAAGCTTTGGATAATGAAGCTACAGGCGTCTTGTCCAGAGTGCCCAGATCAATTGTGTACCCTGATCAGTCACTGGGAGCGATGCAGATTCCTTTCAGCAGGAGCTCAGCACCCAACAGGAGTTCATCCACCAAGCTCAGAGGACTCAAAGTTCTGGTTGCTCTCTAGAAAAAAAAAACCTCCTCCCCATCTGCTGATCATATAAAGTCTAGCGATAAATGAGTTCCCTTTGTACAGTGACTGGCTACCTGAGCTGTAACAACACATGTGTTACAAGGTAAAGGGATCCAAAAGAGTAGTAATTTCTGAAGTGAAAAAGAATTCTCTTAGGCACGTATATGCCCCAGACCGAACAACTTCTTAACACAAAAAAGCACTAAAAATTTTTAGCACCTTCGCCAGGATTAGTTCTGAAGGGAAATCAGATTCAACTGCATCATTAACTCAGCCTTGATATTATCCCAGTGACCTGCTGTCTTGACTCTGCATCAGCTATTCGAAAGTCAGTATCAATAGTTCCTGCTGGAGAGCAATGCACACTATTCAGATTTTTCCTTTAGGAACCCGCAGTGGTATCTTATTACATGATATCTTTTGAAAATGCTGATTTTTAAATAGTGTTCATTAGTGACAGCTCTGATGCTTTAACTGCTGACAAGGCAGCTGTAGAGAGAACAACCTAATCAGCTCTGTAAAATACACAAAGTAACATCATTCAAAATGCTCTTTTTACCATTTCTAACAAACACTCGTTTCTCCTCCCTTTTTTCACATGCAGAAGCACAATTTGTTCTGTTCTGCCTTCTTCAGAAATTGCAGACTCTCCCCCACATTATTACCCCCTGGGAATGAGATTTTGCAGTGGTTACAGAGAGTGGTGCTTTCCTATGCAAATAGTCCCTCTGGGTCCCAATCAAACGTGCAGTGATGTACAGCTCACCCAGGGGCTCTAGCATTGCTTTTGCTCAGTGTGCTGACCAGGGCTCCATTCCTCTCACCTGTGTTTACTCTTCTAAAATTCAGGAGTTTATCCCCAGGCTAGCCAGGCTATGCCCCTCTTTTAGTCAGTGGACAGAGTAAGAGACCTCTCCAGAGCATGGATCTCCTCATCCTCCCTTGACACCTTTTTAGGTCAAGGTGAGTTGCCTACTGGAAGATCCTAGTTTGCCTCTCAGTGACTATAAAAGGAGCCTATAAAGGTTCCCTTTATAGTCACTGATGCAAATATCTAATGTTCGAAAGTTTAAATTAGGTAAGGCAAGTCTCAACCTAAAGCCAGACACAAACATAAAAGCAGTAACAATAGTGTTATTGCTGGTAAAATAGTAGGATTTAACCAAACATAAAGATCCTTCTGTCTGCCATCTCACCAGTAGTAGAACATGTTTTGGGGTAAAATACCCTCAGTGTTGCCACACGACATAAAGCGAAGGAGCTCAGCTGGGAGGGTGGGGGTGAGGGGCTGGATGTTTGCTGTGTGTGATTCAAATGGACACAGCTCAGATTTCTACAGAAAACATGGATTTATACTGGCTTTTCCCAGCAGCCTCTGAGATAGTTGCTTAAGCAAGAAGACACATTGTAAAAGCCCAAGATTCACATTGAGATTGCCCACCCTGTGACACCACGAACATTGTGCCTAACAGAGAATGAAGCCACATCAGGGTTTTTTATTATTATTTCCCTTTTACCCATAACAGTAAGTGAAAGCACCCTCTAAAATTGCCTTAAACCACAAACGCTACATGGAGCTGGCATGCTAGACACAGCTTGTAAATCTGATTTAATTGTGAATGGTAGAGTGAATAATCAGAGCTCAGCAGCAAGCCTGATTACCCAGGGCACTACCCAGACTGCTCCGCACTGCTTCCCTTCCCCTTCCCCTGCTCCCCCTGTACAGCCCACAGAACAGGCTGCGGCACTGCTTGCCATCTCCATTTCTATACATACAGCTCCTCTCCATTGGAGTGCATCAAAGCAGACAAGTGCTAGAGCCTGTAGCCTCTGTGTGACACAGCCACCCATGGTGCATCCACTGCATGGGCTGACAATGATCTGGATAAACCAGAATGGCCAGCTCAAGGCAGCAGAAAGGGGACTGTTCAATGCTGATGAGTCTTTTCTGATACTTGCATTCCCAAGGAAGAGAATATTAAAGAATTCAGACTATCTAGGAAATATTAAAAAAATCAGACTATCTTCTGCTGCTCTAGTATGTTTCATCCTGGACTTCTGGGCTATGGGGTTTACAAAAGCATCCATCTTTCATTGGCCAAATAAAAAGCTTTCCTGTAATTTTAGAAAAAAAAGAATCTGAAAAAAAAAAAAAAGCATTATGAAAGTTTGTATTATACTCTGCTGAGAAGGGCTGCTCTGTGGAAGTATTGCCTGGGATGCCATACTCACTTGGACTTGGCAACAACCAGAATGTCGGTGAAAAGGAAAAGGTGTCGTTCCTGGGTCTGCAGGCCTGTCTTCAGCTGCACGTGGCCATCGAGGATAAACATTCGGTTGTGGCACATGAAGGACTGCACAAGGGGACAAGCCTCTGGGCTGATGGGGGAGAAACAGCCTTCCCTGCAAAGGGAGAGAAAAGAAAGCAGTGAGTGCCAGTGAGTGAGAACCAGGCAGCCTCTTCCCACACTCAGTGCAAAAGGCAATTTATTTGGCTACATTTTAGGAAAAGAACGGAGGGACAATGAGTATAATCCAACTGTTAAATCTCAACTCAAGATCTTTTAAGGACTTTCTTCACTGAATCTGTACAGTCCAAGCACACGGAATTTGTCTTCTTTTTTTTTATAGAAAATACTGCATGATGGTCCGCTCACTCACTGAGACAGGAAATCCTTATTTCTGATCCTATCTATAATGTCGGTCTGTCGACCTATATCTATCAGCAGAACTGAACTCTTGGGATGGTCTGAGGGGAGCACACTCCTCCCAAGGGACAGGCTCTCCCTCTGGAAAGCCAGAGGTATGGGCTCAAATTCTCCCAGACAGACGGGAGATCTGGACCTGGTCCCCTATAGCTTGAGCTTATGCTGACTATTGAGCTCCTGAACTAAAACCAGCACATACCACTACCTTTTCCAGTGATTATGTGTAGGGAATTCTCCCTTTATTTATTTGCCCTGAGGGTGTCTCCAAATGAAAAAGATTCTTTAGGTTGAATGGATGTTGTATTCAGTCCTTTTCTTTTTTTCTCAAAATGTATTTATTTAGTTTTGTTGTTGTTGTTGTTGTTGTTGTTTTGTAAAAAAGAAAAACAAAGATAAAATTTGGCTGCATCTTCCCTCTCTATTCATTTTTATGTCAGCAACTAGGCTGGAAAATCCTTTTTTGCAGCCTTATCAAATTTCTCAGGAGGTGCTGGGTATTTATATGATCTAGTTGGGCTCAGGTCCAGGCCCATGGTCATATCAGAGAAGACAAGGCAAAAAGGGCTCGATTCTCAGAGAGCTCCCTCCTTAGGCCCCCACTGATTCCTGCCCATGCATCTCTTCTCAAGATAATCACCTTGTGCTATGTGACTTAATGTTTCTCTACCAATGAAGCAAACTGGGCAAAGAAAGACTGAATTAACAGTTGTGAGAATTAACAGTTCATTCCTATTTCCATCGGAATGGGTGAAAAACGTCTAATGACTTTGCATGGAGAGGATATATACCTATAAAATAAGAGTCACAAAACAGACAGGAGAGATGTTGAAGAAATCAAGAGAGCAGACAAAATCTTCAGTGAAGGTTATGAACCTTTCTGTATCTAACTTAGAAACAGCTGATTTTCCACCCTCCTCTCCTTGCACAGCCCCTTGATGCCCGTGGCTGGATTACTCAGCCCATTTAGGAAATCCTGACAGCTGGCAGAGAAAGGATAAGCTCCGAGATTGTCCTATAGGCCAATTAACAAGACACACTTTCGCTGGTCTGTCAGGGGCCCTGGGGATCTCCACCTCTTGCAGAGGTTCTCTTTTTGGTCTGGAAGGCTGAAATTTTTGAAAGAGTTCCTCAAATTAATGGGAAGTTTCACTCTTGTCTATAATTACCTACTTCTTCAGTCAAGAGAGAAAGGAGGAGGAATGGCTTTCAGAATGAATAATTCAAAGTTATTTGATCAGGAGTGCCCAGGAGTGTGGAAAGCTGAAAGAGGAGTTTGGGCCCAAAGCAAGAGGGTGAATATGCTCCGTGGCCAGCAACATGAGTAGGGGCAAGCAGCAAGCACCCTCCTACCCCTCCATTTTTGCATAACTGGTTCACCAGTTCACCAGTCCATCAAGGGCTGATTGCTCCTGGGAACTCAATTTCATAAGCTCCCTACCAGCACTCGACACAGAACATTTCAGGAATGGTGCCTAATCTATCAAAGTGAAACCCATGCATGGCCTTTACTCAAGGTTAAGTAGGAAACAGCTTAAGGAGGAAGGTGAAGGAGGAAATAGCTACTTCCATTCAAACCCTGCATCAGAAATGTTTAGTACAAAATCTTTCACATTTTGCTGCTATCACCTAATCAGTGGAAACTTTTATAAAAACATACTGCAGGGCCTGCCTCTAGTGATGTCCCTGTGAATTCATGCCCATATATCTCAAACTTAATTTGATCAGTCTTGTTTGCACACTTTCCACACCCTGATTTGTCAGTCTAGTAACTTCACAAATACAACTAAGCAAAATCAGTCTCATTCAGGTAAGCAAAGGAAGATCCAGCAGGTTTATTAATGCCAGCAGAAGTCAAGCAAAATGAAGTTTGCTTTAGAACAAGAAGAGGTAACAACATAAATGAGTTGTTATTTGAATGAAGTTTGCCCTCTACATCTGTCTTCTGATCTCTAATAAGCACTTTCACATGCTTTAATAGAGTTTACCTGATCACTTTTATCAAGAAAGATGTGATACTCTTTTCTTCCTTTGAAACAAAGTTAAAAAAATCAAAATCATTAATTCAACCAGAATCTGCTAAAGTCCCATGACTAAGGACCATGGTAGAAAATTCAACAACAATCTAAAATCTGGTCTATTTTGATCCTCATAGTTAATGTTCTATTGTTAAAAGACTTAAATGAAATTGAAGTTTTTGTTATACTGAAGAAAATGCAGGGGGGGACTGGGGGCCTGGGGACTTATATGACAGAGGTAATTTTGGATTTTAGTTTTTAATGGCTCACCAATTTTTCAGGCTATTAAATGGAATTTACTTGGAAATGTGTTAAGGACCAAAATACTCTTTGAAATTTTCTTTTAATAGAGTTAGGCAAAAATCAGTACTTAAGCAACACAATTTTTGATGTCCTAAAAAAAAATCTCAGTTATCTAAGACTTTTTCTACCTTTTTTGTGTTCTCCTGAAAGTTGTTCTATGATTAAGATATAAATAAAAGCTACAAAATAACAGTCACCTTTCCACCTTGGCAGAAAAAGAAGCCTTCATTTTTGTTTCTTGAGAAAAAGGAACTGTGAACTGTAATCTGAAGGACGGATATCCTGCAGTGAGCCATGTTCCATTCTGTGTAGAAGCAACATTAATACTAAGACTGAGATAGCCCTGCCAGTGGAATTCTCTATTCTCAAGTGCATATTTCTTCCTGAAAATACTATTTTTGAGCCTGAAGTTTCCATGCATGGTTTAAACAAGAAGTTAATTCTGTAATTTGGAGGCATACACAGAACTACTTTTTCAGGCATAGGTTGAAAACACTGCACTGGTTGAGAAAAATACCTTGAGCTTTTCTTCTGGCATTTCCACAACCTAGATTTTACCTCTATTATTTCTCAAACTATCAAAATAGATATCTGTACAGAGTGATTTAAAAGAACTCTTCAATTTTTTTAGGTGTAGCATGTGAAGCTGAAAGCTATCCGCCATCAGCCAAACATTGAAAAATATATTCCCAATGCATTCAGCATGAAAATAAACACATCAGTAGTCACTTCATCAGTGCTGTATTTACTAGACACCACAAAAGTACAAATACTTATTCTTCCCCCTGCAGAGTCTGCTTGGGTTTTAGCGTAAAGCAAATATCTTAATGGTGTGATGCCCAAGGTGTTTATTTAATCCTCACTGCAATGGAGATGTTGGCTTTAATGTCTACTTGTAGTGGAAACAATGAAAGAAATTAAAGAAATTAAAGACTCTTCAAAACAGGGTCTAACAGCTGATGTTTATTTGTTACTAGGTCCATGATCCAAGTGTCATTTAGGCCAATGGGAAGCTTTGTATGGGTTTCAGTGGATGAGGATTTAAGCCTATCTATGACTTAGATTAAACTATAAGATGCCCCAGGGGAACAATCTGTTCCGAGGCACCTAGGCTGACATGAGCTATTGCAAGTATCCCAGCTAAATAACATCCCTCTCATGCTCCATCCTAAAGCTCATTAGGTTGTTTTGGTTATTGCTTTCAGGGGGCACTTCCCTCTGCTGCTGCTGTCCTCTGCATCCACCAAAGTCAGTTTTCTCTAATGATGCAGGCATCAACATTCTCCACATGCCCAGGATCTACTGAAATAAAACACTTGGTCTTTACTTGTTGAAGCCCTTCGCAAAGAGGGAGGCGAGAAGAGCACCATTTAATTAGGAGAGCAGTAAAACAGCTGCTATTTGAAAGGCTAAGGCCTGAGTCAGCCCAGCCACACGGGAACCATATATGATACCTTTCCAGACCAGTACCACAGTGAGCAGCTTAAACTAAGCTCATTTCACACATAGGAACCTCAAGCAAAAATATTATGTAATTGCACCAGTGCCAAAGCCCATGCAAATACCCAGTGGTTTCTTCCCACTTCGTGCCTATACATGTGGACAACACAGCTTAGGACACACAGGAGCCATGGGGTGGCCGCAGGGGCCACCAAGCAGAGCGCGTGGCCCCTGTCCTAGCGATGTTGAGACACCACAGGTTTGTTTTGAAGATCTGAAAGGCCATTTTAGGTTGACTCTGAGGAACCACCGACTTCTTATCTTTAGGAAAATGAATCAACTTCCAACTTCAGGGTCTCTCATTTCAGGACAGTGTCACTGTTCAGCAGATTTACTTCAGTGTCAGTGAGCCACCGCACGGGGCAGGCACAGCCCCCTGCGAGAAGTAGAAGCTATTCGCACCCTTTCAAGGCTACTGAAAACAGCAGCTATCTGCACAGTAAGAAATGTCTGCAGCCCAACCTACCTTGTGATTTTTTGCCAAAATGGGCACATCTGTCAGGGATGACATCCAATTTGTGACAGCAGAGATACCCCCAAGTGCAACTCCAAGCTAGAAAAGTCAAGCTCTTGTCATTTTATCAGCCAAGCCCCGGAAATCTTTTACCTTCCTGGAAACCAGGTAACAATATTTGCACATGCTTCTATGCCCCTCTTTTTTTTCAGACTCCTGAGCTCATAAAAGTTCATGTGAGAAGCAATTTCAATGTCAGTTTAATGAAAATTTGCACCAGATTTTTGCTAATGTTGCAGGCACCGTTCACTGGGGCTTAAAAGACAAGATGGCTCACTCACTGCTGTACATCTTTAATGCATAGACATATAACCCATATCAGATGCTTACAGAGCATTTTGCATCCAGGTTATCTAATTTATTATCTAATTTATTAAGGTATTGAGAACAATTCTTTAGTCAACCAAAAGAAAAGCCCTCCAGTTTGGACTGCAGTCCTGCCTCCGCTGAGGTTACTGGGGAAAAAATGATAGCGACACAGCAGGGACTACTAAGCCACCCTGTTTGGCAGCTGATTCTGCACTCAGCTGCAGTGCTAACATATCAGCACCTCAACACTTACCTAATTTTACCATGTCGGGACATGTCTTGCACTTCTGACCAACCTGATGGTATCACAATAACAGATCAGTGTTTTACAGGCGTGAAGAAAAGCAGGAAGTTAAAAGTAAGAAGAGCATTTCTTGTAACACAAGCCCATGGAAATGGTCCTGCTCATGCTCCTGATGACTTTGGTTTCTCATAGCTCATTAGCTCACTGAAGCACCTGTCTTGAAAAACCTCTCCCCTATTAGAAAGCCTGGGGGAAGGTATAATTGCTTGACGCGCAGCAGATGTATTCCTGAAACTTATCAGCAAGAAACTAGGTCTTTACAGAACTGTGCTGGGTTAATCAAAGCCCAGCTTAGGTACTTTCTCATTTGCTCAAACCAGCTGAAGAAACAAATTAGGTGGCAAGGGCCAGAAACTGGGAAATATTGCAACGTTTTGCATGTTAATGATATCTAGCTAGAGAAATCCGTATGACACGGCCTCTGGCTTGGCACAGATCCACACGCCACTTACAGCTGGAGTAAGATGCTGCAAACGCAGATGCAGGCAGCGAGGCCTGTTCCCCTTGGCCACTCTGCCAGGCTGGCCCTGTCCCCACTCGCCACTTGGCACAGCCACACCAACCCCCAGCTTCAGGGCTGAGCTGCTCTCACCCCGCGTGAGGCTCATCCGGATGGAGCGATCTGCAGGCTCGGAGCCTTGTTTAGACAGTTGGGTTAAAAAAAAAAAAAAAAAAAAAGATGATCATCTGTATTTTTAAGGGTGCTAAATGCTCACTGCTGTTGCTGCCTCTGAGCCAAGCCCAGCAGCACTCAGCAAGTCAGCCACATGCTCCTTATCTTTGGTGCTTTTCCCCACTGTTTTTTTTTCATAATTTGGAACACACATTTCATCTAAGCTTATGCAGCACTTTATTATAATAAGTAATAATTATGCCTGGAGGGGGAAACTAAGCACAAAAAAGGATTCGGTTTGAGGTAGTGTTTTCCAGGAAGATGCTAGGTAACAGAAGGCTTGACCAAATGTTCCTATGCTGAAAGGGATTATTTATGGAAGGCAGCAAAACATAGATGAAAATAAAACTCTTTGAATTGTATGGAGAGTCAGCTTGATCCCGGCTACGGCTAAGGGAGCCTCTATCCACAGACACTGGGCATGTTTGCTTTCAGCTACCTATGGTAAGGCTTACACAGTCGAAGCAGCACTTTATGAAAACAGCACAGCATTCCAAAAATAGCAAGTCTATTTTGTGCAGCACTCCATTAAAGTTTCCTAAGTCATCACCACCCTGGGCACTAGCTTTTGTACAATGAAACAGAGGCCTGCTCTGTAATTTAAGCAGCATTAGTTTATTTTTCTGGCTGCTAAAATGCCTACTGCTACTGCATAAGTGTGTTTCACTGGTTGTAATTTCTTTTTTCCTAGTAACGTACCTGCACAAGTAAGAGCCAGGCACCTCGTGGAGGAGGTGCTTTCCCTTAAGCTCTCACAGAAAGCCCTCTGCCACATGCACAGCCCAGTCCCTCTTGCCAGCCTCTAGCACGAGACTGTCCTCACTCGATCCGTGCAAGCAGCGGGACCCGAGCAAGGTGCACGAGAAAGCACTGCAACTGATAGAACAAGTCTCAGCAGGCTCACAGAGAGCTTGGATCAAACATATTATCCCTGCAGGACAGGCAAGGCAAGCACAGCCCT
The DNA here is from genome assembly GCA_034781795.1 of Crypturellus tataupa. Classification (NCBI taxonomy): domain Eukaryota; kingdom Metazoa; phylum Chordata; class Aves; order Tinamiformes; family Tinamidae; genus Crypturellus; species Crypturellus tataupa. Next base: position 6,645,487 of record JAWLRI010000837.1, on the reverse strand, counting down.
GGGCAGAGGAAGGCAGATGAGTATTAATGGCATGGGGGAGCAAGGTTTACTCAGAGAGATAAATCTACATTTTAGGGGAGCAATCAGGGCTATCACTAAAATCACTCTCTGCTTCTAAAACTCACTGGAGCGAGTCAGGTTCCACCCTATTGCACCTAATTATTACCAGTACTAGCATATACATTCTAACTCAAATATACTGAGAAAATATTTCAACTTAAATAATTGTATGATCCTAAAACTAGTTTTGTATTTGAACTGATCTTTGCAGGATGTCAAAATCTTATTAAAAGTAAACAAAATGATTACGATGAATCAACATGTTTAAGGTGTTGGTTAACCAATGCTAAAGTGTAAGGTCAACCAATGTTTAAGGTGTGTCAAGGCACACAGGAATCTATTTTTTGCAGTCTTCTAAAAATAAATAAATAATTAAGACTTTCCAAAAAATAACCTTTAGAGTAATATGCATTATTTGCAAAAAATAAAAATAAATAAATAGATATAAGAAAAAACGATTCCACACATTTCAGTGTGAAAGCTTGGCAGCCTGACTGAAAACAAAATGCACTTAAGTAATTTCTACATTTCTGCATAGCCAAAAGGACAACACTCTCTGCAGAGCAAATATGTACAACAGTGTGGTGGCTGGAGACAGCAAACATGCTTGTGGTTTGGTTTCCTTCCAAGCTTTTTTGTTTTGCTTTAACAAACAGCTGCAAGGTGTTTACTCTGAAAATTTAGCACAAGGGCAAAATTCCCTTTTGGTATAAATTAGCATCACACATTTCATATGTACTTTGCCTATTTCCACCAGAAAAAAATTTAGCACAAGTTCTTTAAACTTTGAAACACATTTTCAGTGTGGGTGTTCTCCAGTCCTGCAATACAGCTTTATTAGTGATTGCGACTCCAAGAGGTTTTAATGGGGGGAAAAGTTTAGGAGAGGGCATATTCAGAAGTCATATTCTTGCAGAAGCCATAAAGTCTTTCTCGGCCTTTGGAAAAATCGATCCTCTGTTCCCCACGGCAGTTCCCATTCACTTTTACTGAGCAACACAGCACCACTTTGAGCTCGCTGCCATTGCAGGTGCGCCTACTTACCTAGACAGAGATTTCTTTGTTCCTTCTCCTTCCTTGGCACAAAAGAAGCAACCTTTGAGGAGAAGGAGGGGAAGGATGAAAAAAGGCAAAAGAAAGGGCCAGATTCAACTCTCCACTGCACCATCACTTAGTAGTGCTGTTCTGCATCAGGGTTTTATGGGATTTTGGAGCTTCTCGTGACCTACAAGAGTCCAGAGGCAGAAGCCACCTTTGCCTCTTTCCTGCTAATTTCCAGTGGAATAAGGAGGAGCATACTGGCATCCCAACTTCACCCACACCTCCAGAATTATTTTAGTGGACCGGAGGAATGAAGCTTTAATATTGTCTTTCCTTTTTTTTTTTGTGACACAGCAATCACATTTGGCATATTGAAAGGCTAAGGTCAACTCAACTGCTCCTGAGTTAATTCAGGGACAGAATTAGCCCTTCCTGCAAAAATGAGTTTCAAACTCACTTTTAAGACAGAAAGGTAATTCTGGGTTAACAGAAATAGCTAGCACATGCTGCAAGATCTCTGTAGCAACAGGTCTTTTCAAACTAAGATACACATAAGATGAAATGCTTGGTGTGGGAGTCTTCAGAAAGCCCTCCTGGCCTGTTGTTTATGGCTGTTAGGGAGCTCATGCCTAAATATCTGCTTACTCTACATGCTACACATGTAGAAAGGCAGAAATAAGGCACTTGTGTACCTGAAACCTTTCAGCAGGGGAAAAGAGCTGTTTCTAGGTGACTGCTCACGGGTTAATTGCTTGCCAGTCACCTCATATGAAAGGTGGTACCAGGTGGGCTGCTCACGGTGTCTCAAGGTCGCCTTGCTCAACATTCCTGCCCCTTTCACCTCTGATTTTCCCATTCTTCAAGGAATGATTGAGCAAGGCTGTTCTCCTCCAAACATGCCACATGGATATAGCTTGTACTTAGGTAGCAATGACTTTTAAGAAAAACAAATGCACTCAAAAGAGTAAAAGACTTACTTAAAAAATCTGACCGGGGAAAACATTGCCTTAAGCCCTTACTGCCCATTTCCATATTCAGACTCTGCATCTTCCTGTGGAAGGCTGGATTGTCACTTCACTGCACCTGTTCCCAGCTACACAGGAACAAATTTCTTTCACTTGCTTCAAGGGCTTTAAATCATATCTTGGTACTAGTGCTACAGTGCAGGAATTATCCTATTACAGTGAAGAGATTACTTGATATGCCCACCGTGGCCCACTATTGCATGGGTAATGACCCAGATTCCTCACAAGCAACCAGCAGACAAATTAGTTCCAGCTGTAGGAACCTGTTCACCCCCTTAAACCAACTGCCTCCATATCCAACAAATACCTGTGCAGAGCTCCTTGGACAGGCTACGCAGAGGTTATTGTTCCCCCTGTGGCCTGATCCGGGGAAGGCTACAGGGTTCCCCGCATCCCCGCAGCTGATAGTAACCACACACAGAGGAGTGGATGCAGGCACGTGGGCCACAAAGAACGGGAGCCTGGAGAGGGGGAAGCACAAGAGCCTTCTACCCAATGGCATCTTTCTTCTACCTTTATTGGACCCTTGGGTTTGCAAGAAGAGCTTGTCTGTATCTGATTAGGGACTTGCAAAACTTGGCTTGGCACAGCACCCACTGGGAAACCTGTCCTGCTCTTGGACACCAAACTGAGGGGAATGTATTGAGACTGCTCGTGATCAGAAGGGCTCAGCGATGGACCATGTTTCATCAGCGGATGAGCACTGACAAAGGGGGTGTGCTCCAAAATCCCTGTCTTGCACATAATTTTACTACAAGTGAGGGACATAAAGTGGGTGAAACATCTCAGCCTGAGTGCTCATTCAGAGGAGGATCTTCAACTTGGGATGCAGAAAAAGCATTTCTGCATTTCATGAATAATCCTGAATTATGAATAATCCGTGGAGACCCTGAATGCCCTTAGGATGTGCTTAGATACCCAGACCACCAAATGCCATCTGTGTTCAATACACAGGCCCCATACAGAGGACACGGGGATCTAAACCAACATGCTCATCTTAGTGCATACAGGCACTTCGAGCTAGGTGACAGGGCATGGGTGCATCAGCAGGTGACATGCAAAAATAATCCTGAATTATCCTGGTAGGATTTTCTCTGCTGGGTAAATATCATTACCATTCAGCTATAGAGCCAAGCTCCCTCCTGTGAATAAAAACCTTTCTCTCCAGGAACAGTGCATGCCTTTCTGCACCATGACCCAGCTTCAACAGTGGGAGAGAGAAGAAAGTCTCCACTCCAGATATCCTGTACTTTATTAGTTGCAACGCTTTTCTGGGATATGGAAGATTAGTTGTTTGAGGAGGCAGAGAAGAGAATCTGGGTGACCCATTTCCATCAAAGTCACACTAACTTCTAGGCCAGTAGTATCTCAAAGAGCATTAGTGGTCTGCAGGGCCCCTTCAGGGGCAGACCAGAAATGACCTAGCGTAGCTTACACGGAGCTTACTGGATGGCCCAGTCCTTGGCTGCAAGGCTGACCAGGTCTCTCGCAGTCAGAATGCCCATTGAGCTGGATTTCCTACCTCAGCTCTGCTTTTGCCTATTTGGAAACCACTGCACTGAACAGTTACTAAAAAACACTCCATAAAAGTGGACTCAGCTAATGGTTTAAAAGACAGCCACACTGGCGACTGCTTCTGTGAGACTCTTGCCCTTGGCAGGACAAGTTAAATAGTGTCTGAGGAGTAATGGGTTGAGCTTCTCTGGGACTTGGTTTTCTGATACAGATCAGTTTTCAGTGGAGTCAAGAAAAACGCTATACTGCAGTGTGCAAAAGCAAAACTTGAGGTATTTGGGGAGCTTCTTGTCAGCAGGAAAGTGCCTAAGGAACAGAGAGAATTGGGAGGTCTGGCAGCCACTGTGATGATGCGTTTTGAATCACAGGTTTTAGATTCAAGTACCTAAATTCTTCCTACGCCTTGCTCTTGGGCTTGATTACCTTTTATCGGATCTAGCCCCGGTACTCAAACACTTAAGCCCTGAGCACAAAAGATGTACAAAGACAGGCTGTTATACCTGTGGTGTGACTCAAGCTCCTCCCCAGCAGTTTGTGTGCCCGCAGGAAGCAGTGCCCCATCTGTCCCGGGAGCGTTGTGCCTGTTTAATGCTGGCCCTTGTCAAGGATGAGAGCACCAAAGGCTGCACATCAGTCTGCAGGTCATTAGAGGCTTTCTGCTTGTTTACACAAGATAAACGACCACTAGGACCTCTGACCGGGCTGGGTCTGCCATTTCCTCGGGACTGCCCAAGCCACTCGGCCAGCCTGTCATTTGGCAGAGATTTTATAGTCTAAAATCAGGGATATGCAATGGCTGGACAGAAGCTGCATGTTGCCAAGACTCAAGGCTAATCCAGAAAGTCCCCCAAAGGGCTTAATCCAAAAGAGCACTGGGACAACGAGACATCTGGACAACCGGAGCTCCAAACTCATCCCGATGAGAAGCGCCCCACACTGCTTCAGATCCAAAGGGGAATCGGCTAGTATTAAACAATTAGTTATTTATTGTAAAATGAATCTCTCATTTAAACTTGAAAACCCTGTTTTCAAGCCTTTCCTTTTTACCTCTAGTCCTTTTATTTTATTAAAAAGGGTAGCACATCTCTGAGAGCCTCAGCTCATTTCAATCTCCAGATGTACAAACATCGCCATAAGCCAGTTTGTAGGTAATAAATGAAGAACCGATGTGTTTTATCAAAAACAAACATACGCACACATACAGGCACATGCTTACACGCTAAACAAAACAGAAAACCTCAGCAGGAGGACAGGAATTCCAGTCTCTGAGTTAAAAGGCCATTTGAGGCCTCAAAAAGTTCACTTTGTTCCTTGTTAACAGTTAATAAAATTTTATCCCCAGCTATTACTACATAAAAATAACTTTTGCGTTCAAGCGCACGGTTTAAGGAAACAATACTCCAGTGTCACAATTAACTTAAATCAAGCATGAATTAGAAGTATTATGAAAATTACAGCTTGCAGAATATTATTATATTTTAATTATATGCAGTTGCATTAAAAGGAAGAGTACTTTGGTAGAAAATATTTTGGTCTTTTTGAGATTTTCCACTATTTTTATGCAAGTTCATGATATACTGAAAAGATAAATTTGGGAAAATTCTGACAGAGATTTACACCGATTCAGATTAAGGATAAAATGTCAAAATTAAAAAAACTTTTCACAAAACTGAAAATTAAAAAAAAAAAATCAGAAATGTCAAAGTTGAATAGAGTAATTCAGAAATTCAATCCAGGAGTGAAGGATGTTCCATTTGCTTTGTTGGCCGAGTCTCTGGGAACAGGATTGTCCTCCTGTCTTGATGACTCGGACCTTAACTTCTAATGAAACTGTGACTTTTATAACCACGTGTCTCCAGGAGCTGGAGCATTAATGGAAAAAAACACCAAATGCCACAAGCAAAGATAAAACTGCGAGCACTGCCAGGAGTTAGACCTTTCCATTGGGAGATCCTATCGTATGTTTTTTGAACCTTTTCTGTCTTTCATGAAATGTCTCTTTTATATTCTTGCGTATATTTGAAGCCTTTTTGACAAGTGACTCTAAAACTAAAGATGCGGAGTACAGGACTACCTCTTCTGTGCTGATTTTCACCTGGGGAAACACTGTGACAATACTGACAGCCCTTGCGCTTTTGGTGAAGAACCGGAGGCAGAAGCGTTGCCTCCGCAAGCTCCCTCCCACCACACACATCCTTCTGAGGGGAAACTGAGGAGATTAAGAGCCTTAGCCACTTGAGACCACGCCATTTGGATGGGGGGAGGTTTAGGCATGTTTCCTCGGTTGTGAACATGCCATTTCCCTCCCTGCCACAACTTTGCCTCAGCGCAAGCTGCCGGGCGGCCGTTGAGTTATCCCCACGGTGCGTCCCCAGCGATGCAGCTCAGGATACGACAGAGTTTCCTATCTCACTAGGGCCAGGACAGGACCCTAGCTATCCCTACCACTAGGACAGGACCTTAGTTATCCCTATTACTTTCAGGAGGCGACGTTTATCCCATAGGTGCTTCATGGTGGCAGCTGGCATCCGCCCCCTCAGCCCCACTGCCCCAGAGCCCCCATTTTACAGGGCAGGTCCTGGCGCGGTGGGGGCAGCACCCCACAGCGTCCCCCCACGCAGGGCCTCGGTTCGCTCGAGACACATGTCGCCTTGGAGGCCCCGCACGCACACGGGAGGGCGCAGGGCGGAGGGCATAGGACGGAGCCCTCGGCAGCATCGCCGGCGCGCTCGCCTCGCCGGGGCCGCTCCGCCGGGCAGAACGAGCCGCAGAGCCAGCGCGGAACGGGCAGGCGGCTACAGCAGAAACCGGGGCCTGACAGGCTGGTTATTCACAACAAACTCTTATTCCTTTACTCTGTACAGATGGATTTATCTAATACACCAAGTACTCATCTTTGCTGTGAGAAAGGGACAGTTAAGACCTTCTGGCAATTTACATTTATTAAAAATCTCTCTATTTTTTGTCATGCAGCCCCACAGCTCGGATCATCCACATACCTTCTGCCTGAACTTTGCAGACCCAATGCCCAAGATTTGGGAAACGCTTGGATTTGACTACAGACAAATTATTATTGGATCATGCATATACGATCTTTGTTATCATCTGGGATGTTTAGCGTTTGGCACTGCTCCCATTACAGATGACATTCCAGAGTCACCTCCTGTGAGTTCGGAAAGGCAAGAGCAACCTCTCCATGACGGGCACATTCACTGTATTTGCAGGAGAGGAAAAAACGCCTTAGATATTTCTGAAATCCTCTGTTTTTACCTTAACATCTTCAACTGCACAATCCAAATAATGCAAGCTTTGGGGTTGTTCTCTTAGGTATTTCCTTCTAAGGTTCATTAAAGATTTCTTTATTAAACTTACTTTGTTAAAAAAAACTTCCTTCTATCTTACATCAAATATAATATAATTAGAACACAACACTGATCATTACTGATATTTTAACAACTTTTGTATGTAGAGAAGCATATTTGTAAATGATCATGAAGACTCAAGAACACGAAAGTGCACCAATAAGGTTTAGCAGGTAAAAACAGTGCAAAGTTCTAAAAAAATGACTTTCAAAGAGCTGGTGAGATGTGCATTAGGGAAAGGGAAACCACCAGTAGAGGAAGTCCAGAACTGACTGTCTCTATAGGGATCCTGGACTGGGAAAGAAGCCCATCTACACAAAGCAAAACCTTGGTAGCTTGCGCTTTGTCACATAGGATAATTATTTTGAGAGACAGCAAAAGAATTTAGCTGAAACAAGTCTTTAATCCTATATTCTTGTTATATTGAGATTAACAATTACTGTTTCAAGCTCATAGTTTTGTTGTACTAAAGTATATCATTAAAAAAGGGCAGTTTTCATTAAAGGGCGCCAAGCAAAAAAAAAAAGAGGGAGGAAAATTTCAACTGCACAACAGTTCCACAGCCAAATAAAACTAACCTAAGGTCTTTGCTGATTTCATACATATTAACAGAGTTAATTCTCAACCTTTTTTTCTGTATCAAATATCAGCCAAAATAAATACCAAAAGCTTACTTTTTCAATGTATCTCTCAAATAACTTTGCTTCCAAAAAGAACATCTGATGATGTGAAACAGTCATTACATGCTTATCCATCACAGCTTTGTGAGGAAGGATAAACTGTAGTGAAAAAAGGGAGAGAAGCAAAAACAGGAGGCAAAAAGCAGCCTGCATATCTTCATCTGTTGGAAGTGAGGGCCCAAATTCCACTATAATATCCTATGTGAATCAGAAGCAATTCCTCTGCTGTCCAGTTACACTCAGGTGAGACAGACACACCAGCAACAACCTGGTTACACGGCTGTACAACACCACCATACAATACACGGTCATCTGAGAATTCCTCTGTAGGCCTAAACATTTCCAATTGTTTCTATATCACCTACGGGACATGTCACGATTCATAAGAAAGGTTTGATTTTCTTTAAATCAAAGGATATAGCTGACTAAAACAACAAAAGCATGCTTCAAAGGACAGAAGACCTCCTTCAGATTTGCTTCTCTTTTCCAACTGAAGAAGAGCAAGTGAGCACCAGAGTGTCCACTTTTTTTTTCCAGCTAGATAAATTTGCCTAAATAAAAGATACTACCCCTCCCTGCAAATCTTGTCTCACTTACATCCTTACCCCATCACAGCTACAGCAGCATTACCATTAAAAAGAAGCAGTTTACTGAGAGCTGAAACAGCCATCTCCAAATGTCACCATGACTTCTTTGAACAAATACCATTAAATTGCCCCAAGGCAGGTCTGCCTGAAAGGGCTGCCTCCACACTTTATGAAGGTGCCCTGTATATAATCCAAGGGCACCTGATGTATAAACTGGTATAAAAATACAAACTGACTTGTGCTTCTAAGTATTTCCTGCCCTTTTAAACTTTGCACTTGTTCATTAATTTCAACAAATATTGAGGTGAGCCAGCTGCTGAGGTGAGAGGATTCATATAAATCCCTCACAGATGTTTGCTAACTTTGCATAGGAGCTTTATTATCTACAAGTCATTAATCAACCATTAACAAGTCAGTGTTCTGGAGGTTCAGTATTAAGGTTCACTGCCAGAGGAGAATAATGGATTTCACAGGCTGGCTGCGTCTACAAGAAAGGGAACTAAGGGCTGAAACAGCTCTGAGATAAAACATTTGGATATGATTGGAATCCATGAGAAGTCAGTTTATAGCTCTTTAGCTAGCCATAAGAGAAAGCACTTCAAGAGAGTTAAGCATTTTCATTTACATGGCAAACTGAGTGGGAAGTTCAAATTCATCCATCAATTTAGTGATGAAGAAGAACACATTTTGCACAGCCAAACAAGCAAGTTTAGCATAGATGAGTATTACTGCTCCTGTGAACAATAACAAACTCATCATCATCCAAAGTTGCCCTTTTAATCATAGACTCTGAACCTACAAAATCACCTGCTGTGGCCCCTGGGTTCTCAAACTGCACCAGATACCCCTACACTGAGGCCACAGACTGACACCCCACACTGAGTTCAAGGCAACAAGAGGGGCCACCTTGTTGCACACCACAAGAAGAGGACAGATTTGACTGATGCAGCATCAAGCAATCCTCAAATTGCCGGGGTTAGTCCCTGCCCAGTAAAGTACATCCTGATGCAGAGTCAGGCAATATTTCCCCTTCTGCAGTCCTCTCCATCAAAAAGAGTCCTTACAAAATAAATCTTCCACGTGCCAAATCTGGAAAGTATTTTGACATGAACTATACAAGCATGACATATTTACATCTAATGAAGAGTGAATTCTTAGGTGAAAAGTTACATCTGAGCATTACTCCACTCTGTGGAGAGGAGAGCTGTCCTGCCTCCAGCTATGGCCAACCTCTGATGCTTATGGAGCAGGCAGTAAAATAAGAAAATGCAGAAGTGAGGATAAAAAATACTTATTTCTGAAGCCTAGTGAGCAAATGATGAAAGTCTTGAAAAATGAGCTTTGAATATAGTTTACTTCCCTTGCAAGGAATAGCAAGTGCTAAGACTGCTTGACAGGGAGACATTACAGACGCATAGGTGCCTGTAGGATACCTGGAAACTGCAGGAAAGCAGGGTTGACCCGGTTTCTCTTGTGCTGTGCACCCTCCAGTTGTTGCTACTCCCTACAGGAATAATCCATCTGTCTGTAATGTTAGCATATCAGTCCTTAAAGTCAGATCTATGCCCAAAAGGTGCTATCACAACTATCAACATACAACATACAAATACAATGTAGAAATAATAGTAAATGAAAAACAGATATGGTAATAAAGACATTCTAAAAAACCACAGCATTCTAATGAAGGAGTTACAAAATATCTATTCGTCTTACTTTAAAGACCTGGAAAGAAAGTCAAAGAGAGGCCACAGAGGAAACTTTAGAGCCAGAACTAGAACACATGTTCCTGGCTCTTAGTCCTATGCTCAGGCCACAAGACTACATAAAAAGGTGTAAACGCCTTTAGGAATTCTTTTCTACAATTCCTCTTTTATGTCATAGCCAGTAAAAAGACCTGCAAATAGTTTCAACTCATTTTTCTTTCCTATTTTGCAACTCTGATGTTTTCTCAGAATACTTCCACAGGTTTCCAAAAAAATGCAATTCTGCACGATGACAAATATGAAACCAGGTTTTAGTTAGATCAAACACAGAAAACTTTCCAAAGCTCGCATACTGACTACTTAACACAGTGTAGGAGAAGAATCTGCTTTACAAGCTATACTTTAGTTTCCCTCATTAACGTTTCTTAGTAAAGATCTTCACACAATTGGAAGCACTAACAGTCTACCAGATGGTTTGGTTTTAGTAAATGCTTATATTTTGTAAGTTTAAAGTCTAATGAACTGTAGCATAAGAATATTAAAGTTATCTATGCAAAGTAGTTCAAATTGCAGGTCATGGGTTGGAGCTGGGCAATATCCAGCCACTTCTATGGAGGTTTTACATTGGGGCAGGAAGAGAGGAGAAATAGCAGATCCTGGCAGAAGGTGAAGAGAAAAAAAGGTTGAACACTTGACACGTGCACACATTCACATACTCAGCCCCACAAGATGACCTTGCTGGAAGGGAGAGGCCACTAGGTCTCTCCTAGTAACCACATCATTGTCCTAAACCAGCGTCTGGTTCTAGAGCTCTCAACACACTCTGCCACGCTGAGCTGGGCAGCGCTCCATGGCAGAAACTTAACTCAAACTAAATTGTGCAATCCCACAATAACTGCAGCAGTTAGACCTGGCACTGCATGAGTGTACAAGGTGAAAAGTGGGAAACATTCATCCTTATTTTTTTCTTGTCCATGTCACCATCCCAACATGGCTAGTCAAAAAACAACAAGCAGCCCAAAGGGTGCAGGTCTAGTTGCACGCAGCTCAACGGTGTAGAGCAGCAGTATGAGGAGAGCACGGAATCTCCTCCCAGGAGATGAGGCAGTCTCTGCATGTATCACATCTCTCAGCAGGTGTTAATTGCTCCGAGCTACCAGAAGTGAACAGCCCCTCCTTGGCCACATAGCTGCCCAATATGGACAACAGGTTCGTAACCTGATATGAACAACAGTTCAGAAACATCTCCAGGGCAAAAACACCTCCAGTCCTGGGCTGGAAAAGTGCAGAACAATAGGACCATCAAAACTCACTGACTCACCTTGAGACAGATCTAGACCTGTTAAGTGCTTTGACAAAGATCAAAGATGGTGCAGACTGGCGTCTTTGGGCCAAACTCTTCATTTTCTGATTGGAAAGAGAAACAAAATGAAATCACAGGTGAGATTCGGATCAAAAACTGATTGCATACAGACTAGTTGCACCCAGAATCCAATTTCTGACCATGGGAAAGAGGGTGAAATATTGCCAAAAAAATCTTGGAGAATATATAAAAAAAGCGAACAAACAAAAAAAC
>JAWLRI010000837.1:6574451-6623402 GCA_034781795.1 Crypturellus tataupa | reverse complement strand
AACGGGCTGCCCAGAGAGGTTGTGGAGTCTCCTTCCCTGGAGATCTTCAAGACCCGTTTGGATGCTGCCCTGTGCCAACCTTAGGCATTCTGTGATTCTATGATTCTATGACTCAGAGGAAACCTGGGTTTGCAGCACAGACGGCCCCGCGGCAGCGCGGGGGCAGCGCACGGGCAGCCTGGAGCATCCTGCCTGTAACAAGAGCTCCGGAGCTGAACTGGCAGCTGAAGGGCACACACCTTCCGCTGATCAACCTTAAAGGGTGCAGATAAACCCACCAAGAGCTGCCAAAAAGAGGAAAAGCAGGAATGGGGCTACCACTGGCAAAGGCAGTTCAGTCCCGCTCGTCCCTCAGCGCACAGCAGCCCTGGCCTCTGTGCTGCCTCCCAGGACTCTCATGCTGGGTCTTTCCAACCCGTATCAATCTGAACAACGAAAAGCTGAGCTATACAGCGCACAAACCTTCCTTAAACTGCACCATCTATCACCAATACTGGCTAAAATGCTACTTGAGCCGGTGCTGGAAACAGCTCAGAAAAGAGCATGTATGTTAATAGAAGATTTCATTTCTGTTGCCTTGGCCACAGTGTTGTCTGAAGACAAAATACTGTGGCGACAGAGGGAGGGTTGGGACACAGAAATATATAGGTGCTGTAGGAAAAATCATGTTTGTGCACAAGACACAGGAGAATTACTCAAGGCAAGATGGAAATACAACCCTATAAATCTGCCACATTAGGAAAACCCGCAGTGGATTGTTAATAAATGCTAGATACATAGGCTGTAGCTACTTCCAGCTTTTATGAGCTTTCCTAACACGTTAGCACTAGCAGACTTTTGCTTCGAAGCAGCATGATATCCAGGGAGCTTTTTTCATGATATCCAAGGAGGTTTGCTAGACTGGAAATGAATGAGTGTTACTTAACTTACCAAGATGCACTGAATAAATATGATTCTACCAAGCCTGCCCCAAAAGATGCCTGCCTGCATACTAATTGTATGAAACTCACAAATGCCTCCTGCAATTAAAGCCATACGGTAGATCAAACCTGGAAACTCCAGAGACAGTGATATTTACAGTGACATCTGACGCACCAGCTTTCTGTTCTAATAACCTAATACCCAGCATCTATTGCTGCTCACGCATTATCAGCAGCGAAGAGAAGGCCTTGCAGAGGACAATATTGTGGATGGAGACTGTGGAACTGTTCAGATGGAGAAAAGCTGATGGGAAAAGAAAGGATGGAAAAAGAGAATTAGGTGGATGGTTCTAACACCTTTGCATTATCCTCAGGTTGGAGTTGCCTGGCTGCTTCTTAGTGTGAATTACAGCATCCCTTGGGAATGCTGAGTAAAAGCCATTCTGTGGTTTTTTTTTTTTTTTTTTTTTTTGAATTCAGCACAGGAGACTTAGCAGCAGCTATTTACCAGCAGAAGGTTCCCCTGCGGTGTGAATACCCCGTTGCTAAGAGCATCTTCCATGATCTCCAAGGCGGACGCAGAAGAAGGGCCAGATGCCAAGCCCCGTTTCCTTGTTTTCACAGCATTTTGCTAACCTAATAGTTAAACGCTACGTGTGCAGTTAGTAAGTGGAGCTCACAAACCTTCTGGGATCGAAGCCATGGCAGTTTTTGACACCTCTTGCATGCAGGTTCACGTTGCCAGGAAATGCCCTGTTCTGTCCATGTCCATGCACAGACGCTCACAGGGTCTCTCGTGCCAGACGCTCTGCCTCGGAGACCCCATGAATTCTGAAAAGCAGCCTGCTTGCGTAGTTGTGTTAAAGCCTGTCAAATAAGCAGAGATGTACCGGCATTTCCTCCCTCCAGGAATGTAAGATGGCCCAGTTTGATCAAGGAGTTGAAGTCTGCAGATCGTGGAGTCTTTCCAGACGTTGTAATGAGCATCTCTTAGCAGGGACCCCAGTTAGCAACTGTGCTGCCGAAATGGGGTATCGCAGAGTGCCCGTGCTGGGAGAGCCCGAGTGCTCCACGTGATACCCGCACCACATGGATTCATTTCCATCCCAGCAATGTCCCAGGGAGAGCCCGTGGCTCTGCATTATGCTTAGGCTAATGTTTCAGGTTTAGATTTCAGTGCTATGGCCCAGCTAACGCGGTTTCCCCAATACGTAGAAAGATTGTCACAGCCTGGCCTTGCACAGGAACCACTCCTGTGACGATCCCACCGAGTCTTAATGCCCATTTCAGCCTTATGCTGTGTGAAATTCAGTCCAGCACATCAAAGAGAGCTTTGCTTTTGAAGGGCCACATGTTTCCTGAATGCAAACATTGCTCTGCTTTGGCCAAGCTTGGTTTTGTAATCAGTCTGGTTAAACCAGGACAATTTTTGTGTACAAATAGGGTCAGCATAAACAACTCAACATGCATAAGGCTGGTGTCAACATGGCCACATTTTCCATGTTTCCCTTATACCTCACTTTTGATTTTTATGCATTATTCCCTTTGTTCATATTAATACACTGCTAAGATTATTTATTTTTGGTTTCTCAGCACTGTTTCCAGTGCTCCCACTTGTTTCTCAGCACTTTCTTGCTGTTGCTGCCCAGAGTCCAAGCTTTCAATTGCAAATTGAGAGGGAGAGTTAAAAGCTAGCAACTGGATATTCATCCATGAGCCATCTTGCATGGGAGGTAAGTATTAGACAGGACAGCATTTCATTTAAGATAAGGCCTAATCTCTTCCCTTTGGGCAACGTTTGTGAGGTAAATCTGTGCACTTGCACCTGGAGCCATTTAACTTGTGCTCTAGATGGGCAGTCACCTAAATAGAGCTGTATCTGCAATGCAATCATGAATACAAAATGCAGGTGTCATTAGAAGGAGGGAGGTCAGCTTTTAGGAAATGGACACTAAATATTCAAATACATGCAGGGGACACACTTCTGGAGTATGAGCTTGAACTTAAATCTCACCGTATACCCAGCACGTTACTTGACTCCTGGAAGACCCACAGTGCGCAGGTCTCACAGTGATACCCAGCAGTGGGGTGGATGTCTATTCATCAGAGTGTACGCGAGGAAAGGTATCCTATCACCTAAAATGTGCTGGGGGCGTGTTATCGAGGCCTGTCCCAAAATTACTGTTGAGAAAGCTATCGTTTGCATACAGCTCATAAATAACCTGTACTTTATTTTTTTGTAGTCAGGTTTTGTTGGCAGATTCCCTGGAGTTCTACAAAGTGCTGGCCATGTAGACAGCCTGATTCTCATTTCACTGGGCTGAGGCATGGAGCAATAAATTACATAATATGAGTAAGGTTGGCATGTACGTGCCATGTGAGAATTATACATTCATAGCAGGACCGTCTATAGTACCTAGAATGGGAAGTTACTGGTCTTACCTTAGGAATATAGCATCTTTGTTTAGTGACCAATGGAACTTGCATTTATTGGAAACAGCAAGGACACTGTTGACATTGGTTCTTAAGGAAACATGAAGGAGTCTCCCTTAAACAGGGGACCCTTTTGAGTGTAACATGCAATCATTTATAAAAGCTACCACATTATCATCCTTGCTCTGGATTCGTTTCAGGTATCGGTTTCACTCTCTCTAATTCACAACCGAGACAGCTTTTGCTGTGAGTGTGTTTAAGAACCCAGAGGACCATATTTTTTGTCAGTTTGTATTTTTAACACACTGATGGATTGTATTGCACTTTTGATCCCTTCCTAGACTTACTATTTTCCATTCACCAAAGAGAAGTCTCTTTTTTTTTTTTTTTTTTTTTTTTTTCCTAACAGCTTATGGGACTATCAAGCTGCGAATGACAGGCATAAAAAAATTATGGGCCAGATTTTTAGTTGTCCTTTCACAACACGCTGCAAAATCTTCCACTGCAAGAGTGGGATGCTTTTAAAGCTGACTCAGATGAATAAAAAATGAGCTAGACATCCTCCTGCTGACTGGGACATCAAGCAAAAATAGCTATATTTTTCTTGTATATGGTGTTGAATTACTCAATACAACCTGAGGGCTGTATCTTCAGCTTGTGTAAAACCAAGGTGGAAGCTCAGACTTTACTGCCCCAAATCGAGTGAGCATTGGGCTATCCTGATGGTCTCAAGCCCTAGTGACAGCTAGTGGTCTACACACTCAATAGTCCGTTTGATGGGGACCGAAATTCCCGGCTTCCAGCTTGTGGACCCGCTAGCCCTTGTGGGCCATGAGGATTGCCAGACTCCAAGTGCACTTACTGGTGCTGCAGGGAAAGATGGTTCCAATTCCTGGAAATCCACCGTGAGCCCAGAGAAATCCCTTGCTCGCTGCCAACCTCCCTCATCGCTCTGCATTTCCCACAGGACCTCCTCCGCCTCGTAAGTCCTGCCTGCAGGATCACACCATTTCAAGAGAAAATGCAATAGGTTCAGGATGTATCCAAGTTTTTCCTGGAACCAACATGGAAATCATAAGAAACAGATCTAGAAAGAACATTAGGAGATCGGATCACCTCATTTATCAATCAGCTTTACTAGTGTCTTTCCTAAAGGACACCTAGATAACTTGGTCCTGGAAATTTCTTTTGATTAGGATTTGACAAAACAAAACCAAATCCTTCATTTTTTCTTGTTAGTTCATAATTTCTGGACGCACAGTCAATCCTGTGCTCCTCTGAATTCTTTCTGTTTGGTTCAACACACTTTCTGGGCTGCGATGTCCCAAGCTGGATCTGTTCTGTTTGGAAGGACCATGTAACCATGCACATGTTTCTCTTCCTTTCACACCTCACTTCCATACCAAATGTTTCCCTGCTTTTTTATTATCTGAGGAAAGGTGCAATTGTCTGGAGGGGTATGAGAAGCCCTTGGCAGCCCTTCATTTATATATATATTTTTAAATATTCATTGTTCTCCATGATGGCAGAAAGCCATTTAGCAAGGAAAAGTGTATTAGTTGCATGTTTCCTAAATGTCATTACAAGTGTTGAAGCCAGAAAATATAAAGTTATTAAAATATTTGGATGGTGTAAGTTTAGATAAGATTACAGTAGATATTCATACTTGTTTCTCAATAAGAAAGCTGTGATCCAGCATTTCAGCTGAATTGGGA
This sequence comes from Crypturellus tataupa, assembly GCA_034781795.1. Taxonomy (NCBI): domain Eukaryota; kingdom Metazoa; phylum Chordata; class Aves; order Tinamiformes; family Tinamidae; genus Crypturellus; species Crypturellus tataupa. The sequence continues at coordinate 6,618,334 of JAWLRI010000837.1, read as the reverse complement.
GGATATTGGCCCTAGTTACCAAGCAAAATACTGTCTCTTCTGAAATGATTATTACTTTTAAATGAACAGAAAGATGGGTGGAAACCCAAACCGTGAGATAATTGTTGCAGAATTCAAATTTGTGAAACAAGTTTCACTACTGTAGCAGCTGGCATGCTCTTCAAAACAGAAATTTATCAGATTAACTGTAAGTTCTGTTTAAAATTAAACTTTTACAGATCATAATGTGGGGAAGAAAAAAAAGATACCCTCAAAATTTGGGAAAAAAACTATTTTGAAAAAAAAATCTTCCAGCACTCTGGAAGAGTAAAGAAGCAGATCTCAGTGAATATGCAGGTTCTGGAGCGCAGGAGCGATGCGAGAGGGGATCAGAAGCCAAGAAAGCGGGTGGGAAGGTGGGAGGAAGAGTGGGCTCGGAGCTGAGAGACGCAGCGATGCAGCTGCAAGGGCAGCACGTGCAGCAAGAAGGAAAAAGGAGGCACTGCGAATGATATGGGTACACATATATAGATATATACATAGATATGTGGTGTGCAATCAGCATCATAACTTGTGCTGTCTCACTGATCTGATTACCTGTGCGCTGCTCTGAGCCCCCCGCTGCAGCCAGATGGGAAAGCTCTTGGCTCACTCACCTTGGGAGGCGGGAGCAGCAAGCGCTCGAACAACCAGATCTTCCTTGAGTCTAAAAATAGTGACATAAATATTGTGTATGCATTAATTATAACTGTTACAAGGGCAGAGTGTGGAAGAAAAAGCTAATTAATGAGAGGCATGTAAAAATGACTTCATTGAAAGCCTTGCTTCTTTCTTAAAGGAACCTGACTTTTTTTTTCCCTTTCAGATGCTTTTCAATATTGCACTTAGCGGATCTAGCTGCCAGTGAGCGCTCTCTTTCCGGAAGACCCTGAGGCTTGCGGTCTGCTGGCTGGTCACTTTAAATTAAAGTTAGCAATATGCCATTAGCACACACTGCACACGCTGCGACCCAGCTGGTATGAGTGTCGGGTAGGGAAGGGGGCCAGACCCACGTCCCGCGTCGTTCCTCAGGGAGCTGGGCCTAGTCAGGCCACCCAGTAGCTGCCCCTGAACCCCCAGTCACTGGCACTATTTGGGCTCAGCCACAGTCTCTCCCTGCAGTTTGTGTTCACGGAGACACGCTTTTATCACATAACCTAAAAAGAAGAAAAAAGGAAGAAAAAAAGGACAAAAAACTTTAAATTATTTTAATGTAACGGGAGGCAGCACAGTCGTTAATGCAACATGATCAGGATCTATCCATTTAATTAAAAGACTGGAGAGCTCACTAAAGAGATATGCTAATGGCAGGCCTCAGGAAAAATAAATGGAATTGCATAGTTAATCACTATTAGATGCCCCGGTACCATCTTCTCAGAATGAAATGCAAGTCTGCGCGCTTCCAACTTATATATCTGCAGATGTCAAAGCATAGTTGGCTGTGGGGATGCACAGTAGGCCATAAAATTTTAAAATATAGGATAGAATTAGTGTCACAAAGATGGTTGTGCATTTAATAAGCAGGATGATGAAATAGTAATCACAACTATCATCCTGATTCTGCTGCCATTCAAGGTTCAGTGCTTGATTCTGCACAGAAGCAGTTTGCCGTTGGCTAGAAGACTTACAGGTCAATGGAAAATGTTGATCCTGAGAGGCCTGTCAAGAAAATGAGTGAATTACGGGTTTTGGCCAGGTCATGTGCTTCGTAGCCAGCGTTGGTAACCAAGGCAGCAAGAAATCCAATTCAGTGAGCTCAAATTAAAATGCATATAAATGTGTAATCTGGAGTTTGCAGGATTTTTATGCTTTGCAACGTGACATAGTGACAAATATTTTTATGTCCTCAGCGCACTTCTGCTATGTTCAAAAGGTTGAGCTGACACTGATGTCACATTATCCACTTATTTGAAAATCTTTTCTGGCCCTGTGCTTTATTTAATGCTTTGCAATGTTATTTGGATGCCATAATTTCACAGTCACCTCATTGGATCGATGAGGAAAAGTAAAAAGCTGCCAAATGAGTGTTATTTCACATATTAGGTCATCAGTCACTGCCTCGCTTACCTCTCCTCCTCCACCACCTGAATGCAAATGCATTAGAAATATTCCAGGCAAGCTCTTCTTCTGTATTCACATGCAAGATGCTCATAAATCATATTCTTTTGCAGGGGAATATAATCTAATGTTAATGAAGGCTCTCAGGTAACACTGTGTTCAAAAAGGCTGTTGAGCCAGAAGTGAGGCTGATGTATGTTCCTATACCTCCAGCGATGCCTCTCCCATTAGCCTCACTTCAAAAGCTTTCCCATTCTTTATAGTTCAAACGTTTCTATTGGCAGAATAATAAAAATCTTGGATCCCATCTTGGGAATAGTTTACATTACAAATTCCAAAGTCCTGACTACCCTGCAGTATTGGTCCCCAAACACTACAGTTTTGCTCTTGCCCAATAGTGAGTCTGCTTCCCATTTGCTATACGGCCTTTTAGACCACTCCAGCAATGCAAAGGGCTCCTTATGTTAAATGAAGGATCCCTTTCAGGATAACTAATAATTAACATGTAAGGATTGATTTATAATTGGCATCTATGCGTTAACCAATGAGCACTGTGGGCAGCAATGGGGATAACGATGACTTACTGTTTCAGGGGATTGCACCAAAGGGCAAAGTCGGAGTGGGATGATGACTGAAAGCTACTTCTTTTGCTCAGTGCTTTAAATACTATTAAGTATGACAGCAAAATAAAATAGTTTTTGTTAGGGAATAATAGTATCCCACTGCTAAATTAATAACTAAATGACATCCTGGAAAGACTTCCATTATAAATCTGACAGTTTCTGGTAGAGAGATTGACTGAGGTAGAGCGGGTTTTGTTTTATCCAAGGAGTACTTGTTGCTGTTGTCGGGTGAGAATCGCTGGCAGTGGATGCGAACCAGGAGCTTTCTTGTCTGAAATGCCACTCAGCCCCCTCCAGAAGGCATTTGTAAAGGCGCAGGTCCCAGCCTGGAGCTTCACCTCAGCTGTGGTGGGCATTTGCATATCAAGCAATAAGGTCTCAATGTTTGTTTCTGAGTGGCGCTGGAGAATTACTGGAGTAGAAGTTGTTTTCCTCACAAGGCTGTAGAAAATGTATAAAAAACAAAAACCACAGTGTAGCTCCATGCAATAACTATGGCTCCTGAATTGTGGCTCCTCTGCATCAGGGACGAACCGGATGGAAACTTCTGAGAATTCAATTTTGTTTGATTTCAAGGTCAGAGTTTTCTTTCGGTATCATCACTTCTTTGCCTTCCATAGTTACCTATAGCAAGGAGTATTTTCTGAGGCGTAAAAAAATGTATTTTCCTCTGTTTCATGTGTTTATTTTTTGTTCATCTTTCTCAATATCTGCTCACATTAGTCATTTACTTTCCATAGTGCTCACTCCCTGCCTGTGCCTGAGGTGACTTTCGGGACAGCTGGCAGCGAAAAGCAGACTCTGGGCCAGAGAAGATGGTCGAGGCAGCGTGTTGCCCCGATCTGTCGGTTTCCTTTCCCAAGGCTGTGCATTAGACCCAGGTTTTAAGGAAGAATGACTCAAAAGCTCCCTTCTGAGGTTCCTTTGCAAGATGTTTTATAATCCTTCCTAGCGCTCTGTTTGTACATCTCCAGCCAACTTTCAATCCATGTGACAATGCTCATTTCCAGGCCAATTTTGATTATTATTCTTTTCTGTAAGATACCCCATCGTTTGCTTTACTAAAATCATGGAGTATTTCTTTCACGTCATTCCCTTTGTCCAAGAATGGTAAAACTCCATCACAAAATGTAATCAAGACTGTTTGGCAAGATCTTTTATGTAGAAACACATGTGGCTTGTTACATATGATTCCACTGCCCTCTTGATGTTTCATGATTGTATTTTCAATCTTAGTGCTACATTAATAATATATTAAGGCAGGGAGGAAACTTTTGTTTCATAACTGCCTAGTCATTTTTATGCATATATACTTTTATTATAATGCAGAGCACATATGAAGGGGAACTATGTTATTTTTCCATGTGGTTTAGGCTGCTTGTTTATTTTATCATTAATTCTCAGTGAGAAGGTCATCCTTTCCCCTCCTATGTTTATTACTTTAGCAAAAGAAAAAAAAAAAAAAAACTCTCCTAACTTGCATGCCAGATCTAATACATGTAAAATGCACTAGCAAGGCCAAAGCAGTACTGGTTGCAAGAACTTTCTGTGCTCAGAGCTGTGATTTACCACCGTGCCATGGTTTACCACAATTTAGCATAGGTCTCTTAAGCAGTAAGTCAAGCCCCAGCTAATGAAAAATGTGTGAAAAAAATACTGCTTGGAGCTTGGGAAAGATTCAGGAGAGATTTGATGCACTAATTGCCTTCAGCTTTTCTTTTTCCTTCCCTTTGAAAAGTTTTTTTCTCAAATCTCTAGCAATGAGAAAAAGGGTGATTACGGGGAAACCTTTATTTCTCTGCAGTTTTCACGGGAGCGATATTGCCCGTGCCACGCGACCTCCCGGTGTGTGACCCGCAAAGCGGCACCTGGCCTGCAGCAGTGGTGCCCGACACCCAGCGCTCGGCCCCACGAGGCCAGGTCTATGTGGACACGGAGAAACTGGAAAATCCCAAAGGAAAAGATGCATCCAATTTTTTTCAATTGCATTTTCCTCCTTAATATTGCACCTTAATGTGGAGTGAAAGTGGGAAGACGCATTTGTTCTATATCTGTCTGATCTTTTTTTAGATATACGTTTCCTGCATAAGCATCAAAGTTTTTGAGGTTTATCTATATTATCCCCACTCAGAAATTCCATTCCTGTAGGGTTCTTGGTCACTTTGAGTGTACCCAGCTACTACTGTAACTAACTGCCTGATTCACTACTAACTTCAGGGAGAACAGGTTTGAAAATAAACTCATATATGTCAAATAGTGGCTCTATTGGAGACAAGTAAATAAACTATATTTTCATATACATGTGAACCTTGTGGAGAGGCGCAATATACATTTTGTCCCTGAAAATCTTATGGATGCGTTTGCAGAGATGGAAGACACGCATTCAGTGCGCAAGAGAAAAGAAGAATGGTTGTTTAGAAGGGATGACTCGTATTTCTGATATGGCTGAAGTTGAATTTCTTCAAATGGAGTCTGTCTTTTTGCCTTGAGAGCATCCAAGCACTGGTGGAACTTCCCAGAAAGATTTATTTTATTAGCTGAAAGCTGAGTAGGTCTCTCCAAGCAGCTGGTGGTAAGGACGGGAGATAGGATGAATTAAATCACCATAATGAACAGGTTTTGATTTAAAGAGAAAGAAATTTTAAAACTGACATCAAATTCCAGCTATGACTTTTTTTTCCCCCTCAAAAGACACAAGCTGTAACTACTTCAGGCTGATCAAGATATAAATCTTTTGGTCTGGTACTCCTATAGCTGAAATGCCAGAGATAATGTTACTTGATTAATAGTTTGTGGCGTGCACTTGGCGAGAAGAGGAAGGAGCTGGGCTGGACCTGCACAGAAACCCCACCAGCCACAGTGGCCCAAAGGCTTTGCTTGTTTTTCTTATTGCAGGATTATCGCTGTAGACAAGTCCTTGCTGAGCCGGTGTTTTCTGTCCATCCTCCTGCAGACAAGGACGATAGCTTTGGGCCAGTCAGCAATTTTGTCAGTTTTGCCCAGAAATATTTTCAATTGTTTTTCCTAAAAGTTTGCTCTGAAACTGAGTTTCACGCTGGCCACTATCCCATGCGCGCCACGACAGGCAGACCTCAAACTTGACAGGGATGTAAAGTCAGAGAGTTACCCGAGTGGGTTACAACATTGCCGTGCCTCAGAGATCTGGAATTCTGATTACGTCCCTAAATTAAGTTATCCTGTGGAAAGCCGTTGAGTCACTAACTTGTCTAGAGCCTATTTTCTGTCCTGAAATCATAGCATTGAGAGAAATGAGTTCAGCTCACGGTGGCGCGGTAGGAAGCAGCAGAGTGGGAAACAGCAGTGTGCAAGGGGGTGCTGGCCCTTGGAGCGGGTGATGCCCCGGAAAAAGGAAAGTATCCTTGTCTCCAGGCTTGATCCTGGACCAAGTCCATCATAAAAGGAGCAGCAGCAGCAGCAACAACAGGTAGAGTAATATTTGCAAAGTAATTTTTCATACCTAGTGTTTTGTATTCTGAAAATCAGGTTAGTTAAGCTTCCTAAAACAGGATCTAATAGGCAAAATTCAGCTGCGTGGTAGACGCTCCAAAAATCTGTGCACCTTCTGGTGGCTCCCATTGGATCTTCTTCAGAAAGAACCAAAATATCAAGTATTCTGGTGAAGTATTACATAAATGTTGCAATGGATGGGAATGTTATTTCTTGTTTTGCAGTCTTCCTAGCCATGCCGTGGAGTCACCATCCAGGGAGATCGCTGAGAATAGACAGAACAAACATCTAGGGATGCTGGGGGTGACCTTGGTCCTGACTCAGTAAGGAAATTATCTCACAAGGTGACACCCAGTCCTGTAGTTCTGCAGTTCTAGGCTCTAGAAACTACTGAGGAGAGTAAAAATTACTTTCATAAGACAAAACTGTGTCTGAAACAAAATAATATCACAGAATCACAGAATGGTTGAGGTTGGAAGGGCCCCCTAGGGATCTAGTCCAACTCCCCGGCTCGAGCAGGGTCACCCAGAGCACGTGGCACAGGGTGGCATCCAGGTGGGTTTGGAAGATCTCCTGAGAAGACACTTTTCACAAGCTTTCTGCTGCTTCAAATGGCATTTGACCAAACCATTGTTATTTGTAATTATTATTACTTGTCATATAAGGAAGCAGGGCCTGATATTTTGGGGAGAGTGCTAAAATTATGGATAAAATGTCATGGGATTGATATGCAAATGTAGAAAAGAAAATGGCCAACATCTCTGTGCAAAACTACAGAAAAATACATTTTCCAGTTGGTTTTGGTTGTTGTTATCCCTATCTCAAACGCCCTCCCTGCGTGCCCTTGTCCACAGTGAGGAGCAGTGGCAGATGCCACCAGGGTTTATCTGCTCACTGTGCTGCGACGGGAAGTCATTGCCTATTATGTAACCAGTGGAAAAAGAGGATCCATGGCAGCAACTTCCGTTTTGAACCTGGATAGTTGCCATTCAGGCACAGCACACACTATTAAGTGACAGTCAAAGCCTGTCACAAAGCAACAAATCCACCTCAGTTTTGAGAAATCATTTCAGTCCTGGTGAGCAAGGAGCTCCATCTTTCATATCCCTTCAGTAACTGCTTTTCACTGAGACCCCAGCAGCTGGGGTGTGTTCAAGTGCGTTGAGAAGCTGTCCTCAACCACTGATCTACTTTCTGTCGCCCAGAGAAGGTCTCTCTCTCCTTACGCTCAGTTTTGCTCAGATTTTCTGGATATTATCCATTTTTCCCTCCCTCCCCAAGCTCTGTGTCTATCTGACCCTCCAGTCCTCCCTCATCCTTTCCATGAAGAAGAAGTCAGAATTCTTTTGCTTCCTCTTCTTCAGCGACATCATCGCTGAGGTTGGAGGAGATCTAGGAGAACAATGTCCCATTTAGCTGCACGTCTTCCATAGCGTTAGCCGGAGCAGAGAGCCGGCTGGGAGCCGGATCCTTCATCCAGGCATCCTTGCTCTCCATGAGGGCTTCTGATACCTATTCCTTGCTGGAACACTTGCTGGGTCATTGCTGGCAAGTGATTTGATGACTTTGTCTCTGAATTCAGGGTGTGTCTGGAGATATTTCTTAACCAAACAGTGCAGAATTATGCAGAAAAGATACAAGCTGAAAACTACTGAAAATAAAGACATTTGCCAGGAAGCCAGACGAGGCAAACAGGCCTTTTTTTTCCTGCTTCCACCAGCATCCATCCTTCTTGTTCCTACCAGAGAGGAACATTTCCTCCCTAAGTAAGAAATCATATGTTGACCTGAATAATAAATTGCCAAAGTCATTCCACGAAATGCCTCAGACATTCAATTTGATATCAATTTCCTTTTCTCACCCTAAATCCTGCTTTTTGACAACCATGGTGAATCATTCCTACACGCACTGTAACAGGCCATGCAACCACACCTCACGAACCTAATGAGATTGCTCCATGCTACTTCCATGCCAATGGGGCTGTCACTAAATACCTACAGAGAGAGGCAAGGCAAGCCCTGGCACATACATATCCGTGCAAATCTGCCCCATATTTCTTGAGAGAGCCGTGTGCTAACTCAAAAGGCCATTGCTTACTGCACACAGCTATTTCTCCACGCAAAAGGCCGGAGTTCCTCTTTGGTGTAATCTGTCCATTTTATAGATACACTCTGATGCTCTGATGACAAAACAGAAGTATTAACTATTTATTCTGCATACAGAAGAGAAATAGTTATTTTATTGGATAATGATTTCACTGCAGGAAGTTGCAAGCCTCTTTTTCTTACAGTGAAATAAAAGAGTGCAACTCCACTGTGAAATAACTAAAATTATTTCTGCTGTACTCCCAGCATCCATAGTCCAAGCAGCCTTTATAGAAAAGCCAACTGCCAGGAAAAAGGTGGAAATTATGTTTTCACTCTGGAATTATGCTGCTGGAGATCAGTTTATCGGAGCTGCTACATGAATGCCAGGTTGCACTTGTGTGCATGCAAAGTTAGGCATTTGGTCTGAAAATATTTGTCACTTCTAGCTAAGAGAGAGTACTGCTAATTACTTGCAGTTCAGCTATTGATATCTTGCTCATTAACAGAGTTCAGATTTCCAATGGCCCCTTCCCACTTTTTGCCTTCAGGGACCCTAGGGAGGCTTTGAGGACGGGGAGCAGGAATCCACGGCGCCGAAGCCCTGGAAGCCCTTGTATCCTGGGTTCCAACCCCCTGCTCGAGAGGAGTCGCGTTGGCCACCAGTGAAACGCCAGGTCGTGACACCAGGGCTGCCCGAAATCCCACGCACCGCAGGGCCATGCAGCAGCGGCCGGGCAGCCTCGTGCACTTTCTTTCCGGTACTTTTCCACTTGCTCGTTGATGTGTCTAGACGGGTTTTTTAGAGCTGCTAAATATACAGCCAGCCATAGGCTTTGGCGAACAAACCACAGCACTCAAAATAAAGAAAACTCGTTCTTCATTTCCCTCTTTTATCTGCGACCAGACATAAACAACTTTGCAACACTTCCCCAATTGAACCTGTGCGATTCCCCTGCAAGTCGCTTAGATCAGACACCCTTGGGAGCCACTGCAGGTCCCAGGCCACGTTTGAAGGAGGGATCCTCCACTCTACTGCCCAAAGCCCAGCACCGATGCACTTTCACGTCATTCTTGCCAATGAGGTCCCAAAGAATAAATCTACTGTCTCCTGCGATTGCCGTAGAGGAGCAGATTTCCTTGCTTTGAGGAAGCAGTGTTCTGCAAATGGGTTTGCAGTACACAGAATGGAAAGCCTCCCACCAACAGCCTCACTTGACAAATTACAAAGGTGAAGTGGCTCTAGATGGTCCCGATGCACCAGTTCACTTTAAAAAACAGCTTGTGAAAATCTACTCTTTTTATGTAATTTCCTTTTTTTCCCTGAAGCTCGCAGAAGGACGCAGAGCTGCAAACAGGAAGGACAGCAGAAGGACAGCAGAGCTGCTTGTTTCTATTCTGGACCAGCATGAAAAAAGTGGCTTTGAGTTGCAGTAAAACAACAGCAACCATTTGGATATAGAAAGTAGACATATCTGTTCTCCATTGGTAGCAGTCCTTTTGCTCCTTTCAAACTTTCTGCTCCATAAAAACTGCTGGTTTTCCTTCTCCATGCAATATGAATCTTCCCTCCCTCTTTGTTTCATCTGCACCCAAATCATTTGCTGTCTCCCTCCCTGCTGCCCTGCATCCTGGTGTGCTCGTGCCACATGGCACACAGAGTTTTCTGTCCTGGCTCTGCGCAGTGTTGGACAGACCCATCCAGCCACCGCTTTTGTGGTCTCCAAGGGCTCCGGTCATTGTGATGCCTGTGTGTTCTGCAGCCTGGGTTGCACCCACAAGTCAAAGCTCCCTACATTCATCAGGGGGTCTCCCCTTTCCCCAGGAGAGCCACGCGCTGGGAAGCCAATCTGTAAAACCATCTTCCAAAGGTTGTGTCGCCACAGGCTGTGGAGCTCCACGATGTGCACAGCCGGCATCTTCACCACCCTTTGATCGCTAAACTTCTCACCATCCACGCTTACAAGCCAGACACTTATGGCTTGTGAGTGTTGTTGTTTCATGCCCCATCCTCACAAGACTTATCTGGATCAGTGTCTATGGTCATGCCAGAAGCCTCCCCTCCTTGTCTTTCCTCTCCTGCCATCTCATTGCAGGAGTGAGTGTTTTACTATGACACTTGCATGTGAGAAAGCTCAGCTCACATTGTGCTCAGCTGCTGAGGGTCCTCAACCATATTCTACCATATGGCACAATGTCCCTCCGCTTTATCGCTTGGAAAATATCAATATAATCAGACCTACCTCGCTGTGATTCATGTAGCCATCTGTCTGGGCTTCCCACTAGTCAGAGTACAGTAATACCCAATATGCTGGCCAGAATATAATCGGGCTTTTACTGTCCAAATTTCTTAATCTAAACAAACATAAAAGGCCAAATTCTGATCTGGGTTCCATTTGCATAAATCCCATTTGTGACATTAAATGGAGCTGTATGAATCTGTCGGAGCACAGAGTTTGGCACCGAGTTCTCAAACTCATTTATAGTGTCCATCTGGCTGCTCTTAATCAAGGAAAGCCTGGGCTGACTGAAGTTTAAAATAATAACAATGTACACAAGGCTCAGTTATAGCCACATTCATATCTGGTCTTAGAATTGATAACACAGCCACATTGCTTTTACAGAACTTTTAAGATTTAAAACAGTGGCTTATTTGATGAAAGAGATCCCTGATTTCACCAAATCCTCTGAAATGGGGGTGATGATAAACTTTAAAGAGAGTTTAGTTAGGGGCAGTGTAAGCGCTACTGAGGTGTAAACCTGAGGGCTAATGTGTGTGTCTTCAGATACAGGAGAAATCCGAGAGCTAAACCCATCAGCTCCCAGTGCTGTTCAATAATCAATGGACAGGGTGCATTTAGCGACATCTTTGCCAGTCAAAATTCCCCAAATTTTGGGGAATTTTGCCCCCCAAATTCAGTCTCACCTCCCCTTTAGCACCAGGACCCATCAAACTCGTGTCACCAAGGCTACACCGTGACTCCACTGCTGCCACCTTTGGGAACCTGCTGCCGTCCCCCTGCTCCTGGCTCCGATGCCCGCTGACTGCAACGGGGGATCTCTGCAGGGAAGGAAACTCCCTTTCCCCATCCATGAAACTGCAGAGGCCGCGCGGCCTGGCAGGCTCACGTGGGGAGGGGATGCGTGGAGCTGTGCCATGGCCAGCAGTGGTTTGCTGAGGTCACCTCGCTGCAGTATTAAATATTTTCTAAAACCCTGTAAGCATGCGGTGCATGAGCCTGCAGAGAGGGGAGCGTAAGTAGCGTTTCCTTTCCTTGGAGAAGGCTGGATCCTGCCACAAGCACAGCCAGTGCTGGAGGAAGGGACAGCCCGCACGCCTCTGCACTGCCGGCTTCTGGGAACAACGGAGCGTAAAACAGGAGCCAGCAGAGAGATAAGGAGAAACATTCGCTGACCTTTACTGAAGAACATGTTGCGAGACACGGAAACCAACGCAACATGCAGACCGCGTGCATCCCCATCCCGGGCCGCGCTGCCCCTGCGGGGAGCAGCCAAAGGCTCCTGCATCCAGCCCTGCCGCTTGCTCCTGCTCACAGGACGTGGGGACAGAGGTGGAGAAGGTAGCACTCTAAGGAACATTATAGTAAATCAGGAGCCTTCGTGGTGCATGTGGCTGGCAGGAATGGGCATAGCAGAAACAGGCAGGAGCCAGGACACCTTCCCACTGATTTCAGGAGACTTCGAGTCACTCGTTCCAGGAGACTTTCAACCTTCCAGGATGCAGTCTTGGAAAGGTTGTGTTGCATGGCCTAATTTTCCTCCCATCCCAGTCCATTTCATACTATTAGTCAAGTTTTTACTTGGTAGCCCAAGCCACCAAACATTGAGTCCAACCAAACTGCAAGGCAAACTGCTTGTAGAAATGTGCTAATATTGGGGATTCTGAAACTGAAATCTGTGTGTTTCCTTAATTTTGAAAACCAAAGACTCCTACAGTTCCTTATAGGCTGGAGGTAACAAAACCAGACAAAGCACAAATAAGATGATGTCAACATTTAAGTTTAAAAATTTCAAGATTTCTGAATGTCAGGGATTGATGACATGAAATCTGCATACAGACAATTAAGTGAGCCTTCTAATCAGTCATCATGATGGAAAGCCTTTTGGATGCAACCCACAGGCCTGGTTATTTTTATAACACTTGCATGTTTTAAGCTATTTTTTAAATTACTCTCTCATAGCTCTTCAATGTTACTTAGCGTATGGTTGAGAAAAGAAAATGTGTTAAATCCAAGAAAGAAGGAGGAAAACAAAACAACAAAAAAAGCAAGTTTCCAAAAGCAGTGTTATCTTGGTCACTTTAGGCCTGCTAATTATCATGTAGAGAAGTTTATCTGAAAGTGATAATAGGAAAGAGAAAAATGAGGCAAAAATGCACTGCTGGGAAATCTACATTTGCACATTTTTTGACTATAATTTTTCTCAAGCCAGGAAGGAATCAAAACTCCTCTCAGAGGGTTACAGCCAGGGTATGCGCAAAGTGTTACATTCTAGATATTTTTGCTGAAGTGTTTAGAAAGATGAAGAGGAGTTGGCCTTCCCTGCTGTGCTTTCTGTTCTGTAAAGCCTTCCCTTATCGTCGTGGTCGTGCCTTCGGTGCTACCTGTCCTGGCCGTGCAGGTGGCGGTGGAGCAGTCAGCAGCTGATGTAACTGGTGCCTGGCTGCTTAGAACAAAAAGGAGCTTCATGGAGGTGTCTCGGGTCTGGGTTGCATCCTTTGGTACCCTGTGAAATGATAACACTCTTCATTGCCCTCTCCCTTTTGCTATTTTCCCTAGACCTTCCTCAAGGTGATTTGCAGCAAAAAAAGAGGCTGAATAATAAGGATAACAGGCTTAAAATTTTTCCCCTTAATGACATTGCCTGCTCTCTGCCCTTAACCCATTTTAAAATCCCTTTCAGTATTTTCTGCCTACTGTGTGCCATGCTCTCTGACCTTGCGAATCAATCTGTTGTGCATTGCAGTATTAAATGCACCCCTGACAGCTGGATAAATCCTGCCTACTCTTTCTTCTTTGTCCAGTAATCCTGTAAAAAATTTATCAGGTATGACCTACATCACTTGTTAGAGAGTGACTGCCGTTCGTATGAAAGCTTCTCCCAAGGCTGCAAGGCACAAGCACACAAGGGTTCCCTGAAGGCAGCCACACTCTGGAGTCAGGATCCAGTCTTTGTTTCCACCAGCAAAAGGCGAGAGTAAAATTTGAGTGAATGAGGGTGACACGTGAGTGAATCTGGCACAGAGAAGAAGAGATTCAGCCCTGCTGTTTAGCCCTGGATGCAGCTCGGATTCGTAGGTTCAGCTCAGATTTAGCTCAAATTCAGCTCTGGCATTTACAATACAAGACTGTATTTGCTTTCAGCGTGGAAGTCCTGAGATCTTCCTGCCTCCCACTTTTGAAAAAAGCCTCCTCTGGAGGGGCAGCTTGTTGCATTTAGCCCGAGCAGGCAGCCTTGTCCCTACTGAACAAGGAGGCACTAAAGGGAAGGGATGGAAGGGATGCTGGGAGAAGGTGCTGCCCAAACCCCTGCACTGAGACAGGACGTAGCACATCTGGGCCATCCCTGGCAGATGTTTCTCTGACCTTGTCTTAAAAATCTTTAATTATCCTTGTAATTAGAAGGCTTGGAAATTAAATCTCTTGGGCTGCAGGTTTAGCTGATTGCCTCTTCTGTGCCACACGGCTCCAGAGGGAGGTAATGAAGCAGCTGATAATAGGGTTCTTAGTGCTTAGTGGTAATTTATAGGGTTTGGAGTCAAAACTCCACTCACTACTGCTTCGCAAGTCCCTGCTTTGCTGTGGGTGAGGGACCTAATGCACATTTGAAGGAGTGAAGGTTAGTGCTGTTTCCCCACTGGCTTCTCCACTGTACACTGAGAGCGGTTTACTTCCCCAATCTGCATTGGCAACATCTCTCGCATATTCTGTGCCCAATCACTTTTGAAAGAGATGTCACTATTTAGAAAGAAAAAAAAACACGAGTTTCATACGGGAAGGCCAACAATTTCTCCTTTTTACCTCCTAAACGGGCAATGTGCACAGTGCTCACTTCATAAAACCCTTCCATTTGGATGGACACAAGTTCTCGGTGAGCTTCCTGCTTCACTGAAGATTTCTCTGTCCCTCTCTTCTCTCGTTCCTGTCCCCAGGCACCTGCTGAAGTCCTTTCACTGCAAGTTGTCTTTCTAACCTGGCAGCATCTCTGAAGCTCCACTTGACACTTTCTGACTTTTTTTGAGGCGGGGGCTTTGATATCCTTTGACATATGAGCCCTCCTCACCTTGCAGAGATACTGCTTGGCCTCTTTTATAGGGACTGGAGAGAAGCATGTCCATAATAGAGCTTAGTTTCACAAAGCTCTATTAATGGAAATCTTAAATAACATGTCAGATGGAGCTGGTTTCAACCTCCTACGAGACAGCGACATGATGTAACATCTCCTTGGAAACGCTGCAGCACGGGGCTTGGCAGGACGTGCCGGTGATACTACAGATCGTGCACAGGGGTCCGTACCCGAGCGCTGCTGCGTGCGGCACTGGCATCAGCGCCTTCAGCTTCCTACCTGCTCAAAGCACCTGCGCTGCCACCAGTTCTCAAAGCTAAAATCAAGAACTACGTTTCCTCTAGTGTCAAATGAAGTGACAGAGTTGTACTCAGCCTGAAATTTGAACTGCCTTCAGGAGGGCTTTGGCACATCCTGGTGTGTTTTGCTAAGCAGCTATAGGCATATCCATCTGCTAAGTTAAGAACATGCTTGCACGTTTTGATGAATTGTGACCTACATGAAATATTCAACCTGAATAAAATGGCTTTCCTGGGCCAAGATACTTACAGAGAAATTAGTGCTTAGTCACTGAAGAGAAGCTTTATTGCTCTGGCTTGTATAAAACATATTCATGACATCCGTTCATAATTTGGGGTGAGGCCACAGATGCATTTGTACACATCAAAATAAGTTATTCAGAAAAGAATAGGTCAAGCTAGGCTGCAGAAAGTGATGCTATTTAGAGTGGATGAAACAACACAGAATATTAAGACTGATAACTTGGAACATTATGTGCCAGATTACATCCCCCCTCCAAAAAAGAGAGACAAAACAAGTTCTCTTCTTTTACCCCTCTTTCTGAGAAGCTGCTGTTGCTGCAGTGACTGTGAACTTCAAGAATCAACATCTGAAATCCCCCTCACCTCCTTTCCCCATTGCAGAAAGCAAAGATTTCCCTGCAAGCTCCCAGCCCAGTACTCTGCGCAGATCCCGCTCAGAAACCTGTGAAGCCCTTGCAGTTGCTTGCCCGGTGTAAAGCTGCAGCAAACTGGCTACCTGTGCGCTCCCGCAGCTGAGCGTTTTGGGAAAAAAAACTTTCCTTGGACCCTGACAGTGGGATGCTGCTGCCCTCCCCATGTAAAATCACGCTGGCTCCCACAATGCTGGGCACGAAACCTGCACTGAGGCTCTAGAGCAGGTTGTCCCATGGTGTTGTGCACAGCTACACCACATCTGAGAAGTTGCTGGCTGGGTCTGAGCAGGGATAGAATCCATGCAATTCATGGAGAAGTCTGGAGAGCGCCTTGAAACTGCAAAGCTCTCAGCAGTGCATGGGCTGAGGTCCTGCTTCACAGATATGTGCATGTTTCACCTTGTGCAAAACAAGTGAGCCCTTCGGCTTTATACGCATGGCACTAATGTGCATGTAATTCATAGTGTGTAAATCCATCTTATGTGTCATTGTTAGCAACATAAACATATACCCAGCACCAACATAATGCTATCCCAGCCACAACCAGTGAAACAGAGCCTTCTGCTCAGACTCCTCCAGAGTGTGCTTCAGTGTAGGTTAAAAAAAAAGAAAGAAAGATCACTCAGCATGGAAGCATATAAAACCAGAAAGCATCTGAAAGGTCAACATGTACTGCCTTTTCCTGTTTGATGGCCCTGGGCATGACTGAGTGCCTGCTATATTCAGCAGCAGGGACATGCTAGTGTGTGTGGCAGCATGTTCCTGGTGTATGCAGCACAGAGAAGTTATTTATTTCTGTATATTTTGAATGTGATTTTCTTCTTAAAATTACCAGAATGAATGCTCTGAAGAATTATCATTTCTGTCTCTGCAGGATGGAATTCAGCTCAGTAAAAAGGGAAAATACAAAGTCTAGGAACCAAATCCTATTTAAATCCTATATTCCAGGATGAATTTCATCTATACAGTGCAAGAGTGCAAACCTCCCCAACCACAGCATCCTCCAGAGCCCCTCAACCCTGACACTTGGGAGCCACCTCAGGGGCGGAGAAACTGCATGGTATTTTGTTTTTCAAACTGATTTTACTGTAGTGAAATACTTCCAATAAAAACAGGAGCTGCTCAATGTATGTTTCCAGCATTGCTGAATGACAGCAGCACTGGGATTTTGCAGTTTAGAAAATCCCTTGTTCACCCTTATGTGATGTGTGAGATCATGGAAAGACAGAACAATTTGCCTTTGCCTGCCAAACACCCAAATCACCATTTAAAAATTTTACAGCATCCCTTGGTGGGTATATATTAGCACCATTTAACTAATTGCAGATATTTTCAGAGAAGGTAATTTAGAAGTATGAAAAACAACAGATAAACAAGGCATCCCTCAGAGCAGAAGGAGGGAAAGTGACCTGGATGAAGGGACAGAGTGCAGCCTCAGCACGTTTGCTGATGATACAAAACTGGGAGGAGTGGCTGATACTGCAGAGGGCTGCGCTGACCGTCAGAGGAACTTCAATAGGATGGAGAGCTGGACAGAAGGAATCTCATGGAGTTCAACAAAGGCAAGTGCAGGGTCCTGCAACTGGGGAGGAATAACCCCAGGGACCAGGACAGGCTGGGGACTGATCTGCTGGAAAGCAGCTCTGCAGGGAAGAACCTGGAGTCCTGGTGACCAAGAAGTTGACCATGAGCAAGCAGGGTGTCCCTGTGACCAAGAAGCCCAATGGTATCCTGGTCTGCATCAGGAAGAGCATTGCAGATTGAGGGAGGAGATCCTGCTCCTCTACTCAGCCCTGGTGAGACCACCCCTAAGTGCTGTGCCCAGTGCTGGGCTCCCCAGTACAAGAGGGACGTGGAGCTACTGGAACAAGTCCAGCAAAGGGCTACTGAATTAGATGAAAGGAGTAGAACATCTCTCTTAGAAGCAGATGCTGAGGGAGTTGGGCTTATTCATCCTGGAAAAGACATGTCAAAGGGGGATCTTATCATGGGTGTAACTATCCAAAGGGAGTGTGTAAAGAGAATAGGGCCAGACTCTTTTTCAGTGGTGCCCAACACTAGGACGAGAGGCAATGGGCACAACGTGAAATACAGGAAGTTCAATCTGAACATGAGGAAAACTTCATGGCTGTGAGAGTGACAGAGCACTGACAGGTTGCCTAGATTGGTTGTGGTGTCTCCTCCTCTGGAAATTTTCAAAACCTGCCTTGATGCAACCCTATGCAACATGTTCTGTGTGTCCCTGCATGTGCTGGGAAGGTTGGACTAAGTGATCTCCAGAGGTCCCTCCAACCTCAACCATGCTGTGAAAGGACATTTGAATTGCAGTAACAGGAGAGAATATTTCCCCAGCTAGTCACCATGCTCTGATGCAGGTGTTCAAGGGCCTGCTCCTATCAACAGGGTTAAATAAGCCCAGCAGAGGCCACTTGCGGCCTGCCACCTGCCTCACTGTTCCCATGTGGATGCACTGACAAGTGATATGGCAGAAGTCAGTGATAGAGAAGATCTATGTCATGGTTTTGCAGGTCCTTGTGCAAGAGAGAATCCCCCAAGCAGACCAAGTGACAATGACGGAGTTGTGGACACAGGTCAAGAAGTTGGCAGCCTGGGGCCAACAGAGCTCACAGCTGCAGAGAAAAACCAGAGCGGAGAAGCACCGGTGTGGTTATGTCCATCCGCTGGCCAGACGTACATACAACCCTGTATCATGGACTGGGAAAAGTGCCCACGTGCTAATGAAAACACAGACACGGCAATTAGATTACACTCACTTTGGATTAGGACCATCTGCCCAGTGCCCATACGGTACCTACTGCAATGGGCCCTCGGGCTGTGTTGCTGAAATGCTACTGCATTACAAACATGCAGAGCAAGCATCTCACATTTTATTTTCTGTTATCACTGCATATCTTTTTGGAGAAAGTGGCAGAAGTGATTATTTTTAAAGAACATCTTTTTGTAACAACTACTCTTTGAACTCACACTTAGAGCAGGTCAGTCAAACTCAGTAAAACTTTTCAGCCAAGAGGCACAGCAGATTTTTGGACTGGAAAGGAGAAGATGGATGTAAGACAAGTCTGCAGAAGATTCAAGTACATTTCCAGGAAAAGACAAATGATTCATCACGTTTCTAATAATGGTTATAAGAATAACTGTGAAAGCAGCAGCACGACACAAGCGATTGGATTAATTAATACCAACTAGGATGACATCAGTTTTGAAAATCAAAGTGAGGAAAAGATTTTTGGTGGAATAGCTTCAGGAGATAGGATGAAACTTTCCAGTATACAGTCACCAAATCAGAATTTACAATGCAAAACATGCATGAAGGTACATACATGAACACACAAACTGGCATAAGCAGCCCTGAAAAACACTGGGGCTCTAGTCAAGCACCAGGAAACCCTGTTCATTCATTCTTCCCTCAACTCCTAAACTGAGTCTTGCTCTTCATCACACCTGAGATTTTAGCCTTCTATGGCAGGAAAGATGACAGGGAGATTTTTTTTTTTTTTTAATAATGTTCCCAGTACACAATTCATCTGCTGACTTTTGCCTTTGTAGGACTTTGTAGGACTGACCGTGCTTTGGAGGAAAGGACATGTTCAACTAGTTTTGAATCCATCAAAAAAAGGCCATCCAACAAGCCAAATTTTTGCAAGCATTCAACCCACCAGTAATGAAACAGCAGTGGTGTTGAGGCAGAGCAATAACACAGTACTCTGAGGAGGAGCGTGGTATATCTGGACATATACTGGGTTTCAAAGATATACTGCAAGGCTAAACAGTGCCACCTTGTCCTGTTGTCTGTCCTTGCTGGGACTATGTAGCTTTCTCATAACAAAGAAGGAAATTTCTTTTGGCAAGTTTTGCTGTGCTTTAAGAAAATTCTGCAGTGAATCTAGGATCAGCTGTACACAAAGGTTCCAGTTGTTACTGACCTCACTGAGTAAGGCCAAAGTTTCCCTGAAGTCTTAAATAAAACTCCTGGTTACTTTAGTGAGGCCAGTGTTTAATGCCTTTTCCCACTAATTTTGAACGTCACATTTTTTTTTTAGCAATGTCCAGGAGCTCAGAGAAGCAGCAGGATCCAATGATTTAGGCATTACCTAAGGATTTACTGGGATTTAATTCCCTCCTCCATGAGAGATGTTTCACAAAATCTTGGCCTCTGTGCTCCTCATCTCCTGAATGAGGCTGACACTTCCTTACCTGGCAGAGCTGTTGAAAGGAAATGACTCAAACAACTGCTTGAAGAAAAGGTGGATAATGAGAGATCCAGACAGAGATCTGGCAAAGCTCTCAAAGAGGACAGGAAAACACACGGAAAATATGGTGGTCAGAGGAGCAGGACAGAGGCGTGATGAGGAACCATCTGAGCTGTAGCCAAACTGTCAGTTGCAGAAGAGAGGAGAGTGACCTCTCGGGAAGAAATGGGCTGGGCTGTCTCCTCTCCTCTTCTTGCCTCAGGACTGCTTCTGTGATACACAGCCTGTTGCTTTACCCAGTTTAGTTTTCAGTGCCTTAAGTACACATCTTCTAATACCTGCAGCAGATGCCTATGTACTTTTCAATGCTGAAGAGAATATTTTTTTTTCAGGAGTATCAATTCCAGTTATCATAAAAAAACAAAGAGGTGTCAAAATTAAAGCACCAGGCTAATGAAGGCTAATGTTCCTGAAGAA
Source organism: Crypturellus tataupa (assembly GCA_034781795.1). Classification (NCBI taxonomy): domain Eukaryota; kingdom Metazoa; phylum Chordata; class Aves; order Tinamiformes; family Tinamidae; genus Crypturellus; species Crypturellus tataupa. Next base: position 6,598,134 of record JAWLRI010000837.1, on the reverse strand, counting down.
GAAGGAGCACGAGGATACAATAGTGCAAGAACAATTTGAAGAGCAGCTGGTTTCAAACCAGGAGAGGTTGTTTTGGGAACTGAGAACTCCCCTTGCTTATATGAAGATTTTTAGGAGAACAAGTGTTTCATTAGTTTGAAATGATTGCATTCAATCAAGGAGAAATAGATACTTGTAAGAAATATTTTAAAGTTTCTACAGGTGCCCGAAGTGCATTTGCTCATTGAGGGATGCGCAAGAGCCTCCCTGAGCCAACGTGTGGGAGAGTCACGTCCTGGATCCCCTGCTTACACAGTTCCCATCAACCCTGCTTCTCAGTATAGTAAATCAATGACAAAACAAGGGCTGTCTCCTCTATACATTTGTTTCAAAGACACACTTCAGGAAAATAGGATTAAATGGAAAAAAAAAAGGAGAAGCCTTGAGCTTTCCCTGGGCTATTTGCTGGCTAACATCATCCCAACATCAGCTCTGACAAGATACTGCTAGACACAGCTCCTCACCGTGTGCACTTGTGCCCTGTGGGCTGTAACAATTCAGTTTAAGTTTGAGCAGACATCCTTAACACAGCATGCAGAGTTTTGACCCAAAATCACATTTATAAATTCACAAACATTGATGAATATAAAGAAACTGTGACCAAAACTACCATCCGAAGGAGATTACAGCAGATTGAGCTGGATACATGTATCAAATCTTCTCCAAAAAGGTTTTTCAAAAGCCTGGCAGGTCCTGCTTATTCTTCTCTGCAGGAGAGGTGCTTTCCAGGCATCAGCCTGGGTCAAGCAAGAAGCAACACAACAGTGCTATCCATCAGACCAACATGTTCATGCTGTGGGGTCATGTCTGTTGGAAACAGTCAGCCCACTCTTTTGTGTTGCACAAGAGTGCAAATAGTAATTCCTGCTGCTGTCCCATGGATTCACTCCCTATGGAAACCCTAAGATGAATTCCATCCTCACATTGCAGCACAAGTAATCTGTGTGCAGGGCTCTCAGTTCACTGAGTTCACTGAGTGCACTTTGCCAGAGCCCGTGACAAGGAAACCAGGCTACATCTACTCGAGATTTCTTTCCAGGATTTGTCCATGCCCTGGAAAATCATGTCTCCCAGACAGCTGGATATAGGTGGTCGGACAGATTTGGGTTACCCAAGCAACTCACATGTTGTGATTCCTAAACAACTGAGATGTTGGAAGGAATGGGACAGTAGAGTGAAATGGTTATGGAAAATAAGAACCATTTTCCAGCCACGCTAACCCCGCAGATGCACTGTGTAATGAGGTCTGTTTATTAAACAGATCCTTTCTGCTCCTCATCTTTTTTCTGGATGGCCAGTTGATTACCAAGTATCAAATTAGATATTTTATTCTTCCACTCTCCTTTATTAAATTGCAACACTATCAAAAAAAAAAAAAAAAAAAAAATGCCCTGAAAGAGTGCAAGCAAATAGTCAGCCTTGGCTTTGCAGAGTGGGCAAGGTGCCCCTTGCGCAAGGTACCTGCAGACGCCACTCACAACTCACGGTTGTTTCATTACATTTGAGCAGCTGCCAAACACCAACTTCAATTGCTAATGATGATGAAGATCACTGAAAGTCAGGGTGTCAGATCTTGATGTAGCACCAAGCAGCGCTGCTTCAGGGACATCAGAGCAGCAGCTAAATTCACTGGACAACTGCTAGAACTGCCTATAGGTCATCTTCATCATCATATTATTTTAGCTACATTCATCTGGAAAACATTTTGTTCTAAGGAGTTCTGAGATCTCCCACAACGGACTGATTTCCAGCCTCCTGTGCTGAACAGTGTCTACTGCAGAAGAGCAACCATAACCACGATAACCTGCATGTAATTTCATAGCTATTGTCCTGGTTCAGTTCCCCCATCCTTTTGCTTTGAAGCTTATTTTTAATTATGTAGGCAGACCATAAACTGTCAAAACACCCACCAGGTGAATGATTCTATTTTTCTATAGTGAACAATATCCTCACAAGGAGAACCACAGCATGGAACTGGTCAGGCAGAGTTATCATTTTGTATCCATTGGTGACCTGTATTTTAGCCTTAGCAAAGTTAACCTTTTCCTCTCTGCCTTTCCCCCTTTACTCTGTACTGTGTTTTCAAAGGTTAGATAGCACTCTGAGGATAGAGCTTTAAAAGAAAAGCTGCCAATTATTTGAGATATACTATCAAAATATTTTCAAGGCGTTTTTTTCTGCAAATACGAGTATAACATGAGTCACATCTGAAGTCAGCCCCAAAGCAGCAAAGACTATGATAAGCAGGCTAAATCAAATTGGCCTGAGTCACATCTCCTTCATCAGTTTCAGTGATCTGTCTTTTCTGATATCCAGGCTATTGCATATATTTCAGTAATTCTGAAGGAAATGCAGACCGGTGAAGACAACCAACCCTGTGCAGAAGCAAAAGGAAAATTGGTGGCCAAATATCATGTGACATGAGGAAAATGATGCTGTGTAGGTAACCACTATCCATAGATGGGGAAAACAAGCGCAGGCCAGAGCAGAGGAGCTCGTTCAGCCCTGATTATTCAGCTGGTTTGCAGTGAGCCGGCTGACAAGCTAAACACAGAGCTCGTAAGTCGCGTCGGATGAAAACAGGTCGTAACATTCATCTTCCACAGCAGTCCCAAATACTCAGCTGCCAAAAACAGTACAACAAAACAAAATAACAAAACCACATTTGTGTTGGTATGACTGTAGCTGCAGAGTTCTAAGAATCCCCTACAGTATTATATTGGCCCATGGCCAGTAAGGGAACCCTCTAGACATCCTCTAAAGGAATCTGTACTCATCAGAGAGCTGCAATTGAACAATGCTGAATAAGCGCTGACCTCTCCTCGCTGCCTCCTCGCACCACCATGCACAGCCCAGCAGCACTGCCACGGTCCAGCACTGCAGCCCCTTCACACGGCTCCGTTCTGGCTTCCCTGTCGTCTCATCCTCTGCACAACAGCTTCTTACTACAGGGCATCCTCTGCAGCCTCCTGCCTCACATTTTGCCAAATACGTTAGACACCCCAGGTTTTGGAGGGGTGCTGCTTGCCCCAAAGAAGTCAGTGGCTGCAGACAGAGGGACATAAGGGCTTCATGTTTACCAGGCAGATAGGTGAGTCTGGCTACTCCTCAGGAGTTCAGCCGTGTTCAGTTCAGTTCCTACTGTGTTCAGTTGCATCCCTGACAAATGATCAAGCACACCAGTCTCGCTGAAAATATTTTAGGTCCCAGGTCTGTTTGACAAGTAATTATGCGTATTGATCTTGGTCGGGTTCATCAAGAAAATGTATTCTCTGCATGTCAGTAAATATATGAAGTGCAAAGTAGGTTCTTCAAGAAAAGGTAATTCTAATCAAAATATTGTGGACTGATTTGTTAAAGTAGTCGTAGAAACTGATAGTCTATTTTTTTCTCCATACGATATCAATCTCAATCCATGTGTTTTGTATCTAAAAATTTATAATTATCTAATTATGAATATTCTACCACTGGCAACATATCTTTATTAAGTCTCTTTCTTTTGCAGTCTCGAAGGTTGTGTCACAAGCTTTGAAGATGGTGTCTTATAGGTGTTGAAGCAAAACAGGAGACAGAGAAACTAAAGAACCTTCTCGTAGATCAGAATGAGAGTAGAGAGGGGAAGGAAATTTGATGGAATTTACCTTGTAGAAATATTTATTAGACAAGAATTTGGAAAGGGTGAAGAGGGAAATGTATCTGTCCTGGATTGTCATTCATTCATATGAGCATCAGTCTCTGAATGATTGGGCTGACAAGGTTCAATGTCCCAGTGCCAAAACAGGAATACATAATGCTGCAGCCCACTCATTTCTGGAGCTTAGAAATGAGCTGTGGCTCAGCAGCAGTGGTGCTGTTTCCTACGGATATGACCAGAAAAAGTGACATTATTTGTGAATTAGAAGGCATATGTAGAGTATCTCTGTGCTTTTGCATTCACACACATGATTACAATTTGAAGCATGACTTCAAATTGTAGAGAACCTAAAATTATAGAGAACCTAATCTGAAAGTTTTGAAATACCCAAAGTGGCCACTTACTTACAAAAACTGCTTCCATTCCCCAAATATCTCCAGTTCTGGAATTAAGCAAAATATTTTTTGAATAGCACTATTCATTTGAAATTTGAAAATTAGCATAAAAGTTTACTTTTTTACTTTTGATTGACTTTTCTTGTTGATTAATTGGTCTTTAACAAAGGATATTACCTCATAATTTAGTGCAACATTCATCAAATGGGAGGATTTCAAAATCATACTTCATCTTTGAATAGTGCAGTCTGAATTCAAACATTCACCCTCAGTGCAGATGGTTTCTTATTCTCGAATAAAGGTCAGTGCTGGTCTTTAATCAAGTAAAAAATCAAGGGTTATCCTATTTGTAATAGTTTAGGAACTCTGAGGAACATAAGTACTGAAGAGTTTTAAGACTTGTGATCATTTTGGAAATATTGCACCTCCTAGGCCATAGACCTGCTGCTCAGGGAGCTCTTTAGTGCCAGAAGTTCCTTATTTCACTGATTTGGTATTTTGCTAAATTTTTGGTTGCTAAATTTTTTTGGAGGGTCGTCTTGTGAAAGTACCATCCTAATGTCTAACTGGAAACATCCAATTCTACCACAAAAGATGCGATTTAGTCTGATCCACTAAGACATGGAGATGGCAAAACACCCTCACTGCTTCTTGAAAACTGTATGAGCTTCCTGTGGTCAAATGCATCTGGAATGTTCACTGGTAAGTCAGGTGATTGGCATCATCATGGCCGGGAAGCCTTTTCACTTGTAAAACACCCCCTGAAGCTGCCAAATCCCACCTGCTCCGTTTTCACTGAATGCAATGTTGAGTTCCATTAAACCAATATCTTGTATTTTTAGAACCCCTTCTCTTAAAAGGAAGCAGATAAAACCAACTAATAAATATTCTGTAATTTATCAGAATTGTGTTTATTGATATAGTCACCACCAGGAACAGCAACACAAGCCTCTTTTAGCTTTAGGTATGGCCTGCCCTCATGATCAAGGACTCATTAGGATCTGTTATGTGAATTACTAGGCAAATGTGAATTACTGTATTTGGTGAAGAAGATAGAAGAGAATGTGTGTGCCCGCCCTGCATTCCGGGCAGGAGGAACACTGGGCTTCTGCTCTTCTTGCTGTGAGGAGCTGCGAGGCTCCCGCAGCAGATGCCAGTTCTGGACACACATTGGCATCATGCCCTGGTGTGAAGTAAGCTCTGGAGTGGTCCTTACCTGGGGCCAGGGCTCAGTCTCCAGGACCCTGGGGATTCAGTGGAAGTGCTTGTGTGAGGTGATGGCTGAGGAGCAGAGGCCACCTGATCGTCCAAGCTGTGTTTTCTCATCTTTGATTGTTCCTCTTACAGTCACCTGGGGACTCTACATCCTCAGGTTGTGTTTCCTCACTTACAGACTCAACTGTGACAGAGGCAGGGCCAGCACAGCTCTCCAGAAGACAGTCTGCCTTCACTGCTCCATTATTCTGAGGACTTCCTACTGTTGGACCCACACTTCCCCAAAAGCTCATCTCATGTTTTTTAACAACTGCCAAGAGAAAACGTTATATAAAAAAGAAAACAATCTTGAAGAACATTGAGTCTTCTACAGAGGTAGATGATTTCCATGGCATAATGAGAAGGGGGCATTTGGAAAAGGCCCCCATCCCTCCATTCTGCCCCAGTCCTGGCCCTGCTTCCCTTGAGCTTTCTCCAGAGCTTGCATGGCCACATGCAGAGGCAGCAATGGGAGCTAAGCCAAGGGAAGGTGAGATCGTGGCTGCCCCTCTTACCATCTGATTGCAGAGATGGTCTGAGATAGGCTCAGAAATTCATATTTGGTTATAGCAATTTAAGCACTGGTGCAATTAGGTCTGTCTGGTTGTGATTCATCAGCTTGATGCCTACAACAAACGATAATTTGGTGACAACTTGTTAGGCCACCATAAATTATATGCCCATAGTCTACTTGAAATGAACACCTCAAGGTGACTACAGGAAGGGAAAGGGGAATGCGTTGGTTTCGAGAACAGTTCAGCAAGAACAAATTTCTTTATAGATAAGACCTAAATAAAAATTCTGGCAAGTGCTGGTGGGAAGGAAGTAATAAAAAAGTAGGGTAAAGAGAATTATTATGGCACAGTGTAAGTTTTGTTGTTTCTTACATTTCTCTTTCACCTTGTTGCTTCTTTTAATCATCTGTTATCATAACAGGCCAAATTCTTACAACTTGAGTTAATCAACTTTTCCACTGGCTAACTGACCACAAGCTGAGCTCAGTGTAAGCAGCCACTCTGAAACATGCCCTTATTAACCTTTGCAATCTCCTCTGGGGCTGTTAAAGCTGATGGCAATTTTGATGCATATTATTCCACTCAGTCTTGAATTTTCTTGAAATAAATGTTCATTTTCAATTTCTATTTGTTTCACCAGCAGAGGGGAAAATATGAGATGACACTGATTCTCTGTCCTTCACTGTGGTAAAAGGAAAAAAGCCAGAGGTCTGTGGGAACATCAAAATACCAATAGTTATAAATGAGTCTTCTCCATTCCCTTGATTTGTGCTAAATGCATGAGCTAGAAATGCAATTGAGCTCTTGCAAGGGCACTGTCCATTTAGAAATTGCTGTTTCTCTGCCTGGAACGACTTACTGTCCCTTGCTGCAAATAAAACCACAGTTCAGTCTAGCTGAAAGCAAAGCAAAAAAAAAAAAGAAAAAAAAATCTCTGATACTCCTTTTTTTCTTTTTTTTTTTTCTATTTGTGCCTTCACCCAGCACCCTTTCTATTGGCAGCTTCCCGCTTTGTCTTTATAGTCACTGCCTCTTCAGAAGCTTGTTGTCAGCTGAAACAGAAGGAAAAATATTTTCAGTAGAAAAATGAAATCGGGAAGTGGGAAGGAGAAGATAGAGACTCTTCCAGGACTAAGAAGCAAACTATGACAATTGAAATGTAAAATGTAAATGGAAAGAAGGTTTTTTGGTTTGTTTGCTTGCCTTGCTATGACTCCTAAAAATGACTTCATTGCTTGTTTTTCTCATGTTTGCTCCTGTACAGTTAAATCACTTTGTTTTCATTAACTATGAGAAAGTTTGCTCTTCCAGAAAACATCCTACAAGAGCAATGCATTAGCAAAGGATTAACTCCAAAAGATTGATGTGATGTACAGTTTCCTCAGATCTTCCATCCTACTTCAAGGAGACAGCAAAAGATGTTTATAAGGACTCTATTCTTCCCTCATTCCTACTGCTCACCTGCCTCATGCTTGGGGTAAAAGATGAGGAAAGTAGAGCAATCTATTCAGCTTCAAGCTCAGCTACAACTCATCATCACCTTTGACTTTCTGTGTACCTAGAAGTAAGTGTACGTGTATAGGTATATATAAAAATATTTTATATATATATATGTATATATATGAAGGGAAGGAGAGAAGGAGAGAGGGGGGATTATTGTGGTGGGGCAGAAAGCTTCCAAAATATGGCCAGGTGCGACTGGTTGCCCTGAGGGGTGTGAACTGCCCCGCTCCCAGGTCTGCCAGCTCCAGCTGTTCAAACATCACAAATCAGCCACCTTCCCTGCATGAGCCCCTCCATAGGCTGCCTTTAAATATCATAAAAAATATGAATAATGGGTTCTTGTTCCCTGCCTTCTGGTTTCTGACCCTTTGCAGGTCACATTTTCCAGATATTCTCAATACTTGTTGGAAATTTGCTGTTTGTAAGAAGCAAAATGAAAGCTAAGCTACCCCAGGGTGAGGCTGTGCCGAAGATGAGACCACCACAGTGAGTTCCCATGGAGCAGTCCCTCGGCATCAGTTCAGCCCAGACGACTCCAGTGCCACCATCACCACCCTCATCCCGTTGGTGATAGAGGAGCCCTTGGCACAGCATCACTCTGCGCACAGCTGCAGGCAGCTGATGTGTCCTTCGGGTGCTGCAGAAACCACTGGGTATCCTCACCAGGAGCGCACGCCTGGAGAGCATGTCACAACCAGGCCAGTTCACAGAGTTCAAGCTGTTATGTTTTCAGTGGAGGCATCTTCTGCTCTGCTTTACACCCCTTTCTGGTGATTCACCCATAGAAAATTTATTTGTGGGCAGTGCCTAGAAGATCGTCTCCGTCTTGACTTTCCCCACAGCCCCTGCAGTATGCAGCTCTGTATGTCCCAGCCCTTCACCATGAGAACCATCAGAGTCCTGGTTTCTTAGGGCTACCTCAGGTGTCACATAGGGTCTGGAGAAAAATCTCACCACTTCAGAGGTGAATTGATATGGAAAATGCTGTTTATTAAACTCTGCAGTTAAGCATCACCATCAAATCCACATAAAGATCCTATTCAAGCAGAATCCTGCTTCACTAAGGTCTCTAATGGAATCCGCTACAGAATCCTGTAATGTTTTATTCTTTAGCCACACAAATGGCAGAAATGTATAAAAATGGAAGAAATGTATAAAACCCCATCAAGAACATTCAAAGTGAAATCAAACATTTTTTGTGTCATTAAATTTTAACCTGAACCACTCTCCTCCCTTTTACAGCTCACTATCCAAAGTTCAAACTGTCAGCAGTGCACCATGCAGCCCGCCTGAGGATGTTGGGTTGCGGAGGTCACGCCGCTTTGCTCTTTGCAAACCTCCTGTAAAGGTCTGTGATGATGCTCTGCCTGCACTGTGTAAGGAGATCCTCTGGCTGAAGGACACGTCAGCTGTCCCTCTTCTTCCATCATGGACACTGAAGTTGTTGGGAATGTTACGCCACTGGGTTTTCTGGTAACTGTCTTTTGTTACAAGGAATGCCTAAAAATGATCATTCCCTTGCATGGCTTACAGTAGGGAGTGGATAGAGATCTTGCAAGGAGTAAAGAAAAACTTCATTTGTTAGCTAGCTCGTAAGTAAGTGCTTTGTTATTTCTACTTGTCTTCTTTTGCCTTAGGGAACTGTCCTTCACCAGTAAAGGGTATAAAATAGTGTAAAAATCAGAAAACATTTATTATTACAGCATATTGCTGAAAATGCTGGAAGAGAAGACCCTTCTTCCCTCAGGCCTTAGAAACAGGTTTTAGTTCTTATTAGAAAGTATTCTGTCCAAATCTTTCATAAGCTTAGCATTAAGTTCTTCTATCAGACTCATATGAATTCATATCCCTTTTACCTTTCAAAAAGAAAGGGCAAATACTTGGTTAACTCCTAATAAATTAAGGATAGATGGATATTAAGAGCAGAATAGTCTATTCTTAGTATTATGTAAATGTGATTTAAATGGAGTTTCTTACACAGGTTGTGCAGAGAGATAATGAGAGAAGCGCATTTCTAATGTACTAAGCTATTCTGGAGTCTGGATGAGATCTAACTCTGAAAATGATGCTTTTTTCTCCAATATCACCAAAAAGAAAGAAAAATCTGTGAACTTTATTTTGATCTAATATTAATGTTTCAAAAATCCAAAAGTTACTCTGCAGGGACTTTTTTCACTGGTGGGTGATTGCAGGAAATCAAACCACGACTTGGAGCTTGTGCATGAGCTTTCTGCATTCCAGGCAGGGTGAAGGTGAAAACAGGTTGCCCTCCTGCACATATCGTGGCGTTATCTCATGTGACCAGCTGAGTCTGCTCAGCTACTGCAGAAAGGGAGATGAAAATCCTTTTGGACATCATCGCATAACTTTTGGGTTATAGCCAACCTGGGCACTGCTGCTCTTTCTTTGCCCTTGTCCCCTTGCACACCCGTGGGGTTGGAATGCGTGCTCACCCAGTCCCAAGGAAATCTGCAAGCAACACAGAGGTAGCTCTTCGTGGGTTGTTCAGAGTGGACGGTGCACTCATAGTGCTCAAAAGACTTTTAGAAAGCGATAGACCCTGGGGAGCATTCTTGGCCAGCAACCCATTGCTCATTTCTTTTGCCCCACCAGCCTGAATATTTACGAGGTGGCATGTGATTTGATGGTATCTGGTTCCATATGTAATGCTGATGTCATATGTTTTAAATTTAAAATGCCAGTTCCATTTTGTAGTGCATAATAATTTGTTTCTTTGGCAGTCCATAAAGAATTGCACCGAATCATGGCATTCCTAGCTGCAGCAACACAGAAATGTAAGTAGGAGGACTTAACATACTCAGGTGGTTGTACCAATAGGAATGCCATTTACATTCTCTGCCTGAGACATCAAAACATCAAAACACTGCTACCCATGCCCAAAGCACCTTGTAATCAAAGTACTTTCCCAGCAGTAATGAAGTCTCTCAGTATCTGTGCAATGAATGTTTGCTGCCAGAGCTTCACAAAAAACATCCCTTCTCTCCCAGGTACACAAGCACAGTCAGAATTTGGCTGTTTCTCTTCAAAATACTGTTTTGATTAGAGATAGCCGAGCCTTCAAGCCTAGATTCAAACCTTGCTGAAATTAGAATCCTGGATATAACATATCTATCAAAACTCATACCTGATTTTGACCTGGTTCCCAGTACAGAGCAAGAGGTGTACATTTGGAAAACAGATGCTCAAGCAAACAGACAACCTGAATAAAGAAAGAGGCAAACAAAAGGTATTCTGCCCTAAAACACTGATGAGCACAGCTTAGTACTCAGGGGGAATAAGAATGGGAACCAGCCAGGTATATACTGCTCACTACAATAAAATATAGATGAAATTTTGCATTCAGTTACACAGAGAACAACACCTTCTAAACTGCTCAAGCATTCTTGCAGAAAGGCCTGTGATACACAGGAACCTCCCCAGCACCCATCACCATGGGAACAGCATCCACTCCGAGGACCACTCTTTCCAGAGTGTCTGTGAAATGCAGGAGCTTACCAAACACTGGGAAAAAAAAGTGGTCCTCAGGGTGGATGCTTCTCTCATGGTGATGGGCGTTAGCACAGACCTACAGGCACTTCTCAAGCATGGGAGGGGAATGCTACCGGTGTTGTCTGTCTTGACTTCAGGAAGGCTTTTGACACTGTCTCCCGTAACATCCTCACAGGCAAGCTCAGGAAGTGCAGGATAGATGGGTCATGGTCACTTCATGCGGGGCCAGGTACAGCGTCAGTGCCCTGCCCTTGCCCTCGTCAGACAGGTGCCAGCCCTGCCTGTCCTGCACAGCACCGAGCCCAGACGGAGCAGACAGCACCAGCTTCCCTCCAGCACGGGTGGAGAAATGAGGCTCCGCATCTTCCAGACCCACGTGTGCTCTGCACTTCTGCACTGCACAGAAAATAAACCCAGCTGCCTCCTCCTTGACCTGCACAGATAAACCTACATATATATGTATATATATATGTGTGTATACATATATATATATCTCTACTAGGGAGGCTGGCCGCTGCCAGTTAGCAGGGAGCTGCCTGCTGCTGTCTGCAAGATCAAGGACACAGCAAGTAGAGCTAGGGGTCAAAATCACGGTGCGCTATGTTCAGCTGCTGAACACAGCTTAGCTCTGCGTTGTGATTTAGATTTCACATTCCTCTGATCTGATCTCTGATCCCTGAAGTGACTTCCCCACTAGGGCCAACGAAGGGCAAGGTGATACCTTCTTTAAACCAAGGGCAGTCATTGAAGAAAAAGGAAAACAGCCCTTTCTTTAGGACTGACACAGAAAAAGAAGTGGATTCAGGTTCCAAACAACTGTCCTAAGATTAATTTGACTTATGAGCAGGTGGAACAAAGAGAAAAATAGCATCTAGGGAGAGCAGGGGATGTTACAAAGAGGAGAGGAGACAGGGAGATGTCAGCCCTTTTTCAGTCCTGAGGAAAGGAAGATTTTGCCACTTTTGTTTTAGTCAGCTTGGTCTGTCGGTTTAATAAAAGGAATTCTCTCTCCTGCACATCTTGCCCTGCATCTGAGCTCCTCTTGGTGACACCACCACAATTACTGTCTCCGCTGAAGCGCTCCAGTACCAGGGTAATGAGCACACACGCCTCGACAGGTCAACTCCATACGATGGTATGCAATATGACAGAATTTTTACATCATTACTGACCTGGCCAGAAACTCACTCAGGACTGAACAGCTTGCTCTGACGATGTGACTAACATCTTTTCCAGAGCAGAGAGGTCTGAATACATTTCATCAGGCAGCAACCATCTAATGCACTCGAGGCTCCCTGCTGTGCTGCTGCTCCCTAGCACAGATCCACGGGGATGCGTCCCTAATGTGCTGCTTCCAGAGCGTCTTTTGGCAGAATGCCTTCATCTAAGCAGAGCAGTGCAAATCTTCTGCACAGGTCAGGTTTGTTGAAGCCGGGCCTGGGGACAAGGGTCTCGCAGCACACACACCTTTACTTCTGTAAATGGACTGCCTGCTGGCGAAAAGTGTTTTGCAAACACTATTGCTGCTCAGAAATAGTAAAAAACGAATGTAGAAATTTCAACATATATGCTGTTTTTGTTTCCTAGTCATGGGATTAGTTGTGTTATGGCAATTCTATATGTTATTTTTTCTTCAACTCCTATCTCTTAAAAAGAATTTCAGTTTACCATTTCTTTAAGTCTCCAACAGTTATTCCTTGAGAATAAATCCTTAAGTATTTGAAATGCATTTAACCTGTACAGAAATCTGTGAACCCTGTACAGCTTGGAGAAAAATAGCTGTGATAGTAGAACTTCAGACCAGTAAGTGGGGAGAATATCACTTCAAAACGGTGGGGAGAGAAACACGGTGTCACTGCTGGCAGGGGCTCTAAGGGCAAGACTTTTTCTTCTCTTCTGCAAACACCATAAATATGTTTTGGTGCAACTTACCTGGAAAGTTCAACTGATTACAGTACAGACCCTAACATATCACATTGTCTTCTCAGTCCACATTGTCCATAGTGCTCCACAAAGTGACAGACTCCCTTCAGATGCCACCTCCTTCTCCCTTGGTTGTATTAACCATGTATTAAGGGGTCTACAAAATCCTTCCATGTGAAAGTAAGGCAGGAAGAAATGGGTGCCAAGAACAAGCAGTGCAGAACATAAGTTTGCTTGTACTCATACAGCTTCAAAGAAAAATGCAGGGGAAAAATATTCAAAGAAAAATGTGAAATATTAAATGTTACATTTCACTTTAAAAATTTAGGTGAAACCCCACTAAGTTTCAGAAAACTGTCAGGTTTTACTTGTAAACCAACAAACTCTGATAAAACAGACATCCTGACTTGGAAAAAAAGTAACAGTTCCTTTGCCTTAAATCTGTTTCCACAGATGCACAGTGTTCAGCTAGGACAAGTCCCGGGTGATCACAATTTTATCAACAGCTGGTAATAGTTTGTATTCAGAAGATTCATCACCTCTTTGCTGTAACAGCATATCATAAAATTTGAAGTTAAAAGGAATGTAATCTCACATCTCATCAAAGAAAAGAAATTTGTTGTGTGTTGTTTTTTTTTTTTTTTTTTTTTTAAAAAAAAGATTATCCATCAAAATCTTTCTATCCTGAACTATCCACAAATGAGAAAGTCTGTTTCTATATTTATGGACTAGTTCCTTTGTGCAATTGGATTTAAAATTTTTGCCATATTTTGCATCTTGGAACTCTTCATTTTCAGCTTGCTGTAAACATTAACTCCTTAGTGCTCGTGCTATCCTTATCTGTGCTAAACACAGCAAAGGTAAGTTTGACTTACCTAATGTGAACTGTCAAAAAACTAGCGGCATCTTTAATCCAAGGTAAATTTTCAAGTCAATGGTCTAGTTTTGTTTGCTATCCCAGGATCTCTAGAGTTCCCTTCCAACCTCAACCATTCTATGAGTATGTGAGGAAGAGGGCACCTACAGAGAGTGATTCCTCCCTGCATGGGGGGTTGGAATGATTCACTCCTGCTCTAAGTGTTGCAAACACACTTACTCATTGGCCACGTAAGAGCAGGGCACATGAGATGTACATGTCTGGATGACTAAAGTTAAGATGGGATGAACCTACACATTCACCAAGGATGGGACATCAGAAGGAGCCCCTGTTCCTAGATGACAGAGTTTCCTGAATAAGTCACTGGTTACTTACATCACACTGTCCTTCATGACTGGCACCTGAGTATCTTTCACATAAAATGAAAAACAAAAGGTAGACAGACCTCACTGAGACCTTGACATGTCCTCAGGACACACTCTCTGCCTGTGGTCAGATTTGCGGGTTCCCTCTTTCAATTGCCTTCTTTTACCTGCCGTTATTTGGCAATAGCTTGACAGATCGATGCATTATTTGAGAGCTTGAATCCCAGCTGCTGTGGGATGCAACAGGATCCACAGCAAGGGCGGTGACTGAGAGTGTTAAATGCCACCTCTGCAGAGGTGTTTGCCATGAGGTACATGGCATGGACATTAGGTCATGCTGCCATCGTGATCGAGACAGATCCCATCTTTCCCTTCTAGCCCAGGGAACATTTGAGAATGGCCCATCCATTCTCAAAAGGCAGGTCAGCAGTCACTTGCCTTAGCTCCACATGATGGCCTTAATTTCTCATACTGAGAATGATGCTATAAACACTTCTCTACAGGTGAAAATGCAGCCCACTCCTGAGATCAGTGTTCTGTGCACAGGGATTCCCATGTGGATCCTTGCTCCTGACTAAGAGCAGAGGGTTCAGGTGCCACCGGGGCCGAGACACTGGGGAGCACTGGACCACATAGGACATGCTGGGTGCTTTTTGCACATAGTGCTGACAAAGCATCATCACTTACAGCTGAACTACCCTGGTAAAATTTATGACTAGGCTGAGCTCTGTGCTACCCATCTTACTGAAATAAAGTCTATGAAGGAGAATTAGCCAGAGTCAGTAGCTGTATATCAACCGATCCCCAGATCTCTGGGATGTCAGGGTATGAGAAATGCAGGTGCGTGTAAGGTCTGTGGGACTCACTCATTGGCTTCCTTAAACAGCTTGTCTGCATTTTGTTCAATTTGTTTATAAATAAATATAATATAAACTATGTATAATCAACCATTTCCATTTTTGCTTTGTTAAAATCTCTCCCCATTCCACATTTTGTCCTTTTCTATTTATAATATTTTGTTGAAAATATTTGCAGTATTCCAGTTCCAGATTAATAGCAAGTAACATTTAGCACACAAAAGTGTCTCATGAATTAAAATGAAATATGTGACATTATGCAAAGGTAAACACATTGGAAACGAGAGTTGCCTGAGACAGAGAACTGACAGATAATGCTTAATGACCATAAAGCTTAAATTTTTCTGGGATTTTAAAACCTTTTCCAGGTTACATCTTCAAATGTCTAAATAGCGACATTAGAAGTTTGGCTTTAGGTCCCCATTTTTAGCAAGCTAGGAGCATGTCACTTCTTGCCAACCTAGTGCTGTCTGTTCTTGCCCTTGAGTTTCTCCATGAAAAGCAACAACAAAAAAGAAGGGTTTAAGAATAAAGGCGATCTAGTAAGTCTTATACCTCCCTGCAAAGTTGAAGCCCCCACAACAAAATTAAGCAGCTCTTCTTAAGCAGCTCCCCACTGGGCATCACTCTCTGGGGAGGCCGTTTAGGACAGTGGCTGCCATCAGCCAGGCACATTCAAGGCCAAGGTTTTCTCATCCTTTTTATAGCCCAGTGCCACTGTTCCCATGTGCTCCAATACATCTTCCTCCTGGAATCTGCCTACAGTTCCTGACTCTGAGTTAAAAATATTTTTTCTGTCCCTCATTACTCACCTCAGCAGGTCAAAGCTGAATGTTGATGTCACCTGAAAGGCATTCCCAGAGATAGGGTTAAATGAAACACATGCTTAAAAGGGCTCTTGGGCATCAGGCTTTATCTCTGCTTGCTTAATTTAATGACATACATATGACAAGGGTGTTGCAGGAACAAAGCAATTCTATAGTAGGCTCCTGCTTCATCTAATAACCACAGTGACCTAAAAATTGAGTTATTACCTCCCATTTTGGGTTCCTACTTTAGTTATTTTCTTGTAGGACCTATGTGTTTGTTTTTATTCTAAGTGACTTATGTATCACCGGGTGGACAGAGAATGTGTTGTCTAGGCCAATTTCTTTACTCCTAGGGCCCTGTGTACTACTGTCTATGTCTAATGCGATAGTAATGAGCTCTTTTACTATTTTGTACTTTGGCAGCTATACATTCTTGTGGATTCCAGTCAAATGACACTGCTGGCTCCCCAGTTCTTTTCTGTGTTCAATATAGGGGATACGTTTGTGAGCAGGTGACGTCTTCATCACCTCCACCCTGTTTTATGTCTGTCATTTCTTTATCAGACAAAAATATAATAGGTTATATTTCAATAATTACCATACCAGTGAGTTTTATAGCTCCTCATCTCTGCAAAATGAGAAAATGAAAAATTGGTAGAAGAGTTGGATTTTTTTTTCCTAAGGAGTTTATAACTTTTATGCTTAGTTAATTCTAAGCGAGTCTTTCGGCAGTTTAAAGCCTTCTTTTTTTTGTGGTAGAAGCTGTGGGTGAGCTGAAGTTCTTGGTGTAAGTTTTATTTATCAATTTGTGGATTTTTTTGTTTGTTTCTTTATTTCAATTGGGAAAAGTTTTATTTGTTTCTTTGACTTCTTTACTTCTCTCTGCATAGCCCCTAGGTTTTGTATCTTCTTGAACATTTTTACAACAGGGTAGGGATAGGGAGTTGATGGGGCAAAATCATTTTCCGGAGAAAGAGTTCTATCAGCTGATACAAATGATGATCGCCAGCACTAGGCTCTGGTTCATCTCAGTGTGGAGCTCAGCTGCACTGACTTCAGTGGTTGGGCTGATTTATACCCAGAGCTGACAAAGGGGAGGAAATAAAGACATATTAGGTCTGATTCCTGTTCCGCTTGCATGCCTTTAAGTCAGAATTCTCTCCATCAAAGTCAGTGGAGCTACGCAGGTGTGAAAGAGGCTTGCATCTGGAATCAGCCATGCTTACCCTGCTCTAATCCAGCCTGGCATTTTTCATATAGCTTTTATCACTTTGCCCTTTAAATGTTGCCAGGTGAATGGAGAGCAGTTTTTCTCCGAGAAGGATGTCACTGAAGTGTGGCTCCAGCTCTTCCCTCCCTGCCTTGCAGTCGGGCACCACAGAGGTTAGGGGTTGGAGGGGTCTCCATCGTGGACTCTCCACACGCAGTGCCAGCCTTGAGCTCCAGCAGCTCTCCCAGCAGGTCAGCAGTGAGCACAGCACCAAACGAGCAAAGCAGAGGAACCGGGGACACTGGGTGCAGAAGACCTTGACCCAAACAGGCTGTCCCTTTGAAGAAGGCCTCTGGGGACATGGTTTAGTAGGCATGGCGGTGATGGCTTTATGGTTGGACTCAATGGTCTTAAAGGGCTTTCCCAACCATAATGATTTTTCTAAGGAGCCAGGCACCTCTCAGGCACTGCAGCATGATCACATCCATGCCCCTGGGAAAGAGGAGCCTGAAGAAGAATGAGGAATGAGGAAGGGCAAGAGCTGAGAGGGGAAGCAAGGGAAGAAGAAGGTGCTGCTTAGTTTCACATTCCACCTGAATGACAGGTTCAAGTGCTTTCTGCCTAAGGAATTGTTTTCAAAGGTGGTTTTTTTCCAGAATAGAAATAAAACAGTCTCAATATGGGCATAAGGAGGAGAAAAAATTTCCTAGAAGCATGAACAGGAGTGGTCCCACATTCCAGCCGCATCGAGGGACTGACTAAAACCAATGCTACTCCCCCTACCCTGCAACTATTAATGCCTTTACGTCTCCCATTGGTGCTGCATCTTCTGATTTGCCCCTGCTCGCCCTAACCGGTGGTGGCTGTGGACGTTGGATAGTGATCAGTGTGTGGGAATGTGCGTGGTAGTGCTCACCAGGCTAAGCAACATGCAGATTTTCCTCTGATCATTATTTAATGCCACAGCAATGCCCATAAATTTTATATAGCAGGAACAGACTACACAGTTAAATATTTCATTGTTTAGACTGATGAGTAAATGCTCAGCAATAGCACTCTGACTCCACTGACGTAACTTTGACATCCTCCCTCAGCACAGCAGCCCAACCGAGACCAGGGAGGGCTGTGCAAATAATATGCTCTCAGTGTCAGCAAATGCAACGAGAAAGGAACCTCTTTTTATTAACCTGAAATATTGCATTTGGCTACAGAGAAATTGTTTCATCAAGGCAGGATGGAGAGGGAACATAAGGAACAGCAACAAGGTGAGACCAAGTCTAATAGACCTTTTGAGACAGGCACCAATTTACTTCCCCTCCTAGGATGCCAGTAGGGTGAGTTCCTTCCTCTCCCTAAAGGCAGTACCAGCCCCACGGGGAAGCACTTCGGGCATTCAGACAGCCGAGAGGATACACTTAGGCAGCGGGGCCCAAGGAGAGGAAAGGAGCAAACAGCAGCAGTCAGTCTTGAGACAGTCACCCTTATTTTCTCCATCTGCCAAAGTTACTAAACAATCTCAGGCTCAAGACATGGAGCCAGGTGGGCGTTAGAGAGTATTGCTCATGTCCTCACCCATGGCTGAGTATATTGGCCAGATAGTGTGCGTCCAGGTCATTCTGTAATTAGGCATGCAATTAAACTGAATTCACTAGAGAGTTTCACTTAGAAAAATATTTTTCCAGCTGGGACTTACGTAAGCAGAGGACAAGGTGCCATGTATCTTCCATCCTAGAGCTCACTCCAGTACTTCAAATATGCAAAATATATATTTAGTATCCTCTTAGCTTGAGAGATTCGAACCTTCTTCAAAGAAAGCTGTCTGCAAAGTGCTAGGCAGGGACAATTCAGTGGGAGACATTGAAGACATCTTCACTGTTGACCATATTTGACCAGAGAGCATATTTGAATGCTTAATTATAGAATGACCTGGACACACACTATCTATCTGGCAAATATACAGTTTACCAGAAGTGTGTTTTTAAAATAATCTATCATTGATGGGCCTGTAAAATTAAAAAAAAAAAAAAAAAAAAAAAAAGAAGTTTTATAGACCAGTCAAATTTTTAAAAAAAAATCATATTCTCTCATTCCTTTCCTTTCTTGACTTTCCAGGGGGCATGACAGGGAGAAGATGAGTTTGTAACATGCTATAAAAGTCATCAGGCTTTGGTCTATATCAGGCAAATGGTGGTAGCGCAAATATTCTGCTAGCAGCCCTCTCTCAGGTGTCTGCATGGTTCCTGCCTGGAGACCTTGGCAGTAGCAACGTGGAATTAAGAAGTATCTGTATCATTTTTTCCAAAGGCATATAAAATTCATTAACAATGCAGAAAACTAAATGGCATATGGAGTTTGCAAGAGCAATGTGTATCTAAAGAGGCTATCGGTAGAGTCAGCAGAAATAAACATCCTTTTATTTCATTGCAGTTTCTGCACTGCTAGATATTATAGGATCTTTTTTCTCTTAAAAGGAAGTGAAAGATCACATCAGCAGATTTGTTGGATTAAACTAGAACTAACATCACAGGAGAATTAGTTCTATATGAAATAGACCTACATTCATTCATGTCAAAAAGAAATATTTCAGTTCAGCAATGTCACGCTAGCTGTATTGAAACTCCAAACATCCAAACACCACAAGGAGGGAAATCATTGCCTGGGGACTGCGTGTGAAGAATGCCATTTCTCCAAAGGAATAAAAGCACGAGAACCTGCTCTTCATTTAATGTACTGTGGAAAATGAGATGGAAGTCATCAAAACTGTGGAAGAGCCTCGCAATCTGGAGCTGGGCCCTGCAGCCCTGAACCAGTGAAGACCTACAAACAGCTCACCGGTTCTTCAGTGCTGCAAAAGCATTGCTTACTATGCATAGGGTTTACTGTCAAAAAAATTTCTTAAATACGCTGGCAAAACATTGATAATTCCCTATATTTTGTCTGAAAATAAGGCTAATCTTGCCTAGAGTCATCCCATCAAAGCTGAAGCACTTAATTTGGACACCTGAATCAGGTGTTTCACCACTTCAGACTTCCTCTACAGACATCCTTAGTATTCCTCTATGCTGCAGGCAGCTAGTCCCAGGCTCAGGAGGGCACGAGTCCTCCTCAGGCCCATTCCAAACTGCGGAACATGAAATGAGTCCTAGGAGTTTCCCTATCCTATAAGAAGGGTGAGAGATCCCTCTACAGCCCTAGGAAAGGGAGCACACAGTAGCGAATCTCAGTCATTTATGTCTAGAGGTCAGCCAGACCCACGTACATGTTCTTTGGAGGCACTTTCTGCTTTTTAACCCATTAGCAGCCTGCTATGAGGATGCCTACTCAAGACACCTGAAATGCACAGTTGTGCATTTTTAAGAGCACAGTCTTTAAGTACATGTAGTCATTTACATATACTTTGCCTTTTTGTTTCTACAAACATCACAACAATTCCTTGGCAATGTGGAGCCTTCCAGGCGGTGTCATGCTGGCACGTGGCACCTCAAGACATAAAACATGGTTACTGGAAAGCCTGGGTGAATTCCTTACAGCACGCGCAATGGAAACAGGTGAAACTTAAACAGTGCACTTAAGTACTTGTCTAGTTCCCACTAGGGTTTTGTAAGTCTCTTTTATTTAAAGAATAAATTTCTGACACTTAAAAGTAAGTTAAACAGCATGTTTGAAAGCTCTAACATAAAACAGTCCTAACGCTGTTCTTTCTCTAAAAAATTGCTCAAATCACTATAAAAATGTCTGTTGAGAATACGAAAATGTTTGGATTAAAGTGTATATTTACTTTCTAAAAACGCACGCAAAGTGCAAAATAGGATCTAGATATACAAACATGCGCACACACACACACACACACAGAGTTAAGTAATGACCAATACAACATTTGTTGGGAAAGAAGTTGATACCAAAGGCATCTAGAAAAGAATGTTCCTCAAAATAATGGACCGTTTTAGCTAGTATAGCAACCAATACTGTATAATGTACGTTAACAAACACATGTAATATCAAGATTATTTAAATATTATATTCTGTGATATTAAAGTGGTATCCTGGAAGAAAGAGATTGAAGTGACTAGGAAACCCCCTTTTAATATCACTTAAAAAAATGTCTGCATGCACTTGTTTTTTTGCTAAATAATAAAATAAATGCTTGTTCAACAAACCCTCTGTTGATCGGATTGATTTTAATCACTTTGGCTGAAGAAAGAGGTGCTTCACATTGGCTATTTGACAACAGTTTGACTACATTTTTGTTCTGTGGCTTTGCAACTGGGCTAAGACTATCTCATATTACTTTGCATTTACCACAGGACTACACCTGCTCCAGAAGGGTGATAACAAGCGATCGGACGCCACCTTCCCACAGCAGAGCAGCAGGAGCTGCTGCAGGGCGCAGGCAGACCCTTAGGTCACTTAGTTTTCTGGAGCAGTAATTAGTATGGCTAGTGATATTGGACAGAAATTATTCTGTCTATGCAGTTTTCACTGATACTGCTGTATCCTTCATTATGTGTTTAGAGATTGCAAGAAAGTGGCAGGTATTCTGTTATGTGGTCCAAGAGATCACGCCATGCCAGGCTAGTCAACCTTTGACTACTTCCCCTTTTTGAGCACTGCTACAATCTTACCCTTCTGAACCTATACTGGAATCTTCTTTATTTTCCAAGATTTAGTTAAAAGTAGCATTTATTCTTCCAATGCACCTCAGAATATCTTTTGGATGAAAGCTGTAAGATCCATGGTTAAATTGTTTTGAATGAGCTATTATATTTAATAACCCTTTCAGCTACTTCTGTATAGAAAATTATTCATCATAACTATATAATGCAAATACATAACCAAAATGGAAAAAATGATTACTATGTGCATCATGTGCATGTTATTACTGATCATGTGTCCCATTTGTCTAGCACCACACCAATGTCCTCCCCAAAACATTTTTAAGTCAAACAGGTGGTCACCCACCCTGTTCTCCTACTGGACATCATACTTCACTGTTCTTCTCACTTTCTTCTTTAATCTCCTCCCTACTTGCATCTTCATTGCTATAAACTCTCTTTTTTAATCATTTTAACAACCTATATTCTTTTTTGTGAAGTTTTTTTTTAATCATCTGCTATTTATCTAGTGATGCAATCCTGTTAGGTGCCTAAATGGAACATCTAATTTGCGGTGAGAGAAGAAATCTTCCTGAAAAATTTTCTCCCCTGTCGGTGGTGAGAAATAGGTTTGTTCAAGGGCTTCTCAAATGAAGCTCCCTCTGCTTTATTTACATGCAGACAGGTGTCTAAATTAGGCAGATCAGCACCCTTTCCTTCTAGCTTATTCTCTCCTTCTCCTCCATTCTAAACTGCTCTAATATATTTGTGGGATCATGATTTTAGGACATCTAGTAACATGTTCGTTGTTGCCAAATGTTGCTGGATTGGTTTTCCTTACAATCAGGTTTGTCATAAATATTTTCAGCTTTGGGGAACTGGCCCTCTTGAAAGTTAATTGTCTGTCCTGCTTTGGCCAGAACGCTGCAGGAAAAGGAGATCATGTCTGGCTGTTGCTCACAGAGAAGGACATCTCGGATTAGCTGATGACCCAGAGCCCAGGTCTGATCTGGCTCCCATTCCACCTTGACTGCGGAGGGGCTGGAGATGACAACACTGCGGGAATGTGGGGCTGATGACCCCAGGCTGAGCTGAGATGGGGCTGGAAGTGGCCAGGGACAGGCACAGCTAAGGTATCCCCGGGGCCTAGATATATACAAGCAAGTGAGGCTACCTGTGTCCGACTCCAACAATTTGTCTATTAGTTTTGGAGGTGAGGGTTGGAGGAAGGAGGCAATGACTTCTGTCTTTGGACAGCGGGATTCACTGTTGCCTTCATATTTCCGTGCTTATGGCCAACAGACTGGACGTCCGTACAGCACATCCCTGTGACATTGGGTTTTCAGGTTGCAATGGACCATAATCCTAATCCTAAACCCCATCCCAAGCAATTTTTACTGCTGAAGAAACCACTAACAGAGCAAAATGCAGAGCAAATGTGCCCCTTATTTTTGTTATTTTTTCCCATTAGGGTCAACACAATGTAAAACTACATTGGAATCTGTGTACCCCTACATCATCTGCTCAGGTGGGGAAAGAAAATTAGATTAAGGGATTGATATTCAGGGAATAGACTTTGCCTTAAAAATGAAAGGGGATTAACAGCTGACAAGGGGACTCCCTGTGCCACAGTCACAGCGTTACGCTCTACTGACCAGGGGCAACATTTGCCAAATGACCCAAAACAGACAACTAAATTTCTACACTCCTGAGAAGATGGAGACAGGCAATATTATCAGTGAAATCATTAGTGCTCCAGCCGGTAAACATTTACTCTAATATTTGCTGGTAAAGTCCATCAGACTCTAAGTTGTGAAAATCTCGAAGGATGGAGCCTCCTTACACCCTTGTTCTGAAGTTTGGCCACCCTCACTGAGAGAAATGGGTTCCTCAGAGAGAATCAGAATTTCCCCTTTGGCATCTTGGCTCTGTTGCCTCTTTCCTTTCACTATGCATCTCCAAGAAAAGTCTGGTTCTGTCATCTCTAGCCCTCCCATTACGTAGCTGGAGATGCAATCAGATGCCACTTAGATCCTTTCTCCTGAAGGAGCCCAGTTCCCTCTTCATGTAGCTGAGCCTCCCTCTTCATGTAGCTGAGCCTAAGGCACCTTCTCATCCTTCACGTTGCACTTGACTTCAGGGAAGAATTACTCCGTAATCGCAAGAGAACTGACGCTCACCTGCCCGTATCATCCCAGAT
>JAWLRI010000837.1:6491463-6574351 GCA_034781795.1 Crypturellus tataupa | reverse complement strand
GTTGCACTTGACTTCAGGGAAGAATTACTCCGTAATCGCAAGAGAACTGACGCTCACCTGCCCGTATCATCCCAGATGCTCCTTCTTGAACACAGGAGAGACATCTGCCTTTTGACAGTCTTCAGGAGCCTTCCTGCAGTGCTACAACCACTGAGAGAAGATCAAAAGAGTTCTGGCAATGACACCAACCAGCTCCCTCACATACCTGTTATAGAAACCTTTCTGTGTCCATTTCCCTGAAGCAGCCACTGACTTTAATCTTCCCAGAGACCTGCACTCCAGCAAAGACCAAGGCAAAGAAGGCACAGGATCCTCTGTCACTAGGTCCCTCTCACCACACAGGAGCTGGCAACCACCTTCCTTTGCTTTTAATACTTTGCAACTTCAGTTGCCTCTTCCCACCAGTGCCTCAATTTCATTGCTTCTCCAATGGAAATTAGTTCTCTTCTGTAGTGTATTTTGAGCTCTTCCATCAGAATCACTGCAACTGTTAGCGCCATCTTCTAATGCCAGACCAAGGGTGTGGAAAAAAAGGAAGTGCCTGTCCCTTTTGCAGGCTTGGAGAGGAATTAATGTTTTTGCACACTTAGGTCATACATATTATTTACCTAAATGCTTAAATAGGTCACCCAAAAGAGGTTTATAGAGTTGGAGCAAGAACTGTTGAAACCAAAATGTCATGATAGCCTTGAAAAAAATTCAACTGTCCATTGGCTTGGAATTATCAATTATTTTAGCATGCTGATAAAATTCACTTATATTTTTCTTATCATCTACTATGCTACTAATAGCAGGCACTGTCTTTGTGTCTGGCAGTTTCAGACAGGCTGTGCAAGCTGGGATTCTTTCCGGCGCTGCTTCATAAGGATCAGAGCTGCTGCACTCTGCCATCATTTTATGATTAAGGATTCAACCTCACTGAAAATGACGTCCTTGTGTTCTCAGAGAGCATCAGGGACGGCTGTTCCAATGTCTTCAACAGAACAGTGCAACCGGAGGGTGGCCTTTTTGATGCAATTTTGATTCTAATTTATACTAGTTTGCCAAGGGAAGAACATCTGTAATGAGAAGTCGGCTACCATAAATTCAATTTGCTGGCATTCTTCTGGGAAGGGGTGTCATTTGTAACTTTTATGGAACAGGTAGATAATGCACAAACTCAGAGACAGCTCCAGCAATCTTTGTAATCAGAACAAATTTGTGATTGATATTGTTGTCACTTCAGGCACCAGAGCTTTCTCTCTCACCTTAATGCAGTTTTAAGCATCAGGAGAACTGCACCTGCATGTGCATTTTATTTCAATATTAAAAAAAAATCCTTCTGGGTTATCCTTCTGGGTGTTAAAGCAGAGCTAAATGCAGATACAAACTGCTTGTAGGTATTACACTGGGATCCTCCCATTGTGTCTGTCACAAATTGCGTTACCTGTCAGTAGGAGACATTCCCATCAATCAGAAGTGCCAGCTGGAATAAAAAAATGTGTATAAAGATCATCCTCAGCCAGTCTCCCCTCCCAGTGGAGAGAGGAACATCCATAACCAGGGCAGTTATCCTGCCCCATGCTAGTGTCCGATTTAGGGCGCTCTGGGAAAGGGAACCACAGCCCAGGATGCCCCAAAATTGGGGCTTGTCTGTGAGTATATGCATAAAAGCACGTGGTTAAATGCATCTTACCTGGATATGGATATGTGTGTGCATGGGCACACCTTAACGCAGATAGAAGGATAGATAAAAGGACCAACACCATTAATTAATGAGTTCTGGTGCCTATGCAGCACCAAGCGAAGAAATGCATTTTCCAAAATTAGGGGCATTTTTTCTCCTACAGAAGTGAAAGTAAATTGTCTGAACCCCTGAATGCAGGGGATCTAGGAGGGTACAGTAGGGTACACCCCTGCTAGGGTTCTTCTTACCCTAACAGACAGCGTGGGCAAGGAGAAGGCTGGCCTCACTGCCAGAAGCCAGCAGAGCCTGCAGTGAGAGGCGAGGTGATTTCTGAGCTCGCAGGGTGAAAGGGAGCAGTGTGGAAGGGAGCAGGATGCTGCCTTCAGGGCAGACACCGGCTCCGAACACGACTATGAAGAAATCCTGCAGAGACAGCGGCAAGGAAGTCGTGCAAGAGCTCTCAGATATTATACCCGCTGTGCCAGCAGGGCAGCTCATGGGAAAGGGAAAAATCCGGTCCACAAGAGCTTTCTGAGAAAATAAAAGCTACAAAGCACCTTAATTTTCTTGTATTCTGTGATACCTTTTAAGGGCTATTCAGGGCTCACGGTAAGGGACCTGATTTTCGTCCGAGGAGCTGGCACTGTGCTCGCTGGTCACAGTAACACGAGTTTACTCATGAGCACCAGGAAAAATCATTTTTCCCACCAGCCCTGCTTATCATATGGCCCGTCCTGTGTGATACAAGGTGGTATAAGAGGATCTGGTAGCACCAGGGCTGGGCAGGACTTCGGCCAGGCTCCCTTCGTCCCAAACGGCGCCCCTGCCGAGCCCTCACACCACCACGGTGCCGGGCTGGGAGGCAGAGGGCTGCGCAGGACCCGGGTACCTCAGGGGTTCTTGGGAGCACGATGCTCCGGCACACACCGGGTGAGAGCCCTTCGGCCTTGGGGATGAGCTCTGCGTCCTCCAGAGACAGGGAGCGAGAGGAGAAGGGGGAGCTGGGCAGTGTTTTAAATGGAGAAAACTACCCTGTCTAAAGTCTGACTTTTCACAATCTGCCTGCTTATCTGCATTCCCCTGATATTTCCTGTCCTTCTCCATCCACGGAGCAAATTAGTCATTCTGAGTATGAGTTACTTGAAGAAGAGAAATAAATGACAGTTTCCCTCCTGCTCTGAGGCCGAGTTACTTGAGAAGCCGAGCTGTTGTACGGCACAGGCTTTGCCGTGCTGGAAGATGGTGCCATGATGGAGGAGGAGAGAGGAGAAATTATTGACCAAAAGGGAAGATTCCAAAGCTCATTACTGCTGAGCTGCAGCTCTTCAGAGGTGTCTTGGGGCTTCCAGATTACGAAGAAGGGATGAAGTTCACCCAAAAAACTTTTCAAACCCAGGAACTACAAGACTTTGCATAAAGCCAGCAACAAGATCTTTATTTATTTTTTTAATAACACTTCTTCTAACCCTTCTAATCAATAGAAAAATATAAAAGGAAATATTTCTGAGATCACTAATAAAACTCAGTTTGAGTCACCTAGAAGCCTGGGGGAAATTTAACTGAGCTTTCAGGTTCTTGGTGATCTCATTTTCCTCACACAGAAACACAAACCCTCTGGCTTAACAACTAATAGATTTTTGAATGGAGAAAAGGAAAAAAGATCAAACTGACAGTTAAACAGGGTGATAATAACCAATTTTAAAAATAACTGTTTCACTATTCTTTTTCTCTGTTGATCATTACTCAGCCTTTGACCTCCGCCTGTACAAGCCACCCTCCATCACCAAGTGCAACCTCCAGGTCACATTTGCCTTGGTAATTCCCTATGGGACCTCCTAGGACCCCCCAAAGACAGAAAGCGCAGGTGGCACTGCACAACAGCACAGAAACGGGTCCCCCTCCAGGCATCCTCCAACATGCAGTGATGAAACGAGGCACCTCGATGCAGCTCGTTCCATGTCCGTCCCCCTTGACCCTGTCCCACAGCAGCACAGCCCGTTGCTCCAGCTCGGGCTTCGCTGGGCTGCCCTGCGGCCCCGCTGCCACCCGGCACCCACGGCTCCCGCAAGCAGGTGCTGCAGTTTAGCATGAGGCAAACATTGGCACAAGCTCATCGAGCATCGTGGTGTTCCTCTGTTATGAACCACAGCAAAACCTTTCTAAATGGCTCCTGCCAAAACCAAGTGGTAGAGCTGCAGTACAGTGAGTGGGTTGCCGGACTCTTACTTTGTGTTGCCAGAGATTTACACTTGCAGAGCCTTCCAATTTGAGAGTCTCGTGTTCTGTTGCTAGTCACAATCGTGTGCATCCCGTTTGCTGTACCTCCACTCCTTTGACAAGTTTGTGGAGTGCTGCATTTCCTGGGAACAGCTTTTTCCTCTGAAAGGTCAGAATTAATCTGAGCTTTGCATACTTATTTCTGTGATCCAGAATTATCTTTCCCTGTCCTTTTATTTGTTTGTCATTCAACTCTAGAGACTCACACAAGGCTGTTTCAGGATAAGAAAGTTTTTGAATGTGGAAAAACAAAATCTGTGAACTTTCAGAAAATACTTTTAAGTGTTTCTCTCCTTGGCAGGATATTTTAATAGTGTAGGAAAAACGTATTCCAAACATGCTCATCCCACTTTGCAAATCTTATGCAGTCAAATAACAGGCAGCTGTTGGACCAACTGTTTCCCATTTTAAAAAAACAAAACTTATAAAAGCAAATGTCCAGTCAGACATTCTCCACTTTCTGTTCCACAGATGCCTGTTTAAATAAAATCTCCTTACATTATTCGTCCATGGAAATATGTATTTCATATAATGTTTAATTACACCTCTGCAATGGGCGAGACAACATAAGCAGTAGCTCGTAGTGGATTTGGATACAGGGGCTATTTAATAACCAGCATGACCCAAGCAGGCTGGTCACCAATGGCTTCAGTGGGCACCTTGTCACTGATGGCCTTGCACAACCGGGCAGCAATTTGGGTGGGTTCCTGCTGTGCTGCTGCTTCAGTGTTGTCAGCCAAGGGGCATGGGCATCCCCTGGTATTTGTCTCCATACACCAGCTTGGTCTCTGGGATATTCCTAGAGGATCTCACCTCCTGTGAGGACCTTCTTCCCTCCAAGACTGTGGCTTCTCTTCAGGAGCCCTTCTTTTTTTCTGCAACGTCTCTCCAGAACCCTAAATCCCCATTTTTCTTCACCTAAAGAACCCATGGGCTGAAGCACAGAGCATGGCCAGCCTCCTAACCAGGGTTCTGCTTCACCAGTTAGAGGATTCAGGTCGTGTCACTTTTCTTTAGACCATGTATTATCAACATTTGCAGCCAGCCCATCCTGGTTGTGCCTAACAAGTAGCAGTTTTCTGCTTGAGGGTTCAAAAGTTCAGCTGTGAACACTCACCACAGAACACTCAATGATCTGCTGCCTGTTAACATTCACAGTTTAAGCTGCTTTTTCGCCTACAACAGACTTCAATAGCACATTCTTACAGAGAATGGAAATTATCTGTAATTACATTTGTTCACTTTAATTTCATTCCCTTTGATGAAATTGCTGGTCCCACTTATTGGCATTTTCTCTGGGTGACATGCACATTGATATGTCAAGTACCAGTGTAAGCAAGTTGCTGTTTTCTGTGCTAGAAAAATATGTTACAGCAGGTTCCATTCCAATGTTAATCCAAATCAGATTCTGTGAGGAGACAGATGAAGCCAAGCCCTACACTGAAGGCAAATGCATGGAAAAGAGGAAAAAGATCGTTGTTTTATGTACTTGACTTCCAACAGCATTATTCTTCTAGCTCTTCAATTCAAGATTTTACCTCAAGGACAATTTTGGAGTGCTGAGACACTGCATAGCTTTGACACAAGCAAGAAAAGCTTTTATGAAAGGTAAATTGAAAGACTGTACAGTTGCTGCAAGACATCATTCCTTATAGTTCCTACTATAGCTCCTACTAGATTCCTACATAAGGAACCATGACTTCTAATGCTGAATTGAGAGAGGCCATATTTTGGTCAGCTATCCATGGAAATAGGTTTGGAAACGGCATCCAGCTTTCAAGTCAAAGGGGAACACCAACCAGGAGCCAAAGAAAAGGAGAGAAACATAGCCTGAAGAAACCAGGAAATGCCCAGGCTTTGGGTGCAGGACATGACTGTCAGACAGATACCGAGGAAAGCTGGTCGCTACCCAAAACAAGAAACCTTTTTTTTTTTTTTTTTTTTTTCATTAAATTCAGCTTGTTTCTCAGCAGTTTAATATTTTCTCACGCCCACGGCGTAAGACTCATTCTTGTTCTTCTGGGGATGCCCATTACACGCAGTCCTGGGGATCCTGCCTTGCTGCTGGTTCGGCTTCTCCGTGGCGCTGCACGCACAGAGCTGTGCTGGAGCCCCTCGTGACGGCACTCCTGAGACCCGCTCCCAGAAACAAAGAATCCATCAGGCAAAGCAGGGGTGTGAGAACAGCAATCCAGGCTGAAGGAGCAGCTGCCTGATCCTAACAGCATCAGAAACCCCGACCGCTTCAGGACCAAAGCAGCGGCACAGGCAGTATCTCCAAGATGAAAGGCAAGATCTTCCTTGCTGAAATGAAATGCAGTTGGGAACCTTTAGTGTCTCCCGTGTGTACAGCCAGCAAATGCTACTCTTACTAGATTAGAGGCTGTTAATGTGCTTTTGACAGGCAGCTTTGCAGGTGATTAGCAGGATGTTTTCAGGATTCAGCCACTCCCTCTCTCTCTCTTTTTTTTTTTTTTTTTTAGCCTCCCAGCCATTTCCAGACACTGCACCTTGGTGCAGGACAGTAAGGTACAGAAACTGCTGAAGTGTTGGGCATAAACTCAGCAAGGCCATCCCAGGGTTTCTGAGGTCTGATGTATAAAGTGAATGTGCAAGGTGCTTGCACATGCTGGAACATGGGGCTGTGGCCAAGCATGCTAGAGGAAGGAGGGAACCTGTCCAGGGAGCAAGATCAGGAGAATCCCCAGGGCAGACGTGTAAGTATCCTAGATACTGGGTCCTCATGTGTGCCACCAAGGGAGCACAGTTCATTCAGCTGGAGCACAGCATTCAGCTCCCATGGAAGAAGTGGAGAATGGAAACCAACTACTATGAGTGTCAGGGTCAGATAAACAAAGCAAAACAAACAAACAAACAAAAATAATTATGCTGTTTATTTGAATGCTGTATTTTCCCTAGTTTATGAGGCTGCATTGCATACTAACTGAAGTTGCATTGCATCAGGCATCGATTTCTAGACAAGCAAGAAGACAGTCTGGAGCTTTCCTATTTACACTGTGGTTGTTTTTCAGTTTTTCAGTTTTTCAGAATTGCAGACTGAATTTTCCACCTTTCAAAAGCATCTAGAAGAGATGCATTTCATTCCCATGGTATTTATAAGAAAAAAAGATCAAGGCAGGATAATATTTTATCAGAAGGGGCCCTATATACCTCAGACCTTTAGTTAATTGGCCAGCAAAAGAGTTACACATGGACTCTGCTAGCAAAAGGTCATTACTACCTCCCACTGCTTGTGTAGGAGATAAATAGCTACCATGAGGTGACAAAAATAATAACTAGTAGTAAGATCCTAGATAAGATGATGCAGGTATGTCTATGTTTATGTTGCCCGAGGGGAGTGATTCATATTAAGGCATGGAGGGTAACAAGCGCCTCCAGCCACGTGCCCAGCCTCTGGTGATATTATTGTCACTAGATTATAGGCACAAATCAGTGTAACAGGCAAGGAGGCAACCAGGGGGTAGTTTGGCCAACAGTAACAGATCTCAGCTGAGGAGATCTTGGCCATGGGCTACCCGGCCTGCAGTGGGCTAGTTTGGGGGGTGACATGGGGATGCTCTGCGCTGTGACTGTGACCTTGCTTCATGCCACACTGCAATGCTCCTTGCAGCCCCACTGAAGTATGCACAGCTTTTACTGCAGGCACAGTTGCACTTTGTGGTCTACCTTCTCTCTCTCTTTTTTTTTTTTTCCTTATTCCATTATTTTCTATGGCATTAGCTGTTAGTTCTTTCTTCTTTTCTATACCATTATATTATTTCCTCGACAGAAATAACTGTTCCAACAGCCCTTGGGAGCCCAAAGTTAAGGTCATGTTAACATTTAGATACATTATCTTGCTCTCTGGAATTTTGTAAGTTAGCAATAAAAGGAAATACTCAAATAAGAGACTTGTCTGGGAAGTTTTCCAGTAAGAAATGCATATAGAGTTTGAAGCTAAGGAAAAATATTTGAAGTCTGAATTATGATGTTTAAAATCATGTATTTTATCAGTTTGGAGTAGTTTTGTAGAGGCTATAATTGCAATATCTGGAGATAGAGAATAAAGTCTCTAATTGAATATATCGTTAAATAACTTTTTATGTGAGGACAATTCAGTTCAATCCAGCTAGTGAGCACAGGGCGTTTTTCCCTAAATTGTCTCACACGCATTATCTGTGTAATTAAAATAGATTACAAATCATTCCAGTGCTTTATGGAGTGCACATAATTTGATATAAATTGCACTCAATTATAAACCCAGCTCTATCATCTTTATTTCTGCTGACAAGCACTTGTTTATGGGAATAATCTGGTGCCATCAATTAGGTTATTCACGTGGCTGCTGGGAGGGAGAGGAGAGTGGGACCTGGTTCTCTATATGCCACCTGTAGCCACAAATAAACCCAGCCTGATCATTCAGAGCTGAGAGCTCATGAGACAGAAAAACAAAAGAGGGTGAATTCTTTCAGCTGTGGGAAAACTATAGATAAGGATACATCATCCCAAGAGATCAGAATATTTGTTTCCATGCTCTTAGAAATTTTTATTTATTTTTAATTGTTATTGAATAGCTATAGGAATAAAAAAAGAGAGGTGAAAGAAATACATGGATAAAATTCATGACCTAACGACATACACAGTAAGGCTGATGCACTGGTGTACAAATATGTCAAGCATGATAGTAAATTATTTTGCTTTAATAACATTTCAAATTTTAAATGTAATTCAGTTGAAGACATTCATGACCTATATGGTGATTCAGAGGAAAGGTCATTTTTATGACTGCAAAAATATTTAAAGATTTTTAAATTTTTGTTGCTGTTTGAAGGAACTAGAGGGCAGACCACATGATTTGCAACATCTATCACCCTATTCATGGGCAAAACTGGGAACTTTGAATTCCTAGTAAAATTCCTACACTCACAGAAATACTATTTGCATTTTTAATTCTTCAGTTCATCAGAAATGAAAACCTTCTTAACAACTCCAGTCTACCCAAAGTCAATGTGTAACAAAATATGTTATGTTTAACCTGTCCATTGCTCATTGCTGAATACTCACCTCATTTTGGATTGATCTTTCCCTACAGACATGAATATGAATATGTCCTTAATTTTGGTTCCTTTGATGTATGAGTTTGCAGAGTTCTACATAAAAATCAGTACTTGTCTGTGTATACATTTTTGAAGAAAAAAATAAAGGCGTAGAATTATAGAATCATTATGGTTGGAAAAGACCTTTAAGATCATTGAGTCCAAATGTAAACTCATCACCAATATGGTAAAATGGATCTCGTAGCTCTAACAGCAATTTTAACCAGTAGTGTGTGATGCAGCTATAGCTGAAACTTGCCCTTCTGTGCAGCTGGATGAGTTATTAGAAACGTGTCTTCCATAAGCCAGGGTGGACAAACCAGGCATATTGGTGGTTTTATACAGAGCCGTGAAAGGAAATTGTTGGCAGCATATGACAAGCTTTAGCCAGTCTAAAAAGCCCAGGAGCATTACCAGGTCATTTGGTGGCTGCTCTCAGTCAGCACTTTACATGGACACAAAGACCAAATATGCTCCTAACAGAGTTAAGCAGGAAACCCGTTTGGAGAAATTCCAGCAAAGGCATTTTGTCTGCATTAGCCGATTTTAATTTAAAAGTGTGGTGTGGGCCCAACCTCCCATGCTTGCTTTGGATGCTATGTGCAGTGCAGATGCTGTGAGTGGGCATTTCTTTGTGGGACCGCCAAGGAGCCAGGCCAGCACTGCTGAGACCGAAACAGGTGTTGCTCTGTGCCTTTCACAGGATAAATATGAAGAGGGTCTCAGAAGGGCGGTCAATTTATTATATTTTTTCTTTCTTTGTATTTATATTTGCAACCTTCAAATGTTTCGAACTGGCTTTGTTCACTTGATCTTCATCCTGATCTCCATGCACACTTTGTATCCATCCACATAATATTACAAAAAAAATAAAAGAGAAATAAGCTACTTATTGCACTTCCTTTCATCATGGCAGAAGAGCAAATTTTATGTTAATCATTTTTCACAGTGGAATGAAGAAACTAAAGTGAAAGATAAAATGTTTCCCCGGAGGATGTGCTAGATGTCCTTTCACAAAAGGAAGGTTGGTCAGAATGAACAAACTGAGGGGGAAAAATGTTCTCTCATTATGTCTCTTACTCTCATTGTAGGCACTTTTATTTTCCTGATGACAAACCTTTCAGATGGCCAAGGCTAGGAAACGTGGAGCTGCTCTGCAAGACCAGGAGCCTGGGTGCAACGTGACCTCACTGTGCTGTGAAAGAAGTTGGGAAAGAAGTTGAGCAGTTTTCTCTTTGATTTGGCTAGACAGCCTGGTTAATATTGAAGGAAGAAAGTAAAACAGTGCCTGAGAACACGCCCAGACTGTCTACACTGTTAAACTGGTAGCACAGTTTGGCCTGCACCAGCTAACCCACCCGAGCCTTGCTGGACGTGGATCAGGAGGCATTCCTCGTAATTCCTCCCCATGCAACATCCTGGCTGCCAGATAACCTGGGCATGTCCAGCATGCTAGTACAGACACAACCCTGGGTTCATATGATAACCCATCTGCTCTGTGGCTTCTGCTGCAGGAGATGGTGCCGTTGTGAAGCACGCAGAGGAGCATCTGCAGCTAGGGAGCAATGCAGTCTGATGGAAGAGGAAAACAAAATCTCAGGAGCAGCTGGTGGCAGGTTTCTAGGAGGAAGAACGTAGAACTGATGTTTCTGTTTTAAGCAGGGCTGTTGGGGAACTTCATGCGGGAAATACAGACTTCAGCAGTTGAGTGGATGCTCCTTGTTCGGCCTGGCAGCCTGGCAGATGCCTTTCTTCGATGTGAGCTTTGGTGCACACACCGTGCCTGGGGGCTAGAGATGGGCTTAGTTCCACTCCATTCACCCAGCGTCTAAGAGCATGCTGGAGTGAGCATGAATTGGGCACAGCCAGCCCAGGCCTCGGCATCGCAGGCTTTGCAGCACCAACTGTCTGTGTCACTTTCTGGAACACTTTCTTTACGGAAAGATGATTTAGAAAATGAGAAGAGCATTTTACATTTAGTGCTTATTTTGCAGTCAGTAGCAAGGGAGACACCGGAGCACCGGACATGGTGCTATACCAGGACCTGACCGTGCCATAGTAGGTGTTATAAAAATAGCAAAAAGGCATGAGCTAACTTGTAACCTGTTTTCAAACATTTTTTTTAAATGATTAATTTCATCCCTGAGAATATTTCTCACCTTCATCTCACTATTTCTTTCTTGTTATGCAATAAAATGTTTCCTTTGGCTATTTACTGTAATGAAATGGTTTTAAAAAGCAGATTGTGAATGAAGAACAACATGTGCCAGTTCTGTCAAAAAAGGAGACTCAGCCCACAGTTTGGAAGAGACAGGGGAGGAGCTCAGGACCGTGCCAGGGAGGGGGCCAGGCCCAAAATAGACCCTGGTCTGAAGAGATGTGTAGTGATACCTCTGGGCCGGGAGGCTTGAACAGCTTTTTTCTGGCTGCCATCTGCTCGCCTTAGACCTACAGTGTTCCAACTTGCATGTGTCTGGAGGGAAGGAAAGAAGAAAGGAAGGAGGCAAGGAAAGAAGAAAGGGATAAACAAACGCCTGTGTGATATGTAGGGACAGAGTAGTTTCTGCAGCAACAGACTGCTATTTCAGACAACTGCTGTTTGCTATTTCAGACAACTGCCACTATAGAGAAAACCCTCCCTCTTCATAATCCCCACAAAAAATTATATTTCACTTTTCTCTTTGTTCCTCAAAAGCCCTCTGATTACCCCACATTTCCCTTGCAGTGAGCCCCTTTCTGCATTCCCAGAATATTTAAGCTTTTGCAAGTATCCTGCCTGGCCTCTTAATGGATCTTGGCTGGACCACCTAAAATACTACGTTTGTCAACATTATGGAATAATGGTTGGCCACCTCAAGGTTCTTTAGTGAGCTTTGTGTTCTTGACTCCTCTACATATTCTTCAGTGGCTCTGTGCTAATTTGAGTCTCTCTTCCTCTGTGTGAACACACTCTCATGTTGGGCTTTATCTCGTCTATCATCCTGTAGCCTTTGTCCTCCTGTTTTCCAGCTCATCATCTTGAATTTAATAATAGAGCTATTGCAAGACCTAGGGTCTTTGGAGTAGGACTTCCATACCCCCAAGTCCCCAAGTCAGTGTCCCATCCCAATGGGCTGCATTATTGCCAGCACTGCTGACAGCCCTCTGTGCAGAAGCAGCAATGGTAAAGGACCAGAACCGTTGCACATGATCAGCCTTGGACTTCACTGCCTGCTCATGGAGACCTGGCTTTCACATTATAAAAATCAGCCTGAGCGTGTATCGCGTTAGCAGCAAGACTGTACATTACAAAATCACAGAATCACAGCACGGGAGGCACCTCTCGAGGTCATCCAGTCCAACCTCCCTGCTCGAGCAGGGTCACCCAGAGCATGTTGCACAGGATCAGGTCCAGGTGGGTTTGAAGATCTCCAGAGAAGGAGACTCCACAGCCTGTCTGGGCAAGCTGTGCCAGTGCTCTCTTACTCTCACAGTCAATAAGATTTTTTCCTCAAAAGTTTGTGGCTGCTGCCGCTTGTCCTAGTGTGGCCACTACTGAAAATATTCTGTTTCCATCTTTTTGACACCCTCCTGTAAAAGAGATATTGGCTCGTGAAGTAGGGCAATACATGTCTTGGTCATGTCCAGGACCTCTTGAGTTGGCCTTCAGTTAGTCCCAATCACAAGCATGTACAAAAGAACTTTATCCCTGCTGGTAAATTAAATGTGCTGGCACTCCCTTCTGGCATTGGGGCCAACTGGCCCAACATGACTTACACACAGAACTACTTGACTCTAAAACTGTGGCCATTTGCAAACTACCCATTTGTAAATGTGCTCTTGACTGGGCAGCTCACTTCTGAGCACTGCTGCTCATCTTGAAGCTTATATAGACCTAAATTGGGCCGGGGCCACTCTAGCTGTTCATCGGGATAGACAGTCATGTTGCAGCACGCAGGGATGTTCCAGGGCCTGTTTAATTGACTAGATGTAGCCTGGATTTCTTAGGTACCACAGTACCATTTCATCCAAAGATACTCAATTTGTGCCCTTACCATCTCCCCATGACTTCCCACAGGAGACTCATACTCTGCCTTCTCCCAGTTGGCTCTCATCCACATGCTTTTGTCTCCAAGCTATTTCTTCTTCATATGAACAACTCTGTTTTCCTTCCTACATCTTCACTCTTTTTCCTTCTTGTATACTTTTTTTTTACTCTCCTCATTTTCTAGGCCTTTACTTACCACACATTTTTTTTCAAGGATATATAAATACATAGTGCTGATCTAAGAGTAGTCTCCAGCATGTGCTCATCTCTGTTGCACATTCATAGCTCTGGGCACATGAACATCACATTCTTGCAGACAAGCAGCTTGGCAGGAGCTTGGAAAACAGCTTGCTCCAAAGATTTGGGGGGGGATGTGGGTTCTTGCCATGCAAGGCTCTTCCTTTTGCTGCAATGCAGGGGTGGCCAGCCTTGCCATGGGGACAAAATGCTTTTCAATATCCAGCAATATGTGCAGCAAGGTGGCCCAACTGCTGGTCCTTTCGCTCAGCAGGGCTGTGTTATACTGATGTTGCAGCAATTCACATTGTAGTCTGTGTTGGTGGTGGGTCCCCATGGACCCCAGCACCCAGCACAGTGAACCAGGCGTGACCTTCCCAGTGCCCTCCTCTGCTCTACATAGCAATAACGCACTGACCCTTCCCTTACCATCACACGAATAAACCAGACCTGAATTATAGCAGTTACCTTGCAGAGGAGAATTTTACATTTTGTCTGCTACAACCAGGCTAAGAGTGACAGCCCCAGGCTGGCCAAGCAGCTCTCCGTAAGTCACAGAGTATTTTGTCAGTCTCAGCACTGGCTTTCCTCAGGCTGCTCCCCCATGCAATGGCTGGGGCGCTTTGACCCACAGCAGTTCTTTCAAAGTCTTCATTTTAAACCCCAAAGTACACAAATAGATTCTGTCTTGTCTCAAGGAATCATTTTTCCAATTAGAAACTTTGAACTAGTTGCAGCACCTAAGACTGCCTGTGGAAAAAAAGAAAAGGTTTTTCTTACAGAATTTAGTTTTATCTTTGGTGAAAAACAAAGAACTGAGGGGGAAAAAAGAGACTAATGCTCCCATTTTATTGTCTACCATGAGCCCAATACTCAGGAAAAGCTTGAAAATAATGTGACAGCAAGTTTATGTAATGGGAGACGGGAGAGAAATTAGGATAGAAAGGAATGTCACTGGCAAAATAACTGCAGAAGAGTGAAAATAGTTTAAAGATGAAATGCACTGCATATGGACAAGCTTCTAAGATTTCCACCCACAGAATTAGCACTGCTCCATTTTCCAAGACTTGTTTTAGACCACTCTAGGAAAAGGAACAACTAGATATTTGCCTTTCCATCCCAGTTGAAATGTATTGTTCAGAAGCAGGTGGGCAGTGGGGCTCAGAATTGGGCACGTTTTGAGGAGACTTCAAAAAATACTTCACCATATTTGCTTCATCAGTGATTTACCGTCATTACTGTTGGGGTGATTGATTTCTGTGGCTGTTAAAGTGTTTCTTCTGGGTTTGGTGTCCTTTCATAACCATCTTGTCTAACAACCAAGTTTAAGGCCAATTGATTAGAGTTATTTTAGTCCTTTCTAGTGAATCACTGTTATACATGGAATACAAACTGCTAACACCCACTAATGATACTTGCAAGAAGAAGCTATGCTCCTTTATGAATTTAGATAGCTGAAATAATAGTAGCTTCTACAGTAGAACTGTCTAAAACAAAATGGCAAGTTAATGAGGTTAATGAAGCTTTTCCTGAAGGCTTATGTGTGTATGAAAGGCGGAAGGTTTTCTCTCTGTATGCATTTAATCAATCTGAATGTAGCTTTATAGTTGCAGAATATTCTCCAAGTTACACTCCACCTTTTTTAGTTACCTTCCACCTTTTCTTTGTTCACCTCATGGACCTCTTGTCACAGTGCAAAGTCTTTCTGAACATGGTTATCATTAAATAGAAGCGCCAGCTACTTCATGAGAGCTATAGCTATTCAACAACTGCAGAGAATTGCTGGAGAAATTATTATTGCTAGCAGATATGGCTCCGCAGGGAGTCCCCTGGGCAACCTTCCCGTGCGGGGCTCCTCACAAGGTCCTTGCTCCCCACCTGTCATTCACGCCCACATCTAGAATTCATAACCTCCTTTTATTTTCTTCTCTGTAACTTGTTTTTAGTAAGTCACAGTTAGAAAATTATTTGGTTTATATTCCTAAGAGCTGCCACAGATTTGAGCAAGTCAAGAAGGGAGAGTTGCTTTTACTTGAAGGCAATCTCTCTATCACCCCAAACTAGAGACTGCACTCCACAGCTAGAGTTCTGCTCACGCATCTCCAAGGAGATTTTTGTTTTCTCAGATGTAATTAACAAACAACTTATGCTGTCAAAATAAAGAGCAGAGGGATCCTCCTCACCCACTCTTTCCATTCCTTGCCTAAAAGCCTCTCAGACTGTAGAGCGCAGGAGAGAAGGGAGGTGTGTAATGGAATCACAGAATCACAAGAGGGTTGAGGTTGGAAGGGACCTCTAGAGAACATCTAGTCCAACCCCTCTGCTCCAGCAGGGACACCCAGAGCACGGGGCACAGGGTGGCATCCAGGCGAGTTTGGAAGATCTCCAGAAAAGGAGACTCCACAGCCTCTCTGGGCAGCCTGTGCCAGGGCTCTGTCACCCTCACAGAAAAGAAGTTCTTCCTCACACGGAGGTGGAACTTCCTGTGTTTCAACTTATACCCATTACCTCTTATCCTATCACTGGCCACCACTGAGAAGAGTTTGGCCCCATCCTCCCTACATTCACCCCTCAGGTACTTAAATGTGCTATCAGTGATAGGCATGGTGTCCACATGAGGAAGATGCTGAGGAAACACATGCCTTTAGTATAAACACCTCATCCTCTGCTTTGGTTCCACCTTATTTGATATTTTTCCACCAAATTTTGTATTTTTGAAGAACTAATTTTGAGCAATAAAGATTTGCTATTAGATCTTAGTCAAGTTTTCCAATGTTTTTATGACATGGCACATCAAAGTACGCTCTAATATGAAAGCACAATGAAGTACAATCTGATATGAAAGGCATATTATTTGATGGTGACCAATGCTTCCCAAATAAACCTTCCCATGGAAATATCTTTCCTTTTTAAAAGAGGAGCTATAATACAACATTTCTGTGATTTCAGGAGAAGTGTTAATAGCAGGGATCCTTGGGCTGCTTCCCATGTGGAGTAAACATGTCCCTCCGCAAACAGCCCCTGTCAGGAAGGTCCTTAAGTGATATGCAGTGGCCTCTTGCCTTGTCCTCCAGCAAACCTCCGAGCAAAGAGCTCTCCAGCGCTTTATCAGGATTAATTTGTGTGAGAGTAAATTGCCAAGGAACCAAAAAAACCCCACACAAGAATAGTAAATACTGGAGAAGAAAAACTAATTGTAGTGTGACCTGAACCAACTACAGTGATAGCTCTATAGGGGATTCTGTGGTAGCACACATAAAGCCCTTGCTTGATGGAGTAGCTGTCAGGAAACAGAGAAAGAGATCACAGAAGAGCAAACTACGGCAGCCCAGCCATTGCATAGCCTTGTCTTAATGCTAGAAGTGCTATTTATTTTAACACTTTGTGATTAACACTATCACAATAACTATGGGATATTTTTTCCCCAACTGCTACAGCAAAAACCCAGGAGCAGAATAAAATTTGGGGAGGGCAAAGAAGCCCCTGAATAGAAGTGCAAATGTAGACTAGTTCATAACCCAAAACTTAAAAAGATTCTCAGTAGTAGAAGGACATAGGCCTTCCTGCCTGATTATAATAACATTATGCATCTATTTATCTACCATAACATATATACTGCGTGATGATATGCAAGTACAGAAAAACTATATTAACAAAGGAAGTGTGGTCCAAGGTTGGCTCATGCTGAAAGGAACCATTTTGACTCCCTCTTCTCCTCAGAGGTTACCTTTGTATGTGTCCCCACATGTAAAATCGGAATAATTCCTTTACTGGAAGAGTTTCAAATGCATAAGTAAGACTGTGAAACCTTCCAGTTTGGTATAGGTTCAATGTGAAAATAGCATAAACTGAAGCTCATTTTTCTGAAAAGTCTGAATCTTTTCATTTATTTATTGCTACTTCATGCTTTCCTCTGTTTTTTGTTTCCCACTATGCACATGTAAAACATGTGCCCACTGGTATAATATTATTCTAATTTTTCCAGACTCTTTTGTCTCTTGTACTACTACTCTGAGAGCTCTCCTAACCATGGCAGGGATTATTGTGCTAATAAAGCAGGTTGCCATGCTGGTGGAGCAGAAGATGTCTGTTTCTAATAGTTTTCTTATTGTTGGCTTTGAACTTCACATCTTTTGTGCTGATGCATGCCCTGAAATCCCTTCTCAGGGAATATAGTATTACTAATGTGAGATGTTGATCAGTCTTTATAGCAGGATGTTTATATGCAGAAGAATGTTTTGATCCACGGCTATAGCAAGAGTCTGAATCTTGTCTGTGTTAATTTGGATTCTGTTTCGTTGGATTTGGATGGACTGCTTTCACGTGGCTTTGCTCCATAGGTTTAGTTTCTTAGAGTTATCAATGGGCAATGAGTCATGTTTTTTTTTCCATTTTTACAGGTTATATACGGTGAGCGTTATGTTTTCAACAATTGCTATTCAATATGTAGAGAATACACAGAGAAATTTATGAGCAGTACTGTCACCCGTGTTCTTTTTGATTAATAACACATGCCCCTGAATTTGGTGTGTTTATATAGTATTTGTTACTTTTGATTAAGTACAGGGCAGTCGTTGGGACATGTACAGGTCTTGTATTTGAGTGTTACCAAGCAACATCACACGACTTTTAAATCTGTGCTAGTCACAGGGGACGATGAAGTGCTGGCTCCAGAGCAACTGCTGCTGCTATAGCTGCAAAAATAAGAGAAATCTTTCCAAATTTGCCATGCTGGCTTGAGTCCGTGGTTAGTCTGGTCTGGACTCATCTCCCTTGTCTGGTACCAGCTGATAGTAGTGGAGGAAACTAAACCAAATAAGCTAACAGCTGAGAAAGATGTAGGTAATTTGGAAATCAATTAGCAAGATCTGAGCACTTCTTCCCAACTCACATGGATGGCCTGCAGCAGCAGACTCTTATTGTCTTCATTAAACAGCAGATTGAAACACATTCAAATGAGGCACATGGCAGTTTAGAGGGGTTGGTGCCACCTTGGATATGGCATCCTTGGCAGAGGAGACAAGAGAAGATTGGGAAAGGTATATTTGAGCAACATCCAGCTCCTGGATGATGGTAGGGATGGTAGTGGAGGCTGATTCTGCCCCTCCTTGACATGTACCTGTCATCAAGAATATGCTGATCTCAGAGGAGTAATCAGTGTTTTCATCGTGAAGGAAAATGTCCCAACAGACAAGCAAAGGATTTCACTGTAGCACAGGACTATCACTTCTGGTATCAGAAAAAGGACTAGATGAAAGCTATTTAGAAGATGATTTGCTCACTCACTGTGGAAATCCAGGAGAATAAGGATAAGATCCA
This sequence comes from Crypturellus tataupa, assembly GCA_034781795.1. Classification (NCBI taxonomy): domain Eukaryota; kingdom Metazoa; phylum Chordata; class Aves; order Tinamiformes; family Tinamidae; genus Crypturellus; species Crypturellus tataupa. Next base: position 6,555,729 of record JAWLRI010000837.1, on the reverse strand, counting down.
GAGTGGTACTTGGGTCCCTCATCTGAAGCACTGTGCATAAGTTTTAAGAGTGATGAGGAAAAACTGGTGTAAAGCCCCAAAACTTGCCTTTCTGCTGAGCGCCCTAATGCTGAGCTGATTTTTCCTGCCTGTAAAGGAGCCCAGCTTCATATGAAGGAATGGAGGATGCCCCTGTTGGGCCCAGCAATTAGGTTTCCCTTAGAAGACAGAGTGCTCAGTTTGTTCTCTCAACGTCTTAGGAGGATCCAGAATCCACATTCCCCTCATCCTCCTCATCTCTGGCAAAATATCCTCAGATATGCAAGAACAGCAAAAACATGATGCTTGTTAGGGACCTGATACTGCCTGTAAAAACCGGGGATGAGGTTTGCCAAAAGCAAGACACATTGGCTGAGTCGGGGAAGAGATCCAGTTGTGAGTGTGAGCACTTGAGTAAGTTTGTCAAAAGAAACAAGTTTTTTGTACTTAAGTTTTTGTACTTAAATTCATTTCTGACTCCATCCAGAGTGTTCAAGACAGGATCAGTTAAATGCCTGTTTGTGACAAGCTTCTCGGCAGCCCAAGGTCAGAATCTGCTTCCCAAGACTTAAGGAGAGTCTCCAAACCATCAGGGGCTCACTGGGGTCCTCGGAGTCATGATTCCTTCTGTGCTGCTCAGAAATCAGAGACCCAAGCAATGAGCAGAGATCTGCCTCAGTCAGCATTTCAGGATCCTCTATAAGAAATAACAGGCTCTCTCATTAAAACTTCTCGACTACATGGTTCCTTGAGGCCTTTCATTGCAATTTCTCTCCCAAAGACAAAGGACTCTGTCCTTTAAGTCAACAATGCAGTAAATGTTTCTGAACATTAATTGAAAAGGGTTTTTTATCCACAGAATACTTTAAATTCCCCTAAGCTGTTAGTATTTTGATGCTAACAGGGTGATTTCAGAGTGGCCTCTGCTGCTGAAACCTAAGCAATTTAACAAGTTGCAGGCGAACACATGAAACAAAAAAATGGCAATTTATTCTTTAATAAAATCTGCATACTGTAGAGCAAATTTCTGCCTGTTGTAAACCCATGCCATCTCATTTTGCCCACCAACTTTATATTCATAGCAATAAACAGTTTCTCACACACTTTCACACACATACACACACACACACATTGTGGACCATCTCAGATCAAGCTGTGAGTGCTTGGATTTTTCTCTGCATGAAAATCCTTTAATAGTAGTAGTTAGAGGTTTCCAGGAGCGCTGACTGACACAGTCAATGTTTAGTAGGAAAGACTGGAAAATGACTGTATATGCAACTTTCATACATTAATACTACACATACAGCACTGAAAGTGCCTAAGTGTGTGCAAATAACATCTGGTTCTCAACAGCATTACATCAAGTGACACCATCCAGCGATTAATCCAGGCTTTGGCTTATTTTCCAATAGAAATCTGAGAACACCTGGGATGGGAGGAATCTTGTGGGATTTTCCATTTTCCAAGTGGAAAATAATTTTTTTTAAAAAGTTTAAGTTCAAAAGTGTTTTAAGGAAGATTTTCAAAAGGATCTGAAGGTAACAACCCTAATTTTTAACAACATATAAGTAGATGAGTTTGTGGGATGTAGGTACCAGGTCTGCCTTTGGGACTTGTACAGATGAGGGCAAAACATGCCTTGAAAATTTTCCATTGGGGTGGACAGGTAGCTGAAGCAGTTGTTGAAGTCAATACATAGCCCGCAGCACAGGTCTAGCTGTGAGGACACTTTTTCTGGCTTACAATTATATAAGATATGTTGATCACATATCTGGTCATTCAGGAACCTTCCAGTCCCAAGTCTGATCTTCACTTGCTCACAATGTACCTGGAAGTGCTCTGCTCACGATGGGTGCCTCAGGACAGGGAGGCAGAGGCACGGGTTCTACGGGACACCGCAGAGGCAACACTATGTCAGGGAAGGAAGGGTACAGGAGGAGAAAATCCCAAATCCCTGTTCCATCTACCTCTAAACTCAAAGTTCTGCAGAATAAAAGTTTTGTTCAGCACAAATCTCTGAAGGAGATTTTGTTCCACCAACCATATGACAGCAATGATCACAACTGACACGGCTATGACTCCTGCCTGTGGTCAGTATTGCCACTACCACTGTGGGCTTCAGATGTTAGACTTCTACCAATGGAATAGCTAGATCTGTTCCAAGTTTCCCCTTTCTTTGTTGATCCTAACCTATATATGGTTGACATGTTTTCTTCCATTACAAAGAGAATTATTCTCCACATAACCCTCAGCTCTGGGATAAGATTAGAAATCAGGATACTTTTAAAAAGCACTTTTTTTTTTCTTTTTCTCAAGTATGACCTTTTTAAGTGTGCTATGTTACAAGTTTCATAGTGAGAATAAAGCTTTATAAATAAAAGTATCTGTATTTTATACATAGAGATGTCTGAGAACAGTCTGAAGCAGTCCCTTCATAGGGGCTGTGTTGTTCTCTGACAGTTCTGTGGATAGGAGCTTCACTGGAAATCCTCCAGTCCTCTGGCACAATTGCTGTATGTAATGATAATTCACACATACTTGCCCACAGTACCCTAATTTCAATAGGAGCTCTTCAGAGCTCATAATTAACTTGTTGCTTGCCAAGGCTCCAGATCCTTCTCTGCAGAGCTGCTTTCCAGCCTGTCCTGGTGCCTGGGATAATTCCTCCCTATACCCTGCATGGTAGGATGGCAAACTCATTAATGAAGAAGAGCGTCAGTGAATACCTGAATCAGGATGATCTCTGTCAGAGGACAACACAGGCCTCCAACTAGACCTATCACATGACTAATCACAACCCTCTGAACTCTCTTTTTCAGCCTTACTGTCTGGTAAGGCTATCCTGCACTTCCTGCGCTCATCTATGAGGATGTTATGGGGAGACATTGCCAAAAGCCTTCCTGAAGTCAAGGTAGTCAACATCAGCTGCTCTCCCCTCATCTACCCAGCCAGTCATTCCATCACAGAAGGTTGGTTAAGCTGTTGGTAACCTGCGGATACTGCGGATCTCTTTCTTATCCTTTACACGCTTGAAGATGGTGTCCAGGATGAGCTATTCCATCACCTTTCCAGGGATCAAGGTGAGACTGATTGGCCTGCAGTTCCCTAGGTCCTCCTTGGCCTTTTGGAAGAGTGGAGTGACATTAACTTCTTCCAGTTCTCTAGCAGCTCTCTTGTTCACCCTGTTATTTTCCTGTTTACATTTGACCTGCCGTGTTTTGTGAGTGTTCCTATTCCCTCATTTGGGCACTTCTTCCATACTTTAAATTCCCATATTTTCTCTTTCATAGCCTCCTTAAGGTCTCTATTGAACCATACAGTGGTTTTGTTGAAAGGTTTTGGTGTCTCTTAGCATGGCGACGTGAGACAGTTGTGTTAGGGGTGCATATGGCAGAACAGAAAGGTCATTTCTTTTCAATAAACATGTTACCTTCTAGAGGTCACACATGTTTTATATTCTTATGTCATATTCTCACTGAAGACTGTACTACATGTCCACATACACTGTAGACTCAGTTCCACCCGCTGACTTGCTTGGCCATAGGCAAAATGGCACATATACCCCTGGGGTCCTGCCAAAGTGACTAAGACTATTCCTGCCCAGACTACCTCACTACAGGACAAGCGCAATTGCTAGAATTCATCCACCCAAAACTAGTGAAACTCCTCCAAGCAATTTTGCTGTTTTTCTTTCCCAAAATGTGCTTTTACATCTGTTTCAGGCACATGTACAGTAAAAACAATTACAAACCTTACAAAACAGACCACTGAAAAATTATAAAGATTATGAGATGAGTTATTGCTTTATCCCTTGGCCTCCCTCACCACTTTATACTAAAAAGATGAGATCATTAGTCAAAAGAATAATTGGTTTTCCAGATGTGTGACTGATAGCTAGTTTTTCTTCTCTTATTAATGTAATCAGCATAGGTAATAAAATACATGTGTGAAGACATATGTTTACATTGTCAATATTCTAATGATACTTTCACTTAATTTTATGAATATAATTAATGTGCTTGATCTGTTGCTGTACCTCTAAGATTGGAAAAGAATCACTGGAAAGGCCTGGTCTAGTAGGGAGGGTATTTTGAGAAACTGGATTTAACAATACACACAGTTTACAGGCAAATTTCAGTGATGAATTTAATTGGTTCATGATTTATTTTATATTTTTAAAGGCAAATGAATTCAAAGTATTTATACAGTGTTTTGTGTCTCAGAGGTCCTCTTAGCATTTAATATGTTCTTCTTATTTTTTGGAATACTCCTAAAGAAATAAGTGGTATATCACAACAGTAAGTGAAGGAATTCTGGATGATATAAACAAAGTATTATCAGGAAAATTGGACCAGTGTTACTTGTCCAATAAGTTATTGTTTGGCAAACATTCCATAAACACAAATTTTAATATCTATTTTATCTTTCTAGTGATCCAGTTTTATGACTGCACCTTCAGCAATAATCCCTGTTGACTGTCACCCACATATGTTTGGCTCTCGTTTCTAAGCCAACAAATCTAAGCCAGAGCTTGGATAAGGGAGAAATAAGAGGAAAAGCCAGAGAGGTGTGCAAAAAAGCACACAAAGAAATAACTGCAAGTTGTTTTCACTCCTTGCAGAGCATGGACTTAAAAGGGACTGATATCTCAGTTTGATCCCTAAAAGTGAGATCTAGCAGACCTACCTGCAGCCGCTTAGGTTAGTTGTCACCCAGGAGAGCAAGGAAAGTTACCTGGGAGTCAATGGGAAAAAACAGGCTCATTTCCAAAACAGATGGGAGGGATCACCCTTGAAGATGCCAGTTTCTATCCCGTGGCTGTGAAGGGAGCTCATTATCCAGATGAGCTTAGACCTCACCAGTTCTCAAACTTTTGATTTTACTTGAGATGAACTCTAACCAAAAGTTATCCATACTGAACATACAGGTACCGGCCGTAGTTTGCATCATGAACAAAGAATCTTATGCCAGAGAGATTAAAGAACTACAAAAAAAAAAAAAATGAATCACAGAACTAAGTGTGTGGTTGCTTTTTGTATCCCACGGCAGTGCCTTGGCAGGTGAAGAGATGCAGGTGGGCCATTGGAAAAGTACAAAACTTTAGTCTCATCTGGCCTTAAAAAATAGATTCCATATGAATAATACATGAACAGTGGAGTTGAGAGAGAAGTCCATCATCCTCCACGCAAAACCCATAAGTAAATCTTGTACATGCCTCAGCTTTCCTTTCCCATTTCATTTTTTTCCTTAGATGTCATAAAGTTTCTAAAAGCTGATAGCTGGAGTATACTACTATGCCAAAGAATCCTAATTTTGCCCAGAGAACATTTCTTTACTTTTGCCAAGAAAACTTTGCATTTTCAACAGCACTGGAGAAGTTTGCTTTGGGACCAAATGTTGAAAATACTTTCTTCTTACCACATCTGCCAAAGGTCTAGCAAACTATTTGATGTATGCAAAGGTTTGGATATTCAGGGGCAAGTGATATCAAAATGCTAATTCATACATTTAAAACAATTCTTTTCAGCTCTCTCTGCAATGTCAGCAGGTTGGTTTCCTTTTCAAAGACCACTCAGAACAACAACTTTTTGTTATAGTAAATTACCATTAAAAATTCTATATTTAAGAAGCTAGTTAGGCTTACTTGTAAAAAGTTTACATACTTCTAAAAAGAATCACTAAAAAGATATTGTTTAGTGATGGAGTCAACGATATTTGCTGATCTGATTATTTACTGAAGAGAAGGCAAGCTTTAAACTCTTGTTAATGAGTAGCTTTCAGAGCAGTCCAGTCATCTCATGTATAATCCATACCACGTACACTTTTGTCTAACTAAGTTCCACCAGAGAGAGTCCAGTTGAGGACTACCAGGATAGTCAGGAGCCTAGAGCTCACACCCTACAGAGAGAGGCTGCAGATTTTGTGCTTGCTTTGTCTGGTAAAAGCTAAGCAGGAGGATCCAATGAATCTTAGCCTACAGCTACTTGAAGGGGTAGTTGCAAAGAGGAAGGGGATAGATTCTTCTTGGTAATGGCGGAGAGGCCACAGATCAGAGCCTTGAAAGTCCCGTACGTGGCGGGTAGTGGTATTAGGTGCAGTAGCAGAGGTGTGAGAGGGCTAATGTACAGCTAAGCGAGTGGCAAGGGTGCTCACACGCACTGTCCTTTGGGAAAACCCCAAGAGCGGCAGTGCTGCTGCTGCCACCGAGATGTGACTGACCCCGCTGCTCCTCCATTGCCTGGGCCACAAAGATCCATCCGTCTGGGAGGAGATGTCAGGTTAGGATTTTAGTCTTTCATTCCAGAGGACCTACTGTTGTGGGAATTTAATTGGATGTAGAGCCCCTTTGCCATATTCCATAGTTTGATTATATTTATCAAAGCATCTTCAGTTCTGACAGACTCTCCAGGGAAGAATATTTGCTGGTCAGGCCTGCTGCTAGTGAACATTCTGCTGTATGGAAGCTTGCAGGATTTATGAATGTACATTAACTCCATTAGCATCCATGAGAGCAGTAACCATAAATCCCTTTGCACCATTAATACACCAGAGTGTGTTATCTGCATTCCAGCATGTCCAGCAGAACAGTAAAGCGAGACAGGGATTAGCAGTATTGCTTTCCACTCATCACTGGCGAATTACCATAAATAACGACCCTCACAACAAAAAAAGGAAAAAGCAGATGATTAAGTATTTGCCTAGAGGCGTATACATAATCTGAATATTTAGTTTAATTATCTCAGAAATGTGGTAAGTCAAAAGCATTGTCTCAGCTATGAAAGTTTTATGAGATTTTCTTTTCTTGCAAAGGAGATTTTTACAAGGTTTATTTATTATCGCTGATACTTAATATTTTTGGACAAAAGAAGAAAAGAGAAGTAAAAAGTCCCTTTTGTCATTTCAAGTTGACTGTAGTTGTTTTACTTAGAGGACTGGAATGCTAAATCCATTCCAACTGAGTGTTCAACTTCTGCCTCCTTAAAATTTGCTCTGAAGACACTTTCAGTTTATTTATCTTCTTCATTTTGCTGATATGAAATCCTGCCATGCCCAAGGCTATGAGGCTAGGACAGGAGCAGTTGCATTTTCCCCAGACTGCAGAGCTGCTTCCTACACAACTCATCAGAAATGCAGGATGGATCAAACAGGCTCTTGATACAGCAGCTCACAGGTGGCAGGACATAATATTAGAAAATATTAAAATCCTCAGATTTTACCGTAAATCCTCAGATTTGCCATTATAAGGACTTTTTCTTCAGCTGCTTGAAACTTTCCCAAACTTTTTTTTTACACCCAGTTTGAAAATTTGAAGCCTTGGTATCTCTCTTGGGTTGATTTTCTATAGAACTTTCAATAAAAAATGTTAAGGAGCAATTTGTGTACAAGAGACTAGGGAACTTGTTTTCCCCATATTAAGATGTTTTATTTTAGAGCTTTAGAACTCTCCCTTGATGGAGCAGGCTCTGAAGTTTGTAAGGGGAGTCGCCTTATACTGTGACTACAAAAACCCCCCTCACTCGTGCAGTTTTAATCCCCTCAAAACTGCTATTCACTTTGGCACAACTTAGCAGCTAACTTCTCCAAGAAGCTCCAAGTTTGTAGAAAGCTCTCTCCAACCCAGGGCTGCTAAGGTTGAGCGGGACTATCTCCATGATTACTAATGCATCCACTGCATGGATGGGAACCAAAAGTGGAATGAGGTGAGTTTGATCATGGACAAGCAGAGAACATGGACAAGCTGAGAACATCACATGGACAAGCTCAGGTCATCCTGGAATACAAGCTGTGGTGCCACAGATAAAATCTCTCTCTTTTCCACTGCCCAGATGCAGGGATCCTCTTTCAGGAGGTGAAACTGAACAGATTTCTAAAACAAATGACAATTCAGATGCCAAACTGTGCAAGGCCCTGTGTGACAGTATGGGATTTCTGTTCTTGCTGATTTTATAAAAATATAGGAAATGAGGCAGAAGTTCTTTTTATTAAGTGAATTAAATGCTACAGTATAGTGTATAGGGAAAGAAGATGGAAGAAAGATCGCTCAAATGACTTTTATTCTGGTGTTTCCTAATTTCCAAGTGTTTAATCTTGTAATTTTAATTTCCTTTTAACATAGGTCTTGATACATGGTTATATAAGGAATATGACTGTGAGAGCAATTAAAATGTTCATAGTTAAGGAAGGGTTTTAATTATTTTTTGTTTGCATTGAAGCAAGGCAGCTATGTAGAAATGGAGAGCACCTCTGTGATACGACTCCTCTTGTGGCCCTCTGCATCTATCACACAACCTGTAAAGAAAGGGAAATGTTTGAAGCCCTTTCACAATATAGGTTATTTGACAGGCAACATATGAAAGCTCAGGGGAAATTTGGACATGTAACCAACTGAGAGCAAGAGAGCAATATCCTGTTCGGTCTCCCCAGTCCTCTCTCCTGCATGTGTTATGGAGAAGAAACCTTAGTGTTTTCCTTAGTCTCATAGGCAAATAGTCTACTGATGGCTTTGCCCTCTCATTTTACTCAGCAATAGCAGTGAAAAAGCGCACTAGCAAACCTGAAGCAAAAGTATAGCTGTTTTTAAGTGCCTTTAAACTAAATCAAAATATCAATTGCTCAAAGAAACTGAAAAAGGCAGGGCGGGGATGGCACTTAAAAAATAACCTGTACAGTTCCATTTGGTTTGAATGACGCATTTTAGTTATTTGAAACATGCTGTTGGGTCATTCTTAATAAATGTAGGGATGCAGACCATACAGGAAAATAGGATAATCAAGGGGATGGGAGCAGGGGTAGCCTGGGCTGGTCTCATGCAAATCACATCCTAGTGTTACACTCAAAGTCGGGTCTTTGACTTTTGTTTGCCATTTTCCCCATTGATCTAGGAAATTTGGCAATGGTTTTGCTTGTTGTTCTACCCTTGAAACTCTTCCACTTTGTGTATAAAGTACTTCAATATGTGTTGGATGAGGGATGGAAAGCTGGTTCTCTGATTTCACAAGTAGGTACTCCAAATACTATTCTGTCTGCCATGCAGTAGGTATTTAACAGTCTGATGCAATATTGACTATCAATTTGATTTGCATCTCATGATGCAGGATTTGCACATGAAGTGCATCTAATCAGGACAGAGAACTTTCTTCCCATCATATTTAGGCCACAACCTAGTTACAATTTGGTCTTTGTTACAGGACTGACCCCCATCCCTAAGGATAATTCTTCTTTTCCTACCTACCACCTACATGGCTTCCCTACCTTTTCCAGAGTGCTCCAGCCTTCTCTGCAGGAAACACCTCAGAAGTGCCTGAGTGCAGGTTAAATCTACCTGCCTTGTTTATCACCAGGATTCATCCATCTTTCCTAAAATAGAGGCTTAATGCTTTTGGAGGAAAATCCATAAAACTTTCTCATATTTTTCATACTTTAATCTTATATTCTCTTCATTTACAGCTAGCAAAGGACTGGAAGGAGGTAAACCACATAAAAATGGATGAACATCAGAGTCAATAAAAGCTACCTGCAAATTCAAAACACAGAGTATGGGATATCTGCCTTAAGAGACGGGCCCTTGAGGGCAGCTTCCAGGGCCCCAAGGAGTCTACGTACGGTGATTTGGCCTTGGCAAGGACAGAGGACATGGTCTGTGTCCGCGCTCCAGGCACTGCAGTCCTCTGCTCATCCGCTCACGTGGAGGGGGGTCAGTAACTGTGACCTGTCATGTTGGATGGATGAGCGTGGCCCTGTCAGAGGGATGAGCACGTTGCAAACGTACCGCCTGCACCCCCTGCTACCGCAGAGAGCACCTCCTACCACACCGTGGCCATGCTCATGGTCTTGCTAACCGACCTCAGCCATCACTCGCTGAGATGTCTCTACCCGGCATTTCACTGCTCCCTGGAGATGGACCTCAAATCCCACCCAAGCCCAGATGCAGATACCGGTCTGCTCTATTGAATTAACCTTATATGTTTAGGCAACCTTTTAGACACTAAGGCAGCCAGGCAGCAATGATTTAATAGTGTTTTAATATATTAATAAAAATGCCTCTAAAGACTGCTAACACATTGTTTTGCTGAGACTAAACCAAATTTGCAGCTCCACAAGTGATTTGTTTAAACTAAAGAGCTCTGGTCTTTCCGGTCTGTGAATATTTGCTTCTAAGATACAAGTCAAGTGAGTATTAAATGAGTCCAGTGTGGGAAAAAGAGGAAAAGGATCGCAAATATAATTTATTTACATAGTGAGTGCTCCACACAAGGTTCATAAAAACAAAGCATATTATGAAAAGTGAGTTAAGTCTCCAATTACTTCCAGGTTCACAGAGTCTGGTGAGCTAATTAAGCAGTGTTTTCTCAGCTCTAATCCCTCAAGTCCCTGAATAGCTGAGGAACACGCATGCAGACCACCTGCTCGCTATTGCCATGTTCTGCAGAGCGGTGCTCCACAGCCCGGGCTGGTCCCACCAGCACATATGCTGCACAGAAACAGGAACATTGACCTTTGCCAGATCTCTTTGAGACCCTCACGAGAGAGGTGAGCAACCTTGTAGAGATCTGGTGTGTACCACTGCTAACCCTAGGATTGAGCCAGAGCTGCTCAGCTTGGTGTCTATCTCCCTGCAGGATGATTCCAGTTCCCCCTCGTTCCTTTGACTGGGGGCTCATAGATCACAAAAGGAGGATATAGGCTCTGTTTTGACATTTACAGTATTTGTCACATGCATCAGGACGCCAAGAGCAAAGTCAGATAACCAAGGTCTGGTTAAAGCATTATGGCAATGCAAATACTTACTTGCAGTAGATTAAAACCTGTCAGCGTCTTTTGTACAATCTTTAATATATGACAGCTGCTGTTTGGTTTTCATTAACTCTGAAAGTTTCTGCTGAATAAGAGTTCATGTATCCTTATTGAAAACACTGTTAACAATTTTTTCTGAGTTGAACAGCTCTGAGCCAAAGTGCTGTGGCCATGTGAAGCAACCTAAACCCCAGGCAAACCTGATTCCAGAACGTCGGAAGCACCAGGTTTTGGACATCACATTGCTTTATCTGAGACTGTCTCTATCTGTACCCCATGCTGTAAATTTCTGTAGCTAGTCTCATGTTTTTCCTAATCCACACATCAACTCATGAGCTACTTGGATTCGTTTGCTAAAGTTTTACACTCCATCAATTCTATACACATGGCAGGAAAAGCCCAGGGCTTGCAAAACTAGTACCTTATTCCTGTAACCTTGCTTTTTCCAAGTATTTTATTATAATCTTTCCATTTTGGTTGTTCAAACAGCTGCAATCCTGAATTTGTAATTTCTCAGAAATACAGGACTGTTTTTATCCATGATCTCTTAGCATGAAGGCATGCATTGTATTTCATGATTTTATGATTCTGGAGAAACTTAAACCTAATTTCCAAACCCCGTTTAAAAAAAATCTAATTTCATTGAAGTAGTTTCTTCTAGGGGATGAATCCAGATGAAGAAATGATTTCAGGATTTAGCCTGTTTTATTAAGACAGCATGGAAATACTTCAAGAGGCAACTGTAACTTGCCATAGATTTCACAGACACATGCACACACACACCATTTAGAGATTTTTAATGCACAAAATAGAGTTGTGATTATTATCTGTGATTGTGCATACCCAGCTCTAGCCTCAAAAGCCATAAGGCCATGTTTTGCTTGTATGCATAATATATCTATCAGTCAGAGGGGAGTTTGTGAGCTGAGAGCATCCTGTGGTCTTACGAATCAAGAACAACCGCACTGCCACTGCCACAATCAGAAATCCCTATAAAGGTCAAGAGACTCTGACTTTTGTTGCTGCATCTTCCTAAGGCCACTGTCAAGACTAATACAATTATTGCTTGAAAGCCGCATAATTCCTATGTGCACTTTAAAACCAAGAAATAGTCCTTAAATTGTAGGGGCAGTAACAAGGTAATTCTCAAACTTCACATAACACATAGTAACATATTGGTATTTTTATGAATCATGGGCCAAGTATGCTTCCAAACAGAATAATTTTATATTCCAGTGGGTACACTATTCATTCTGCAGTGTGTCAAAAGTAATTGCTCTCTGAGCTCTGAGGTACTTCAACTCACTCTCTCAAACCACATACAAAATGGAATCTCAGAAATGATCATGAAATTAACTGTTTCGAGAAAAATTAGTCTCCAGATACCCAAGCTCTTCAGATTACATATCCAGCCTTAATACAATTTAATTGATTTCCTTTCCTACAGACTTCTAGGGAAGTAGCTGGTATGTTGGTGGTTGGATATACTCAATTCAATAAATGTAAACATGAAAAGAATTTTTATGGAAAGCCTTTGTTGGCTTGGAGCACTAGTGGATTAAAAATTGGCAGTTCCACCAATTTCCTCTTTCAGAAACTGAGATATTTTCTCAATTTAGATGTGATTTTACAATCCTGTAAGATGTTGGAACATAAAAGAAACCATTACATTCTTTCTATCATAACATGAAATTCTCAGTGGAAAATAATCTCTCCTGCCTATACTTCAGCATTATCAGAATTATCAGAAGATAATTTAGGCTAAATTCAAATAAAAAAAAAAATATTTTAAAGCTTCAGATTTTCTCCTAAACACCTCTAGTTCTATTTATTCTCTATGTTGTCCCAGAAACTTCACCAAACAGCTTTCCTCATGAGATTTCTTGTAATTTCTGCTCTTAATTGAACTGAAATACAGGAGAGGGCAATCTGTTCTCCTAATTCCCTTACTAAATCTCTTTATACAAAACTCTGTAATAGGTTACATAAAATACATTTGAATCTTTTCATATCTATTGAAGAGCACCCAGAAAGTGAAGAGAAATGTGAAAACTAAAACGCATCCTCCTATTTTGCAAAGAGAACTCAGTTGCTCTCAAGGTTTTCTATGATAATTTAAATCTATTTGAAACTTATTTATATAGCATTTCGGAGATGTACATTTAAAAAACCTTGACTTTGTTCAGAAACCCAAATACTTTCTTCTTTTTCAAATGATCAAGGAATTGTAGAAATATGGGTTTGCGAAGGGTTTGGTGCAACCACTTAATCTCTCCACCTGAGACAGGATCCAGCGTGCCTGCAAAAGGAGAAAATGCTTGTCCAATCTGTACTTAAGCATCAGACAACAGAGCTTTACAGCCTCAGCTCATAGCTTATTCCAGTGCCATCCTTGTAGTTAGAGAACTTTCCTAATATCCTGAATGTCCTGCTCTCCAAATTATTTCTTGATTTATTATCAATGCATGGGGAAGATTCAAATGTAGCCTTGTTTGTAAAACTCTCAGTGTGCAGTAAAAGGCAGCACCTTCTCTGACTTATTTTTTTCAAAACTAAGCTACCCATTTAATTTAACTTTCGCAGTCATATTGCCAGCCCTCATATTAGCTCAGGTGCTCTTCTTGGGACTCTCTAGTCTATTTCTGTTTGAAAATGTGGTGCCTAAAACTGAGCCTGGTTCTCCCCATGAAACTGTCCATTGCTAAAGAGAATAAGGAGGGATTGCTAAAGAGGCATCTTTATAAAGGCCTCCCAAAGACAGACAGCTGTCTGCTCTTGGCATTTGTCTATTCAGCGACCTAGTAGATTCCCCCATGTTTTTGACTGCAGCCTCATGGCATAGCCAGATATCTTCCACGCAGCATTTGTATATTTGATTTTAACCTCGTCCTTCATAGTTCTATTTCCTGAAGACACTACACTACTCAAATAGTAAAGCATCCCTAACTTTAGATATCTCAGAGTAAATATGATAGATATCTTTCATTTATTGAGTTTTGCCAGGACAGAGGCTGCTTATATCAATTTTAGGCATTTCCTCAATTTATCATGTTGAATTCTAACTCCCTTCTGCCAAATAGTTACAGTCCTTCCTGGCTCAGAGTCATTTTCAAATTGGATAGAAGCACTCCCAATTTCATCCCCTAAGCCATTATTTAAAATACTGAATGGTGCTGAATCCAACACAGACTCCTATGGGACCCTTGCACTTCAGACATCCACCCAGTATGACAGAGAAATATTGAGATCTCTTTTATAAAGCTGCCAACATGCAGCTTTCTCAAGAAATCATGCTTTACATTGCATTTGTACTTAAGCAGTCTCTGTCCTGGCAAAATTAAACAAACACAATCTACCTACAGTGTTTTGAGACATCTAGAGTTGGGAGTACTTTGCTATTTGAGCACTGCAGTGTCTGCTTGCTTCATAACTGATCGATCTTGCCCTGTGAATCCCACCACAGCAAGCAGGTTCCAGCACCTCTACATGTAAATAAGTCTTAGTGCTAAGGGCAGCATCCAGAAGCATCCAGCTGAGACACGGAGCACCCTTTAGCCGATGCCGATAGCGCTTTTGTGTTCAAGGACCTGGATGACGTGGTCTGGATTAGTCCCCATTCACACTATTTGGGCGCAGCCACCCCTGGACTAACTGCCTGTGTTCACTTTGCCCAGCACTTGCAAGGAACACGATAGGGTCTGAATCCATACAGCACAAGGAATTGCCCCTTCTGCAACAGGCTGACTGGCTCAGTGGAAAAGAGCAAGGCAGCAGATGCTGTTTATTTTGACTTCGGTGATGTTTTCAGCAATGCCTCCCATAACATCTTCACTGACAAACTGATGAAGTAATGAGGGACAGATAGCTCAACAGTGGGATGGACTGGAAACAGCCTAAAAAAACAGACTCCAGGGACTGCAGTAAGTGACATGAAATGCTGCTGGAGGCCAGTCACTTGTGCTCTATTTCCAGGGGCTGATAGGGGGGCCGATATTTTTTAACATATTTACTAATTGCCTTGACAGTGGAGTAGGGAGCAAAACTGCAGATGTACAAAACTGAATGAAGTGGTCAATAGGTGATATCCGGACTGTCATTCCAAACTTCAACAGCCTGGAGAAATGGGCAGACAGGAAGCAGCTCAGCAAAGGGAAATGCCAAGTCCTCTTCCTGTGAATGTGGTCCAACACTGGAACAGGTTACCTGGAAAGACTGTGGAGTCTTCATCCTCAGAAATATTCAAAGCTCAACCAGACAAGGCCTTAAGCAATCTGCTGCAGTGGACTCTGCTTTGAGCAGGGGAGTGGACTAGGCAATCCCCAGAGTTCCCTTCCAGCCTCAACCATTCTGTGATTCCGCTGTGCGCCGATTTCGTCTCAGAGAGAAAAGCTTCCTTTACCCGAGTAGCATTCCCAGGCATGAGTTAACATATAGGCATTTTTTCAGAAACAAAGGAGCCAAGCTCAGGAGAAAAGCAGGAAGCAAGACTATTCACTGGGCTAGTTGTACCACAGTTCATTTCCACGTAAAACACAGAGAGGACGTAGTCCAACAAAGCCCAGCAGAGGGACCTCTGCGCTCTAGATGGTAAATACATGCTTAAACAAGTAGGTCTCCAAAGACCTTTGTTTTTCTGTTCTGCCTAGCAGAGTTCTTTCTGTGCCCAAGTGCAGGTTTCTGGGCATGCAGTAGGACAGAGTCCATCTCCCACGAAGGCTCCTCCATCACCCGGGTGCCAGGCAGAGGGGCACCCTATTCCCATCAGACCTCCAGCACAGTTCACTCCCCTAAGGAAATGCTTAAACATGTCTGCCTCTCTATCCTGGCTATGGAGAGTGTCGAGAATGACTAGCTCTGATAGAAATGTGCACACTGGGGCATTTGTCTAAAATAAGCACATAGGCAAAATGTCTAAAATTAAATTCACTTGAACCAATACTCAGTCTTGTACAGGTTCAATACGGCAATGCTAAGCCATAACATGTCTGGCACACTGTGCTCTTCCTGCTTCCCAGTTTCCAATCCAATGACTGCTAGTCCATTTTGGTGGTTTAGACAACTTCCCTGTACGTCTGAATAGGCAGAAATTCTCATTCCAACGCTTAAACAAATTTTCAGATGGCTGAGAATGTTCTTTAGGGCATTTGAGAGATAAGAAAGCTCTGAAAGAGACCTTGTCATTCACAGAACTCCTTGCTACACATGCTTTATGTAGCATGATAAAGCAAGTTCTTGCTCGGCCATGTGATTTGTCCTGATGTCAGTGACAGCAGTGTTACCCTTGGTGCAAACCAAACAGCTGGTAGCAGCTACACATGAACATGGCCCTCTAGACCCATGGCAAAGTGATGTTTCTGCAGATAGGAGGGGGCAAATATTACTTGTAAGCCTCTTTTGCACGCTGTGAAACCTTGCTATGGATGAAGCAAAGGGTTAGTAGTAAGCACTATCTCAAAGCAGGAATAGCTCAGGTGCCCCTGTGGAAGTCCACCTGCTTTTTAGTGCTTAATAAGCTTTCTCCATGGACTCAATACTGCTGTGTAAGCAGGTGGTATCAAAAAAAATGTAGTAAAACAACAAATGTGAATTGCTGTAGCAACAACAAGGTTATCTCCCTTAACTAGACAAAAATTGACAGCAGAATCCAGGTATCTGCAGGTTTAGACAAGACCTATAAGAGGGGGTACATCATACATGTATACCACATACCACCTTTATTTTCATATCTATCAATCTTTAAGATCAACAAATTCATGCAAATTAGCATAAGGCCGGTAATGGGTTATATACCAAACTTGAGATGTGTATGTTACAAAAGTGGAGTAATGTAGTTTGGAATTCAGTGTAGCTCACTACCAACATCTCAAGTTACCTATCAATTCCTTTTTAT
The DNA here is from genome assembly GCA_034781795.1 of Crypturellus tataupa. Lineage (NCBI taxonomy): Eukaryota > Metazoa > Chordata > Aves > Tinamiformes > Tinamidae > Crypturellus > Crypturellus tataupa. Next base: position 6,539,027 of record JAWLRI010000837.1, on the reverse strand, counting down.
ATAGTGCAAGTATGTATTTTAAGAGTATACTACCTTACTTGAATACCAAGTAAGTTTATAGTTTACTAAGAGTGATTTTCTCAGTAACAGACAAAGTGTTGCTTGATTCTAGAAAAAGCAATTCTGTAAGTCAGCATCTACATCTTATTTCTGATCTGAAGAACCTCCTCAAATCCTCTTTTCCCATTTAATTTATAAAGTAATAAGCACCCATGGGAACTGAGTGTGCTCTGGACCACCCAAGAGACACTCAGCCTTCTGCAGGAGGTCCCCTTCGTAGTACATGTGCTTAGGGGGTAGACAAATGTATTCTGATGACAGAGGAGACAACTTGAACCTCGGACTCACTTATGACCAAATCTAATTTGTAATCCAGGGGCGCAAAGGAAAGCAATGCTGCAGAACCACGATCTGCTAAAGCTACTCCTTTAATAACAGCAAACCACATCATCTCTCCAACCTTGCAACTATTAGATCTTAGAAAGTAAATACACAACAAGAATGAGAATTCAATCAGATGGTTCAAAGACTGTAAAGAAAATATAACCATCTAAAGTCTGAAAAAAAAAGCTGAGAAAAATGCAAAACTTTCCCAGCTGCCATGATCTTTAAAATATCTCCATTCTGTAATACTCTTGCTCAGCTTTGCATTTTTGGCAAGAGTCAATATGAAATCACATGTCACATTGAGACTAGCAAGTGACAGTCCCTCCCATTTTTCTGTCAGTAAGGAATAAATTGGATTAGTCTCAGCTAGCGCACGGTGCTCTGAAGACATAAACTCATGCCAATAAGAAGTAATATAACTCTCCAGCTTAAACAAAGTAATGCACAAGGGAAGCCAGTGAGAACCGTACCAGGGCTGAGTTAGTCATAATAGGCAGCTGTAGGCTGTGAGGTGCCACGGGATTTACCGAATCCCCAATGACCATTAAAAGCATTATAAATAAGCAGGGGAAACTTGTTTTGCTGAATCTATAAATGATACATAGCATCATGTACCAGATCTTGGGATGAAGGCACTGGGGAAGTCAGAATCAATATTGATTTTGGGTCGCCACTTTGAATCCCATCTGGCCTGGTAGTGACTGAAATTTGCTATGATGGAATGAGTAGGCACCGACACACGAGAAGTGAAGCCTCATGGCTTCACTTTGCTTTTCAGCTGCTACAGCTCTGCAGTATAGAAACTAGCATCCTGTTTTCCGGGAAAAGAGGTAGAAAGTGGAAAACTAGCCCATACTCTCATCTTTTAGAGATGTCAAAATTGGGTCATACTAGACAAGGAGAGGAGAAACAAAATTGCTGCTGCTCACAGTGGTTTAAGGACTCTTTTTTTTAAGTTACAAATCCAGCAGTGCACAGCTCTTTCTGCCTTCCTTACCCAGGCATAAGGTTAAAATAGATGCTACAGAATTTCTCCAGAGTCACACCAGTCTAACAGAGGGTACCTACAAGCAATCAGTCAATTTTTACATTAAGGGAAGCTTTTTTAATCTTGCTACCTCTTGTTGCATCCAGTGCATAATCTCAGAGAGGAGTCCGGAGAACACAACAGCTGGAGAGTGTCCGCTGCTCCTGGCTGTGGACCATATGCTAAGCAGGACCTATGTACCCAAACATAATTCCCACCTCACATTAGCAGCTGAAAAGAAATTGAGATCTAGAGAAACGAATCAAGCCTTCATAAATCTACATGAAATACACTATATTCGTGTGCCCAGATGACATGCGAGGGGAATTATTTTGTATAAAGGCAAAAATTATCTGACAGAGCACAATTGCACAGAATGTGGAATTTTGATCCCATTCTCACTTGTTGCAACTTACTTTTTGATCAGAGCGTTCTGCAGTGATAATATGGGGAGATCTAACACATTGGAGTTTGGTCTGCATTATCTATTAAGAAGCTTTCAAGGCTATTATAGTGCTAGCGCTGTGCCTGTGTGATCAAGCACAACAGTTATGTTCTCTGGAATAGGTTGCTCCTGGTCTTTTACATTACAGCAATTTCCTGCAAGGCAGAGAAAAATGCTGCCCAGGACATCAACAGCATCTATATATCATGTGAAGAAAAAGCTCCAAGGAATGGGCTGCTAAATAAAGCAGCCTGTTTTTGTTTAACAGTAAACTGAAGAATACATTTAGTGAGATGGCACTATCACCAGGTGGGAGGCTGTGTCTACAGCATTAAACACCCCAGGCTTTCCTAGCCTTTCTTTCTCATCTGCCTAAATGTTCCTTTGAAAAGTGAGTTTTTTGGAAAGTAGAGGTTCAGAATAAAATGTCTGTGGATTAATTGTCTCCACAGGTCTCTGTCAGACTTCTGTTTAATGAACTTGCTCTTTGTCAGCCAGCATCTTCCTGAGGTAGCCCAGTAGTATTTTAATACGTTGGTGGTAGTAATCTATCAGCCAAGTCGATACAAGCACCTGGTAATTACTGGCATATGTCTAATTAAAACAATAATGTGCATTTATGTATATAAGAAGATAAAACAGAGACAAAGAGGAAAAGAAAAAAAAAAAACAAAAAACACCTTAAGAGAGGTCTCTGAATCTATGGGGAGAGAGCAAAAAGAAACACATTTTTCTGGCACTTCTTGGAATAAAGAACAAATATGAGCAGGAGCTATAACCCAGCGGAGAGCAAATGAGAAATCAACAGCAATTAAGATAGACACACAGAGCATTTTTGTACTTCTGTTTTGTACTTGTGCATTTTTGTACATCTTGTGTTATTTGAGCGGCTCTTAGATCTTCCACTGCCAGCCGCTATCTTAGAAGGCAAGGGTCTTCCACGGGTCCCCTCTAGCATCTGCCATGCCATCTGCTCAGGCAGATCTCTTGGATACCCCAGGGCACTTGTAACACGTAACTGGACTCCGCTTTCGTCTCCTGTGATCATAACAGAGTTCAGACACATGTAGACACATCCATGTAGGTACCAATGTATAGGTTTCTTAAATGGTGAGCTAATCCCTAATGGAAACCAGTCACTTCATTTCTATTGTGTTTTTCCTTACACCGAAAGGTAGATAAGTCACAGCACTTTGTAGAACTATGAAATAGTCTCTCTGTGCCTCAACAAATCACAGTCTGACAGATCAGGACAGTCTGGTACGACCAGGCCAATAGCAGGCAGTAGGGATACAAAGAGTTTGTGATTAATGCTTGCATGCACTTGCAAACTCAGACACAAAATGCGTAAAGAGTAAACAAATGAAAAGAAGAAAAATGTTTAAGTCAGCAAGAGAATTTAAAATTCATGGTGATTATTATTTGTAAAAGTAAGGTCAGAAGAAATCTACAGGTCCCTGGAACATGTCTGAAATCACAGGATTCCTAATTATGGACCTGATTTCAGGCAAAGAGTTGGCTTATTTAAGTCATTAGATTCAGTACCCCAACTCTTGTTATAGACTTCCCCCATATGCATGCAGCTCCAGGTTTTTTTGTTCAAGCCCAGATGTGTTTTAACTGCACCTCTAAAGTCAGCTGGGCCTTATGCACCCCAGGAGAACTCAGCCATTCAGCACTGTATTTGGCACTGGAATTGGAAGCAGGAATGTGAAACAATAAGTTAGATTCCTAGTTGCGTTTAGGTCCAGATTCAGGCTACCTGCCTGAGGCACCCAATTAATTCAGCCCACCTAGAATCTGAACTGCCTTCAGCAGAGCCCTCTGACTGCAGAGGGATCCTAAGTAGACTTCAGGCACTCAAAGATTTAGACGCCCCACAGTCTTGCTGGGACAATAAGACCAGTACACTTCACTGGTAGTAGCTTATACTCCCTATACATGGAGCCATTTATTTACTGCCCGGTGGCCCATGGAGGTGACCAAACATATTAATGCAACAACCACATCTACCATTGCCCCATTTCTGTAGCTTTGAGGACGAATGATGGTATAAACTCATAATTTACCTGGGGTGAATTCCTAGTCTGGGCAACTCTTTCATAATCTAATCCCATTAGTCTGCCACACTGAGTCAGAAGTGGTGGATACAGGATCCTGCAGATAGAATGGTAAATAACACTGTATATATATATGTGTATATATATATATATATAAATAGGTGTCCTCATCCTCTTACTCTTACGTTGTTGCTAGACGTGTTCCAGACCATGTCTCTACAAATTTATCTTAAAATTTTTCAAGCATTCTACAGCACTTTAATTGTAAGACTCCCATTATAAGCAATTTCGTTAAAGCTTTGCATATCACATATGGAAGACAGAGGTTACTAACCAACAAGGCATTTTTATTTCTGCTTATAATACAGTTAAATTTATTCTATAAATAGGAAAATGTAAATGTACTTCCATGCAAATGTAACCTTTCTACTTTTAAGAACTGAATGAAAAAAGTGTCAGCATCAGTTAGTTTTGTAATAAATTGTATGGCATCTAAAAGTTGAGTAGATGGAAAGCTGAAGGATTTTTATTTCAACATTACCGAGGAAAGCAGAAAAATACAAAATTTGTTCTTGGCCTTCATTATAAAAGTTCACAATAAATGCTGGTTGGCTTCATAGGGAACCTGTAATATCAAATCCCCAAAGACAGTAACATGTTTCTCTTCCACTCAGAGAAGAAAAAGATTGAAAATTAGTACCTTCTTAATGTAATTTAGAAAGTCAGCACTGAAGCCAAAGTCTGTATGCCATGAAAAATCAGGCAGGGAAGTAGATAAGCCCTATGTGTCCTATGCAGTACTTACCTTACAGAAAATGTCAATCATATTCACATCAAAGCTCTAGCTTACTTGTTGCCCTTCACAGAGCATAAAAGAGAAGAAGTTTAAGAGAGAACCGAACTAAGTCAAATTTAAGTCTGTATTTTGGAGGGCTCCTGGACATCCAAAATAATTCAGCTGAGCAACAGCGATAAGAAGCCGAACAGAATATGGAAGGTCAGCAATACGTGATGAAATGTCAGATCTATATAATGAGTTTCATTGATTATAAGACCAAGAATAAAATTTACAGTCTAGTCTGATACGGTATTTTACCAGCTAACTTCCACAGTGATTATTATTCAACAAAGGTATAGAATTCAATTTATGTGGCCATGGAAAGGTTACCACAAGTCATCAAAACAGAGATAGTGACGAAGCTGTGTGTGCAAATGACATCATCTAGGATTAGCTTGAATGCAGAAGAGAGTGGACTAAGGATGCAGACCAGATGGAAATGACCGAAAGTGAAAATAAACAGCAAAAATAATTGAGCAGACTTTTATTTGTAAAATACTATAGAACAGACAGTCAATAAAATAGAGCTGTTAGCATTAGTACTTTTGTGCTTTGGGAGAAAAATATCCATCCAAGTAAATACAAAAGTACATAATGAATAGCAAGTAATTTTATTTACTAGGGAGCCCTGAAGAGATAATGCATTGCTTTTCAAATTACAGGCTTACACAGAAATTACTCTACCAGAAGAGGCCAGGGGTTCATCTGCTTTAGCATCCTGCTTCTGGCATCAGGAGGAGTTAAAGTGAGCCCTGTAATGCACCTGGACAATTGTGCAAAGCAGCATCGCGTGGAGAAAAACTCCCTCCCAACCCCAGCTGGCAGATGCTTTTGCCTTCAAGCAGGAGTCCAACTCAATTTCTCTAGCATTCTTTATTCCACTTAATGTCTTACATTTTCTGTAAGTCTAGGCTGGAATCTTTTCAGATATCTCTTCACATTTAATTTCTGTGCCAGTCTGGGATGGGTTTGAGTCTGTCCCTGGGGCAAAGCAAGACAAGAAAGCTGGATTTCAGGCACCTGGATGTGAAAGCAGATATGCTCAGAGGAGTCTTCGTAACCCAAATCCAGCTCCAAAACACCACCCTACCAAAAGGCAGAGAGTAGGTGCTGCTTGTGACCCGAAATGTACAGTGTAAACTTGGCTGGGGTACATGGTAATCTCTTGTTCAGGTTCAAGTCGCCTCTGGTCCAGCGAGCCTTGTGATTTAAGGAATCAATCCCAAAGCTCCTAATCAGGTGATAGTCCCTAACCTTTTAATATTAATAATTTCAAAACAGAGATCAAAGTCAGAGATTTTTTTCCCACTAGAAGAAAAATAAAGGCATAGACAAAAGTAGGGAGCTCCTACCAGCCCCTCTACTCCTGCTGACCACTTCATGCCTCTTGTCCCAGTCTGCTCAATACCACAACACCCTCGATCTGCAAAGTGGCACCTTACGGCAAACCAGCCATGTAACAGCAGTAAGTCCTGGTGGCCAAGGATACCACCTTTGGGGACACCACCTCCATGTGGCACAGCAAGGATGGGTGGATGACCCCAGTTTGCTGTAGCCTCAGGACTGCTCAAGGTAATCTCTGAACAACGATTATTCCAAGGAGGCTTCCAGCTCTGCTTACTGAAGCAGACTCAGTCATTCAGAAAGGCTCGTGGCTGTCCAGGGCCTTGCAGGGAGAGCCCCAATTCAGGGTACACGGACCCCAGGCAGAGCAAGCCTGGAGGATGTGTCCTCACGTGACTGACACGAGTTTCCCTTTCGCAGGAGGTGCACACACCAAAGTCACCCTAAGTGCTGCCACCTGCCTCCAATAATCTTAGAAACTCTTCAGCATTTTTAGATGGAAAAGGTACCATGGATGTGTGTGCAGATGTGTCTCTCTCCTTGAAAAGTGTTGTGGGATATTTCATCTGCAATGGCAAAGAACTAATAAGAATTTTAATAACCCTCTTTATTGCAGCACAGTTTTATGGAGGATGATTTCCTGTTTCCAGCACCAAAGCTGATTACTAGCTATGTACCCTTTGATATCGTTTACAGCTAATAGTGTGAAATACAAATTCCTCTGTTTATTAGCCTTTTTGCTCGGGTAATGCAGTGACCCGTTCAGTCCCTGTTTAGCATGTGACAGCTGGTGGCACTGAGCACTGCCATGCACCACCCTGCAGCAGTGGTGATCCTCACGGCAGACCTGGTGCCACGGGGCTCAGCGGCTCCCCGGGGCTCATTGCCAGGACCTGTCCCACTGCCCCACACAGGAGTGGGGCACTAGGAGCAGCCTCAGCCCCTTATTTCTCTTTTGCACCAGGCAGAGCCTTTTCGAGGATGGGAGCTACTGCTTTTTTCTACCAAGCTTTCTACTGTGCAAGCAAGTTCTAAGGTTTGATGAAGCCTGCTCAAAACAATTTTGTTTGCTTTTTGTTTTTTTTTTTTTTTTCCTCCTGAAATCTGTAAGTGATGCTTTCATTCATGGAAATGTGTCCATGCCCATGAGGTTTTTCAATAGAAAAAAAAATATTTGGAAAAAAAATTTTTGAAAAAATAGAAAGATTTTGTTTAGACAAAGGAAAGCACTCCCTTGTGACTGAGCATCAAAGTTATTTTTTCTTTCAAGTGATTTGTTTTGATGCATTTCAGTTTGATTGCTTAATGTAATAAAACAGTGAGCTAATAATGTGTTATACAGTGCATGGCATTTAATGTTAAATAAGATGTAGCATGGTTTATATTGAGCTACATTATTAAAGGAAAAACAAAGTGAATCAAGGTGGCACCATTGAAATAAAACATTTCAGTAGTCCCTGAAGTGAAATTTGGTGGATTTTTCATTTCAATGGAATGCTGAAGACTGGTTCCCTGAATAAAATTCAGAAAGAGAAGCTCTTGTTGAAGCTCAGAAACAGAAGAACATGAGTAGAGATACTAGACAATGTTCCTAGTAACTGCAATGATGACAAGAAATCACGAGCCTGGGGCTTTGGAGAACTATTTATATTAAAATAAAATATTATTTATTTTGAAATACAAAAAACATCTCATTCAGTATGATGACAGAATTGTTTTCACTCACCATCAGCCTACCAACTGTCATGGGTACTCTGCATAATGCGCTAGGTTTATATCTTCCTGTACCAAAGTAAAAAAATATTTTCAAAGAGGTAGTTTCTTCACAAAAACTCAATTGGAAAGATGGAAAAAAAATCATTTCATTGAATTTAATTATTTTTTTCCATGAAGGTGGTCAAATAGAGGAACACCTTGCCCAGAGAAGTTGTAGAGTCTCTGGAGATATTCAAAATCCACCTGGTCGGGATCCTTTGCAACATGTTCAAGGTGACCCTGCTTGATCAGGGAGGCTGGACTAGATCTTCAGATGTCCCTCCAACTACAATTATTTGGTGATTTGGTGATTGTGTGAGTGATTATATATTGAATTAAATCTTCATGCAGAATAAGAAGGCAAAAAATCCATTTATATATACCAGCTTCCTTTTGAGTTTCTGGATATTTAAGTGCCTTGAGGAGTATTGTGAAGGTATTTTGAATTTGCCAGATTTCTGCAAATGTTGCTTTCTAGAGATAAAAAATTTAGTGAAATCTTTACTAACATGCCCATTTCCAGCATGTACCTGCTGTCTAAATGCCTACCAGATCCTCCTCCACAGTGAAGTGGAGCTCCTTACCCTTTTGTTCACAACTAGAGAAAACTATAATAGAAAATGTAGAAAATGAAACTAAAATAGAAAATGAAAATAGAAAATGTATAGAAAATAGAAATTTAGTGCATTTTTTGTCTGCCTTTATTTAAGGGTTGGTGCATTAAATGCAAATCCACTGTAAGACAGGTACATAATTTGGTTCCATTTTTGCTAGATAGATTGCTTTCATTAGCAGTTTGAGACAGTGTTTCCACAAAGATTTCACAGTAACTTACCCACCAGGGTCACATTTCTTATTTTCTGTTGATGTCGCCTCTTCCCTGAAGATGCTTTTGGGATATCATAGGAAAGAATTTGCTATGAAAACTAAGAGGTGAAGTAGAAGAAGAGCAGGAGAGTCTGATCCTGTCCAAAGATTTGGGGAGATAAAAACTCACTGCAGAGGAAAGCAATAGCTTGCAGCAGCGCTGAGGCACTGACCTGAGACTGTCCCAGGGCTCAGTGACCACACTGCAGATTGCCTGGATGGGTACCCAAGAGATGTCCTGGGGCTCCCTCGACCCTATGTGCAAGCTCTTCTGCTGCCGAGGCTGCTCCGGAGTTAGCAGGAACTCTGTGTGACCTCTGCAAGAGACTGGAAAATCTGAATCTCAGTGCAGCAAACATGCAAGTGTAATACTCTAATAAATAAGAGATAAGTTTTATAGTTTAAAATGTGTGCTAGTCACCCACTGCTCCTGTCCCATAAGTACCTGCTTGATATTTGCCATGTGTTCTGACAAAAGACTCCAAGAAGACTGTCAAATAATATGTTAGACAAGGTGTGAGGAAAAAGGTCTGTTGCATTTGAAGCAAATGCAGTAAAATATTACAGAGCTTTCCCTGAAACAAAACAAACACTACTACAACAAAAAAACTTCAAGTTCCTCTGCTTTTTCCTATTTCACAGAAAAAAAAAAAAAAAAGGAAGTATGTTTGTTGTACATTGAGCACTGCTAACACTGATGTCCTTTCAAGGTCAAATCTCCTTGCTCTGGCTTCCTATATACTTAGATGTACAAGCCGAGAACATATGAGGGAAACTGTCCCCTGAGCAGAGAGGTGACCAGGTGGAAATGTTGCACTTGCCGCAGCTGATGGAGCGCACAGAGCATCGCCCTGACAACCCACAGAGCAAGGGCAGCTGCCAGCCGCCACGGTCGGCAGAGGGGATGTGTTGATGTGCTAATAACAGCACGTTTTCATGATCACTGTTCATCTGGGGCATGTCTGTGTGCTTCCCTAATGTCGTGGTCAGGTCGAGAAATATAGAACAAGCAAGCTTTAATGCGGAAAGATTCATTTAACTCTCGTTACCTGTGGTGGTCACCAGAAATAAACCTCAACAGGTCACTGAAGCTGCCCAGGGAGAAAATCAGACTGACTAAAGAAGAGTTAACTTTCAAGTAACGAACAGCACTATCTTAGCTCATAAAATACCTGAAACACATTATTATTCTCACTGAGAAGTCACTTTTCTAAAATCACAGACAGTTTTCTTCGGCAGGAACACTGCCCTTTCTGTAAATTCGGGCAGAACAGAGACTCATCCTAATTGTGGCTGATCTTACCCAACTTTGTGTCAAAGTTTCCCTCAGTCTCTGGTTCTATCCTGCTCATGCAGCCCAAGGTGTTGCTGGCCTTCATTGCTGCCAGGGCACGCTGCCAGCTCATGCCCAGCTCACCAAGGCCCCATGGGTCTTTTCCAAAGAGCTGGCAACCAGATCCCAACTCTGCAAGAGTTTGTCCTTCCCTGATAAAATACTTCGCACTTGCCCTTGCTGAATTTCATTAGGTGTCTGCTGGCACATCCCTGCAGCCTGGTAGATCTCTAGGATGATTAGTCCTGCCTGCTGTCAAGCACATCAACATGTCCCCAACTTTGGTGTCTCCTGATAGCTTGACAAGGGCACATGCTGCCAGTGCTCATGTCCTGGTAGCAGAGCCACACATCACATTTTCCTTACACAAACAGGAACAAGGTCCATCTGGCTCTAGTGAGAACCTTGCCCAGGCTCAGTTCTTGATGGTAGCTCTCCGCACATTAATCTTTACATGTTCAAGATATGCATCTATTATGATTTTGATATGAGTGCTTTTTTGTTGTTGCTGTTACTTCCAAAATCCTCTTTCACACTACAGTAGGGCTGTATGTCCTGGTTTCTTCCCTATCTGTTTTGTCTCCAACGTGTTTATTTCAATGTTCTTGCTGACTGATATTTTCTGCCATATGTCACAGGGAAGTAAGAGCTGTGCTTCCTCCGCGTGGGTGGCAGTGGGTACCAGAGGCTCAGTTCCACTAAATGATCCCTCTGAAAGAGAAGCTCACACACTAAATGTGTCAGAGGCAGCTGGCCACAAATAGGAGCCTCCAGAAGTCTGTATTCATGGAAGCGTGGTACACACTGAGCCCTGTTCCTGGATTTCCCTCTCCTCGTGCCGCCTCCTGCAGCGGAGCCCAGCAGCACAGCACGGAGCACACGTGCAGCAGGAGAGCAGCACCGGCGCCCGAGCTGCAGAAACAGCGTGCGCTGGGACGCGGGATCCACCGATGATCCCACCCGGGATCGGAGCAGCAGAGTCGCTCCAGGCACACGCTGCAGTGACTGCTCCCTTCGCCCTCATCCCCTGCATCACCGCAAAACAAATCCCTACACTCTGTGGGTGTATCTCATTCGTTCCTAGCACCAGGCTTTAGAGGATAAAATAGATCCTTGGTAGAATATGCTTCCTTCTCCCAGCTCTTACACATCGTCTTTTCTTGCACTGAGCAGGTTTAATTTTTTGAACTTTGGGCCTTTTTTATTTCTTCTGCTCCTGTAGGAGCAAAAGGGCGAGTGTGGGTGAGGTTTCAAGGTAGGATTCTTCTCCTCTAGCTTCACTTGTGCAAACCTTCGGCCTCTAGCAAAGCTAGCCATTACATCCTTCTATATTAATGAAGGCAAAAGCACCAAATTGATTAGAGAAGGAACCTACACTTTTCCTTTCTTTCCCATTCTTAACACTTATTTCAGGATAGGATGAATAATTCTCTGGAAGTGCCTGTCTCTCTCCGGTGACTGAAGTAGGAGAGCAAACAATATGCTTAGACCATCCTTCAAGTGGCTAAGCTTGGGTGAGGATACTCCTGGGATTCTTCAGTCTGTGCAGGCGCAATAGATATCCAGTGAAGGTGTTTTTCTGCAATAATCAGAGATCTTATGGGATCATTGGAAACCCTCCATCTCAAGGGCATTACTGTCTCATTTGCCTTATTCCCCAACTTTCCTAAAGCAGATTATTTAGTTTTCAAACTTTTCGGAACCAGGACTTGGCTCTATGTGCTGGTAAAGCAGCTGGCACATGGTTAGTCCTGTACAAACAAGCAGTAATAATGTTTTCTAGAAGCAGATGTTTGGAACATTGTCAGATGAAGACTGCTCAGTCTAATTTAATGAAATACAAATAATGTGTTTCACACAATGATCTCCATATGAATGTTGGCTCCTCACTAATTAAAAGGGGACATAGGGAATTCATTACATACCATGGAAATCTGGCCGCACAGGTAGATGATTTCTGTTTAAATGACTGATCTTACAGAACTCAGGGCCAAAACTGTCACTGAATGTAGTGGGAGGTAGACGTAGTTCTATTGTCACAAGAATGAGTGTGAATATTACCTTTCCCTTTTCATATGAAGTATGAATATATTATTATGTCAGTGAGGAAATCTCCAGATACTGATAATTTTCCTTGCAATTTTGAAAGCCATTTAAGATTGTATACTAGTCCCTGAAGGCTGTTACTTTCCCTTAAGAACTGGATTGCACCGCTCCTTAACTGTTACACTGAGTATCTCTCAGACAGCAATAAGCAAAGCTGAGAGGTGGTCTCCATTCAGCCCATCTTGTATTCCATCACAGATTTCAAAATGTTGAACAAAATGTTATCTGCTAAACTAGAAATGGTTATCCCTTTGGCCACTCATCTGGATGAAACAGGTTTTTATTGTACTTTTTTATTCTGCTTTTTTATTGTACTTAAACATACAAGAGACACTGTTAGCAGATTTTTTAACTCACTGGGATTTAGTAATATAAAGGGATGAAGTACATACTCTCATTGTAATATAAAATATCTGAGGGGGTAAATTATATATATATATACACATACATAAATATGTGTATAAGTGTGTACATATACATATATATAGCGCTCACATTATATTATGCATCAGCTACAGCAATCCAGTGTAAGAGTTTTTACTTACAGTTGAGATCAGCGTCCTCACCCCAGCAGCCTTTCATACAGGGAGAGATATCAAACCCTTGTAGCCAGCAATCCTCCAAGCCATGAGCTGTCTTCTTTGCTAATTCATAACTCAGGATATTATTCTATCCTTATAAGGGAGCTTAGTTTCTGTCTTTAAGGACATGGAGTTCAATTCACCCATCACTTCTGTTTATTAATGCACTGATTTTAATGAAGCTGGTACTGATTAAAAGAAGCATAACTCAGAGATCAGACCTGTCTTCAGTTTTTGCTAGGATTAATGAGAGATTCAGAGATACGGGTAGGAAAGTATCTGTTGAAATAAAGTTTCTAAAATACCTGTGAAACAGCAATACTGAAAACAGTTGCACCTCAAAGTGGTGCACAGCACTTGTTTTTCATTCATCCAGAGCACGACGCTATTTCATTACAACAACAGCAGGAAACCATTCAATTTATAGGCAAAAATAAGATGTTTCAAAATATTCCAAAATTAGTTTAATATTTTAGATAACATACAGTAAAGTGTGTTCAGAATTTCCAGAGTTCAAATTCAGAACGAAGACAAACCCCACAGTGCCAAAATGGCCCATAGGAAGGAATGTGTATTTTGACCAGCTCTATTTATGGCATATAAGTTCTGTGTAAGCTTGAGCTGTCATCACAGAGCTAGGACCATCACCATGCAAACATGGAAAGGAAAACAGAGGTTGGATGTTAGCAAACATTAATTATCTGGAAAGTTCATGATAGTGGAATAGCATGTTAAGGAAACTTATGGAGTATGTTTTTCTCAGTACATTGAAAATATGATTGGAGAAAGCACTTAGAAAACTCTGCTACAAACAACAAGAATCTGATAGATTATTTCATCACAGCTGAACATTTCCATTTCTTCTATCTCTCTCAGTTGAGTTTTATCAGGAAGATTGAATTTGATCTAACTGCTGCAGAGCCTTCTGGAGTGATATAATTTCAGCTTTCAAAATTGTCTAAGCTAATCCAAGAAATTTCCCAAACCTGAACGTTGCCTTTCATCTTTTAGAGGAAATGATTTTGAGCAACATTTTCAGCTCTGAGGTTTGAACTTACTGCGGTAATTGGAAATGTGAATCCTTTTAAAGTGAGTTGAAGTGTGCTGCTTGACACTTTGCTCTCTGCCGCATGTTTCCACATATGCTCTTCCAGATACCCGAAGTCTGTGCCAAACTCTCCAGTCCTGCCATGCACTGCCAACGGAGCACTGGCACTCCAAGGAAAGGCACAGCTGCTATTCTGGATTTTTGGTTTCTACCAACACTTCCCTTGAGCAGTTGTTTATCTCCATCTAAGTAGCAAAGTTATTTACTGTTGTAAAGTATCATCCTTATATCCTAATAGTTGCTTTATGAAAATAAGGATGATATTGTTCATTTTTTGGTTTCATCTAGTTTGTATTTTTCCAGTTTCCATGGAGAAAACCATGTGATATCAATAGTAAATTCCTTGCTAAAGTTAAAATTTATTCCACTCTGCTTTTTCCAGTAACTCAGTAGGGTCATATCATGTTGCAAGAAAATGAAAACTTAACTCCCTGAGAAAAAGAAAACATTAGAGGTCCCCAATCTCTTAGCTATCTGTCATTGGCTAGAGGATCTCTTCCCTGCAAGTAATGTTCTGGCTACAGGTTTCCACAGCTTTGTTATCTCCTTGCTGTATTACATCAATTTACTTGTGGCAACAATATTAACAATATTAACAATATTGTAAATAAATTATGTTAAGTGAAAAATAATTTGGATGTGAATCTTTCAGGACTTGGAAAATTTCAGCTAGTATAAGTAGCTTCATGCATGCTAACCCCTAGAAACCTATCAAAATATCCACTCTGTACCCATTGCTGCTTCAAGGCACCTCTTGAGTAATAAACCTGAATTCATCATCCGAGCCCTGTTTCCAAAGCACGTTACAACCTATGACTACTTCAAAATGAAGTCTCCGGCTGATACCTCATTTCTATGGCATAATGAACAGCAACAATTTAAAATTCCCTGTACAGGAAACAGAATTTCCTTGGAATATGACACTAAACTCTGAAATGCATCTGCAGGGGAGCTAAAGGCTTCAAGGGCTAAAGGGCTTTGGAGCGCTTTGCTACCCCAGAGCCAGAGCACATTCCTCCAATCCTGTCTCCTCTAATACAAAGCACAACATACATGTATTTACATATCTTCCTAAACTTTCAAAATTAAAAAAAACCTCAACAGAAAGGAGAGCAAAAGCAAAGCATATTAGACATTGGTCATGTGGAAGAATTCATTGCTAGGTTGTACGTGCTGGAGAGAACATTTTAACAGCAGAAAAGAGAAAAGCTAATGTTGTCTGGGGAATTTCAGCATCAAAATACTGTAATTCTGCAACTCAGATGATAGTTCCTACAGATACCTATGATGTCCTTCTTTTCACTTTTTCCCTAGATTGTGGTGCACTAGGAATGCTCTGACCCAAAAGTAAATTTATTAAAGAAATAACTAATTGCTTTTCTCACTATGCCTTGCCAGTCTCAATGGTACTGGGAAGAGTTTTAAAATTATTTTTATAAACACATTTTTGAAACCCAAGTGCTTTTAAAATGCAAATGCACTTGCATTAAGAAGAGGTTCTTTATTTATGTAAATGAAGGTTCTCAACCTATCTGTCCAGCTACACGAGCCTTGAATTTTAGGAAAATGAAGGCTTGCAAATGCAATTCTTACCTACATTATATGTCACTTTGTACAGAACAGGTAGGGTTCATACCAGCCAAAATAAATGCTTAAACAACTATAGTGTTAAAGAAATTACACTGCTTAAAACCCTTCCTGGTAGGGGCTGCTGCAAGAAGCCTGTGATCAGAGAGCGCGGAGCTGTTCCTGACATTTTTCAATATCTAAGCTAAGAATAGGACATCTAACACCATTTTCTCCAGTTTGTCATTTGGGAAAGCAAAGAGGTGATGACAGTGATCTAGAAAGCTCCAAGAAGTTGCTTTCAACTCTATTTTAATTGGAAGCTGAGGTAGCACAAGCAATAGTAAAGAAAAGGTAAAGAAAAGCTCAGCATTTACAGTAGAAGACAAGAAAATATAAAAAGATCTGCTACGATTGCCAAATAAACAAACAGGATGGGGTGCAAATGGGACCCTGGAAGGAAAATTCAGAGATTGGAGTTTCTCTTTGGGACAACCTGGGGATTTTACAAATGACACTTCACTTCCTTGCAGCTTGGACCTCTTCTGTGCAAATGGATTTACGTGACCATTGCCTGAACACAAAACTACATAACAACTAGACAGGTTATTACTTGTCCACAGCAAATTTGTCATTTAATCTTTCCAACTTTCTTAAGACAATTTGGGTGGTTGCTACCAGACTGACCATGAAAGCAAGTAAAGGTAATTTTTAAATTCATTGAAATTCAGAATTCTAAATTCTGAATTCATTAACATCAATTATTCTAAATTCAAATTGAAATTTCTAAAATTTCAATAGCTACAGTAGCCACATAAATCTGTTCTCAGGAGCACCATGGCAGTTGTTTTCTGCGTGTCCAGCTCTGCCTTTCCCCACCAGTATAATTTAGCAGATAAAAGCAGGCACAGAACAGAACATCTTGCCCTCCCCAGCCCTTCTTGCCTTACACAGCGCAACACTTTTCTTCACTTAGCTACTATGTGCAATCTGTACAAGTTACATGCTCACATGTAACTTTACCTCTCTAGACCATGTCCCTGCATCCCAGTCAATGTCCTGCTCACACAGGACATTGTGCGAGCCCTGTCTCCCCGCTCCCCCGCATCACTTTTTCTTCTCTCTTTGCACAAGACAAGGAGCAATAGGTATCTGACTGGATGCTGCACCAAGGGCTCCAGCAGGGAAATGTGAACTATGGGGCAGTAAAGAGAAAAGGGGATAGATATCAGGATGCAATTACAGAGGCACGGTATGAGGAACATAGTACAAGGAGAAATTTAGTCTGGAGGAGGCAATCCTTCAAAGATCCAAAGCCACCACAGGCTACCAAAGAAAGCAAACTTTCCTCCAAAAAGCAGTCTAATTTCAATAGGATTAGAAAAGTGGGTATAGCTGTAGGCCCTGAGCAATCCTTGAATTATTTATTATCTCAAACACTTTTTGAGGAACAAACTGTGCCATCTCATAGCTCCATAAAGATCAAAGTCTTTAGAAAGAATCCACCTACAGGACTGCAGATTTTGGAAAGTCTAACCCAATTACCACTCCACGTGCTACACAAAATGCGTTTTGTCAAAGTAGGTGAAAAGAACAGGTAGGATTTTATTGTCTGACAACAGCCAACATGAGGAGCTGAAGTATGAAGACTTTCTGTAACTTTGTTTTTAACAGTTAACAGCAGGGCTTTTCACCAGACTTTTGTGCTTTGAAGAGTGAACAGCATGGAATATACCGAAACCACACAATGTACTGAGAAGCACCATACACGAAAGGATTAGGAACAGAAAATGCCCTTTGAACAAAGAGAAGGCTGGTGTAGCTCAGCAGGGAAAATCACAGCCCTGTACCTGTCAAGCCAAGCAGAAGGATAGGAAAAAAACAATGAATATGAAAACAAGTACATTTTTTAACTATACCTAACGAAGCATTGTGTGTGTAGGGTTGGAAAATATACTCAGATAAGAGAAACTCACTCAAAACCTCTTAATAATCTTGAAGCCCTTCTAAGCTTTACAGTGCTTATCAACTGTTGACTCTACTGCCCAAGGAATGCCTGATCCCCTATATATTAATATGAACAGAGTCTGTATCAGCAATAAAGAACACTCACACTCACACTCACAGTGTTGCTTTTCCTGATGTCAGTGACAACTACCCGTCATCGAGGCTAAGTGACGCATCCTGCATGCACCTATACTCTGCAAACTAGCTGGACAGCTCGATCTTCTCTTAACAAAGCAGTTGCCTTTACTATGGAAATCAATTAGTAGAGGCTAGTTCTGAAGTCCTCTGACTTGATGAGCCAATAAAAACTGCGAATTGACTCCAGGAATTTCAGAGAAATTTATTTAATTCTAATTTTAAGAAGTCCTTCTTCTAGAAAGAAGGGTAGGGGCTGAGATTTTATTTTATTTTTTTTTTATGATAGGCTGTCTTGGTTAATTAACAACCAAGGCAAAGGCTCATCTTCTGTAGCAGTGAAGACACAATTCCAACTCCAGCAATGGGCAGGTTGTGTTGATGCAGCTAGTCACAGTGTTGGAAGAAGTCCAGTTTTATCATGTGCCAAAGTAAAATCTACCACTACTTCAATGCACATATAGAAATTGCTCTGCTTGAAATATCTGGATACAGTTAAAGCAGCAAAATTCCCTTCTAGTTATATCAGCATAATTTCCATTTTAGGCACCTGCATTCTAAACCAAAAACAACAACAACAACAACAACAACAACAAATAGATACCATTAGAAGGGAAGAATCCAGAAAAGACAAGCGACACTCTGGGTGAAGCTTATCTCTGCTAAATTTAGGCTTCTTACAGAGGGAAAACATTCACCTGAGCTGGCAGATCCTTCAGTGGCTAAAGGCCCAGACAAGGTGCTTTTAAGGTACAGTTCCTCTGACCCACTTCAGATTTAGGATGGAAAATGAATGTGCCTGTTGAATATAAATTGACACTAGATAATTACACCAGACACGTACATCTACAGAGTAATATTGTACGTGGTCAGATAAAATCCAGAGTTCTAACATATAAAGCATATATGAAGGGTCACTAGCTCTCATCTGCTACATACCATCTCCGTAAAAACTGATATAATTCATACAAGCAGAAGAAAATTGTGTTTTGATTGTGCCTTTGATTTGAGTGACATATGCTCATTTTTTTATGCTGCCAATGTGAAGTGCTACTTAAGATTTCTAAAAATATATCTGTCAGTTTACTACCTCAGAGAAGAATTCTGTATTAGACTCCATCTTGACATAGAAAATAAAGCTGAATAAAAAAAGAGTGCTCCAAGCTGAGCACCTGCTTCAGAAAAAAAAAAAAAAGTGCTTGTGGATTAATTATGGTTGTTACAGCAAATGTCTTGACCGCTAAATCTGATTTCTTGAAAGGGTTGGCTTCAAAAAACCAAAAGCTGTTACCAACTAAATCAGTTATGAAAGAGAATTTGGTCAGAAACACATGGATGATCACTGAGAGATGCTTCAAGCAATGTTATAGGTGCTCAGAAGGCCAGAGTGCCGTAATTAAAAATATGGCTCAGCAGGTTAATTGAGCAGCCTGGCTTCGAGAGAAAGTGAAAACAGGGATGATGGCAATAATGCAAGTAAGTGTAAACAAATTTGAAGCTGGAAGTTTTAGAAAACTGAAAAAGAAAAGCAAAGCCACAAAAACAACTCCATGAGCTTCAAACTTATGAATAACATGCTGGGTTTTATGTATCTCAGGAATAATACAAAGAATAACAAGAAGAATAACAAAATTCCTATACTATATATAAACATAAGTCTTGGGCAATTATGTAGAATAAGCAGAAGTGTTCAATAAATGTTTCTATTCTTCACTGGGAAAAATATGAAAGAATGGTTTGAAATTGAGTAATGACAAAATTAATTCATTTCAAGAGAAACAAGGAATAATGTCAGTCAGCAGTTATTGAAGTTAATCATTTATTTAAGCATATCTGCATAAATACTGCTCAGGAGTTTGAAGGAGCCAGCCCAGAAATTTTCTGGATTATTCATGTGGAATTTTTTGATTCAGTCTTCAAAAAATGTGGTCATTATAAGGCCTAGGGTTATTTTAAAGGTCTTGACATTCAGAGAAATAGCGTTGTGCTAATATGACCTGTGTCCTTACAAGCTTGTTAGCTTGACTTTCATTCTCAGAAAAATAAAAAGCATTTGACCTATACTCAATTCATATAGAATGACAGAATTGAATGAAACCTGTGAAATTTCATGTGGATCAACAGAAAACAGATCAGGTGAAACAGCTGAATGCTTATTTTTCAAAAGGATATTGGATGCTAGCAAGAATTATACTGATAAATACAATATCAATACAATATCAGCATGGCATATATTATGTGGACTAAAACTGGCTAAACTGCTAGAAGCATAATCTCTCAATTTGCCAAGAAGGGCATTTTAGATAAATTTGACCATAATTTTTGAAATCCTTCAGAAATTTCTTACTGAGTTTCTTTGACAGTTTTTTCTACTTGCAGTGAGATCCAGTAGGGGGAAGCTGAAGCTAAATGCATGGACAATCAAACACAGGGACAGTTCCCTGAGGACTACAGGGCAGTTGTCATCTGTAGGTATTTTTAAAATGAGATGATTGATTGTTTCTCTGAAAAGCATGCTCTAGATCAGGCATAAATTAAGTCAGTAAGGCCAGGTGGCGGAGTTGTTGTTTACGTGAGAGAGCAACTGGAATGTATGGAGCTCAGCACAGAGGAAGACGAAGTGCAGGTCAAGAGCCTGTGGGCGAGGATTAAAGGGCAGGACAACAGGGTCAACACTGTCCTGGGAGTTTACTACAGGCCTCCTGACCTGGGAGACGGAGTGAACGTCTGCTGGGGTAATCACACTGCTGGGAACAGACAGTGCAGGAGGTTCCTGCAGAGCATTGCAGGTAACTTCTTGATGCAGGTGGTTGATAAGCTAACAAGGGCAGGGGCACTGCTAGACCTGATACTAACAAACAGAGATGGTCTAGTGGGAAATGTCAGGGTTGGGGGCAGTCTTGGCTACAGTGACCACAAGATGTTGGAATTTATGATCCTGCAAGGAGGAAACTGGGCAAGAAGTAGGAGAGCTTTGACCTCTTCAGGGAGTGACTTGGGGGAATCCGCTAAGCCAGGGTCCTAGAAGGAACAGATCCAGGAGAGTTGAGTAATAACCTGGAGTGCAGTTCTGGGCTCCCCAGTACAAGAGGGACGTGGAGCTTCTAGAGACAGTCCAGAGGAGAGCGACCAAAATGATTAAGGGACTGCAGCACCTATCTTTCTTAAGAGGAAAGACTAAGTGAGCTGGGCCTGTTTAGCCTAGAGAAGACAGAGAGGAGATCTGATCAATATGTACAAATTCCTGAGGGGAGAATGTAGGGAGGATGGGGTCAAACTGTTCTCAGTGGTAGCCAGGGATAGGACAAGGGGTAATGTGTATAAATTGAAATGGTTCCATCTCCATATAAGGAAGGTAACGGAGCACTGGCACAGGCTGCCCAAAGAGGTTGTGGAGTCTCCTTCTCTGCAGATCTTCCAAACCCATCTGGCTGCTGCCCTGTGCCCCGTGTGTTAGGTGTCCCTGCTGGAGCAGGGGTTTGACTAGATGATCTCCAGAGGTCCCTTGCAACCTCAACCTCAATTCAACCGTTCTGTGATTCTGTGAAAATCCCATGACGTGTTATTGGAAAGGTCAGACTAGAGACCAGCTCCTTCTGTTCATTAAACACACAGAAATACAAGTAAGGGAATCAAAATGAATTTTGGTTTTGGTTTCCAGTGGGACAAGATGAAGCAATGGCAGTGCATCTGCCTTGACCTCCTGTTAGCTACAGCAAGCCGAGGTGCTGATCCATCAGACAGACTCATGGAGTCCATGCTGCCCACAAGGCTCTTGGAGAGGGCAGAGGGACATTTTCACATAGTAAAAAATCTAAGCTAGATAAAACCTGCTCATTCTTTAAGTTTAGACAAATGATCTATTAGAAATGTAGAAGCTTAATGCTAAATAGAAGCCACTTAAATTCTCATTTTATTAAAACATTCTCAAAAGTGTTTCATACTTTTGCATTGGGCTGCATTTTACTGTGCAAGTGAGAAGTCATGTCATATCATTGCACAATACACCTTGCACTAAATTTTATGTAATTAATAGCCCCCTTCGCTGCAGTTTAAACTGCACATATGGAAAAATGCATTTTTGTTTCTTTGTTTTTTGGATTTTTTGGCCACTAAGTAGGAATTAAGTAGCTCTTTAAACTAAGGGAGAAATAGGGCTGTGAGCATGAAGTTCAGGAAGAGGACCTATCTTTCCTTTTACATAGGTGGTACAAAGCAAGAGTGAATTCCTAGTAGTAGTGGAAATACTCCAGTGTAAAACAGTGGAAGAGAACTATGAGATCCACATATGAGGAGAGAGAATTACCCTATTTTAATGAAATCATTAAGCAAGTAAAACATAAAAAAAAGAATTCATAATAATCGCAATCTGTAAGGCACCATGCTAACCCAGGCATTAGTTCTGTATCAGAAATTATCTTTAATGGCATTCTACTCTAGTAAGGGAATCACAAATGTAATAGAATTTTTATTTGCCTTTCAGTCTTTATGTGAGCAGAGAATATTAACTACAAATAAATAATAAGGGTGGTTTTGTACTGCCTGTCCATTTTACGTCATTATTGAGTCTTAGTTAGCCTGGAGAAAATGCTTCAAATAAAAACTTCTTTCCATTTTTGAAAGGTATTTTGTTAAGGATTTTACTGTAGTAAAAACAGAGTTGAAGTAGGAGCTGTCCTGACTCAACCCAGCTGATATATCTGTCGCCTTTTGTGGAAAATTAAAAAAACTTTCCAGCCATAACATAGACCTGTCTTACAGTGGGATAATTCACTCTCTGATAATGTCCATCTCTCCCCACTAAGAATAGATGAAACCTCAATAACAAGCTTACATCAGACCATAACTTTCTACTGGTTAGATGATAGTTGAGATGAACCCAACAATGTATGTGCAATATAGAGCAGTATTCTTCTTATAATGCAAGCAGTTTATATAATTATGATTTGGAATTTCATGCACATTTCAGTTAGAAAAGAGCCTACAAAATCCTTAAATGATAGACTAAAAAAATACAGAGAGGAGGAATGGACTTCATTGCTTCCTCATGTCCATTTAGAGCAATTAAAAGGAATGCTTTGATCTCTTCTCTTTCAGATTAACCATTCTGCAATTTGGGAGAGACCATTTCCCTGATCAGGAAAATTACCTTGAATGAATGCAGTATAAACTTCATAGAAGCAGTTAAATAAAGCATATTTTTTCATTAAAGTTTAATAAGTTAAATTAAAGATGATTTTTTTCCGCAATGTTTTTCTCATATATAGTATGGAGGTCTCATCTTTAAAAAAGAAATTAATTATCAGTTCCCAGAAGCCCCACTTCTAACTGCTGTTTTCTATCTCTTACAACAGACTTGTCTTGTCCCAGTCCCTGGATAATGTCAGGAAAAACCAAACCAGTCACCATAAGATCATGCTAAATTCCTGTCTATCTTACTGCAGTCTTAGAAATTATCACTGAATATAAGTGATATTAATGTGTATACTTTGAACAACAGAGTGCTAGTGGTAATTTTACAGTTGCTATGAACTAAAACTCTTTAATACCTCCTTTAACTGACTACTGGTGTTATTGCCTTCCATGATAATTTGACTATGGGATTTCACTGCTTCTCCTCCCGTTTGTTCACAGGAGTTCTTGCTCTGCTGTTAATTTATTCTTAAAAGAGAAATACAGGTAACCACAAAGCAAAAATGGCCAACAAGAGATCTATCAGCTCATGTTCAGTTATAGTTGTGATATGCACAATTTTCAAAAGTATCTAACAGTTCAATCAACAGTTCAAACCCTAGACCTTTATGGACCTTTCAAGAAGAATTAGATGATATGTTTGTAAATCACCTTTGAAAACCTTATCTTTTTTTTTTTTTTTAATCTGCTATAATTACACAGAATCACAGAATGGTTGAGGTAGGAAGGTACCTCTGGAGATCATCCAGTCCAACTCCCCTGCACCCTGAGTATTGGGTGCAGTTCTGGACTCCCCAGTACAAGACAGACATGGAGCTTCTAGAGAGGGTCCAGCGACAAAGATGATTAAGGGACTGGAGCATCTATCATGAGGAAAGACTAAGCGAGCTGGGCCTGTTTAGCCTGGAGAAGAGAAAATCTTCTCAATATGTATAAATACTTGATGGGAGAATGTAGGGAGGATGGGGCCAAACTCTTCTCGGTGGTGGTCAGTGACAGGACAGGGGGAATGGGTATAAAACACAGGAAGTTCCACCTCCATGTGAGGAAGAACGTCTTTCCTGTGAGGGTGACAGAGCCCTGGCACAGGCTGCCCAGAGAGGCTGTGGAGTCTCCTTCTCTGGAGATCTTCCAAACCCACCTGGATGCCACCCTGTGCCCGTGCTCTGGGTGTCCCTGCTGGAGCAGGGGGTTTGACTAGATGATCTCTAGAGGCCCCTTCCAACCCCAAACCTCCTGTGATTCTGTGATTCTGTGACTTAGGCAATATGACAGGAGAAATTCCTGGGAATGATGGATGTTGTTTAAGACTGTGTTCATATAAAAGAGCCACAGGACACATAGAAGAGTCTAAAAGGTGGAAACACTTTATTTTAAACCCAGGGTTGATCTTTAAATGTGTGGGTTGCTATGTACATTGCTTGTCTGTCCCATGAACATAAAGATTGACATAGTGGAGCAAATCAATCCAGTTTAATTAATTACCAGACATTTCAGAGGAAATTGAATGATGAAATATTCTGCCTTACCCATAAAGGAGCAGTCTTCCTGTGCTCTATGATGAGTCTATACACTGAAGTAAAAGGACTACTAGCAATTTGTTTAAAATGATTCTATCTATCTAATTTGTTTGTGCATGGCCTCATTTTCCATATTATTCTTGCCTGGGTAACTTCTTGGCTCCAAAAACATTTTATAGAAATAAAACATACTTTATTTTAAAATGTAATTATGTTTTTCTTTTACCTTTGATTGGAAGTCGATGTTTTTGTCCTACTTTGTGACAAAGAAAACTCACTGAAGGGAAGTAAATATGAATGAGAGATACTCAGGTCTTCCTCAGAATCAGAAATTATTTTCTAACCATTGAGTCTGGTCTCTGGAAACATTCCCTGTTAACCTGATATATAAAATGCTATCAAACTGTATGTCATCTCATAAGCATGTTTTTTTCTGGCTTGTTGTAAGTAATTAGTATCTTGAATACCCTTTGAAGGTATATCTCTTAGGTTCTTAAGTGAGAACTTAAAAGATATTCATTTATTGACTTAAAGATATCTTTTCTTCAGAAAGTGATGAGCCCTCCCTTTGCGAATTAGATCCTGTGAGTGTTTGCTACCCACCAATGACAGAAAGACCCCAAATCACTCACAATTCATGAAAATAAAGTAAAAATTATGGCTACTGCTCCAATGACATAGTAAAAAACTCACTCCGTTGAATTGTTTCCAGCCCACTAACAGATCAGCTTGTAGCAGACGAGGAATATTTTGAAGGTCTTGAAGTGATCCATGTAAAAACACAGTTTCTTCTGTACCTCAATAAATGGTTTCGCTTGCCATCAAACACAGATCTGCAAAGTAAGCCCTAAAAAATAATGTGCCACATGCTTCAGCCCCAAACAGCACCAGGATTGCATGGAAAAGGGCAGCTGATCCATTGTGCTTTCCAGGAAAGTCAGCTGCGGTGACAGGCTTCTCTGAAACAGCTTATCTGTTTGCTAAGACCACCTAGGAATATGATTCAGGAAATTATGATTTGCTTCATACCCTATTTAAATAAACAGTAATTCCACTTATGCCTTCCAGTTCTGTCACAAGGTATTTAGCAAACGGCTTTTAGCTATTAGCTTGACTTTTAGCTAAATCATTTACCTAAGCAAAATCCTGCATGCTGAATCTTCCCACAGCCTGAATCACAGTCTGCAAACACTGGCCTTGCTGGGGGTCATCTGCATATAACAGAAGTGGAAATAATTTTCCGAGTGCTTTGAATAGATTAACTTGCCATGAGAAATGCAGCATCCCCTTTGTGCTTGTCAAACCTCTGTGTCCCATATTGAAAGATCAATTGCTCATACCATGGACAGCTTTATTATTGCTAAGTGACAGCAGGTGCCAGGAAATCAAGAGAAAGCACGGCAAGGAAATGAAAGCTGGGAAGCTGCGGAGGCAACGTTGCTGTTGCCATGGTAAAGAGCAGCGCTGAGACTGGCAGGACACGGGGTACCACAGACAGCCTGTGCCCGAGCAGACTTCTTGTCCCGGATAATTGGAAGAACACATTGGGAAGGGGCCGAGCAGATCCAGCACAGTGTTGTCACTGCAAACTCAAGTGAGGCCTCAGCAAGCAGCGTGTCCACAGGTCATTTGGAAAAGTCCAAAGCGCTCAGGAGAAAGGGAAGAGTCCTCATCGAGCAGCAGGGACACCAGCTTAGCCCCTTCCCCTAAGGGCTGCCTTGCATTAACAGCCCTGCGCTTTGGTAGTGCACCACCTAATCACCTGTCAATTCTTGACCAATTCATGGAGCATTTTTAAAGAACGCACCATTAGTCACATCAAAAAGAAATTCACGTGGAGTTTGCAATTCTGAACTCTGCTCTCCTGGATGTAACTCCTTTTGTCCCTGTTTCTGCAGTTCAGGGACAGCCTCCACGGGCCTGCACGGCTGTGGTGGTGTTGTGGGCAGCTCTGAAGGCCAAATAAAGCCTCTCAAAGCAGCTTAATTTTCCAGCTTTCCAGGCCTCCAAATTTTATTTACTTCTGAAAGTGTAGCTTGCTTCAAAAATAGATAAGATGGAAAGGAAAAGAAGTAACTGGTTTAATATAGGTAGGAAACCATATCTGGATTTTTATCCATTCCAGTCATTCCATTTTTCGTTCCCTGTATTTATATCTTCTATTATTTTCAACTTTTGTCTATTTTTTGTTTCCTTCTTTAAGAAGTGTTTCTTTCTGTTGAGGGCCACAGCATAGTCATCCATCTGCAATAACCTCAATAGCTAAACAAGGAAGAAGGATTTTAGAAACAGATAAATCTTATGCTCCTGACTGGATCTCCCTGTACCCAGCAATGTGGCAGGATACCAGCCTTCCTGTGAACAAGCCACAAAGCGCCTCTCTTTGAAGGATTGAGTACACCCATTCAATCAAAGTACTCAGCTCTAACACAATAATACTGTCTTTAAATGCTTTCCTTGGGATAAGTATCTGTGTTTTATGTATTCTAATTATAATTTTTAGAAGATGGAACTTTTACCAGAACAAATACATCAGCTCACGGGCAGAAACTGCATTAGCAGTTTCACATCACGTTGAGAAGTCGCAGAGGCAAACCTGGCTAATTTAATGGTGGCTTCACAGCAGTGTGTTAGTTTAAATCCTAGTTTAAAAGCAAAGGATCATCGAGACTAGAGCAGAAGAGGGTTATTGTGCTTGTTTCTCCTAACTTTAGATACAGATACCTTTTCCCTGCCATCACGATCACTCCTTTGTGTCCTGGGAAAGCACAATGCTTTCCACCAGGAGCTCCATGTTCTTCACTCATCCCATGCTGGACAAGAGAACAGGAGCACAGCCACAGGACACTGATCTGACACATGCTGTAGGGCTTCTTGACCCATCTCCTTTTGCCTTGGTGTTCTGTTTGCTGATATCCATCTCTAACCACAGTGTGGGCACTAACACCTCAAAGAAAAAAAAAAAAGGCTAGATGTATTGTTCTAACTAGAAGGCTCAATATTCTGTATTGTCCTGGCAGTAAACATAGTTGTGACAATGGAAAACGTATTTAATCCATTTCAAGCACAGATGAGCATGCATTTACTCAAAGCGCACACTATGCAATATTCGTTATTTTTCCTTGTGCTGTGATTTCCATCCCTGTCAGAGGTTCCCTAAGGCCATGTTTTATTTATTATGCAGTATGATGATAGACATTTTTCAGAGTGTTTCACTTAAGGTTTCACAAAGTATCTGAGTCTGAGAAAACCAGAATGCTGGGCAATTTGTGCTGGTGTGCAATTTTAAGAGCTACAGAGTCAGTCTGTTCAAGGGGCTATCCTTTGACTTTTTTCAAATATTCTTCAAGCTGTAATTTCTGAAACAAATAAGAAAGAATGATGTGAACTATGGAAAGGATCTTGTGGAAAGAGCAAAAATAGCAGAACTTGGACACAACAGTATTTTCAAAAAATAATTGCTGAAAATGAAGCCAGAACTAAGATGAGAATTAAGTTTTAACATTCCAAAGTGGGCTGGATACATCCAAGCTATTTAACAGACACGGGCCTTCATTTGTCACTCCTGAATGAGGGGGCACAAGTGTGCCAGGGACTGCTCTGACCATTTACACACATAATGTGCATCTATAACTTAGAAAAGGTCCTAAAGAGCACATCTTTCATGCCTTCTTTGTAAACCTAATTCCAGTTCTGCAAGGCTATCAGGCACTTAGCTGAGGAACTTGATATATATATATTATTGCATAGCCATTAATCTATGAAGAAACAACACAGAGTTCTGATTCTCAGAGAGAAGGAAATAAACTTTTATGGCAGTAGAATGTTCGTGTCATCACTTATAATGACATTTATAGGGGTATCGCAAGAAAGTACACTTACAGCAGTTCAGATAAGCAGTTCAGTGCATTTCCTCCACATTCTCTTTGACATTCTTTGTATGCTTTGCATCCTAATGAATGACGATCTTATTTTTATTGTGTTCGTAGCTTGATTCCACAGAGGCAGATCTGACTTTTAGATTCCAGGACAAGCTTAGAGAGTTATTTGCACAGCCACAGAGCAGCGAATGTATAACCAAGCAGTGAAGGGCAAGCGGATGGGGTGCTGTTGCTGGAGAAGATGCATCATGTTGCTGCCCCCTCCACTTGTTGCCTGAGCTGGGACAGTCCTTGGGCCAACCACAAGGCAGCGGTTTGACTGGACAAATCCTTTACCTCACAAGCATTTCTTAATCTTTGACTCCAGAAAGGTTTTTGACCTGCTTGTTGCTATGCCACCATCATGACTTTCCTGCTTTGAAAATACCCCTTGGGGTTAGATGGTTGGAGGCACCACCAGCTGAACAGACAGCTGTTGACAGAATCAACTAAATATAACTCCAGTATTTGGTAAAGTATTAGCAAAACACTAGCCCATAGTGGGATGAAATGTTCTTTTTTATCTGAAATGCAAAGGAAACGTATCATTGCAAGGTCTTTTCAAACAGTGGACCTTATATTCCAAACATTCATGAATATTAGCAGTCATATTTTACAGAAACTTAGAACTATGATGAATACAATGCAGGCTGGGGTTGGACCTTCTGGAATGCAGCTCTGCAGAGAAAGAGCCCTCATGGACAGCATGTTGAGCACGAGCCAGCAATGTGCCCTTCTGGCAAGGAAGGTCGATGGTAACCTGAGCGCATTAAGAACATTGCCAACAGGTCAAGGGCCTCTACTCTGCCCTGGCGAGGCCACACCTGGAGTATTGAATGCAGTTCTGGGCTCCCCAGGACTGACATGGAGCTACTAAAGTGAGTCCAGTGAAGGGCTACTAAGATGATGAAGGGACTGGAGCAACTCTCATATAAGGAGATGCTGAGGAAGCTGAGTCTGTTCAGCTGGGAGAAGACTGAGGGGGTTATTAGTGTGTATAAGCATCTGAAAGAACGGTCTAAGAGGATGGAGCCAAACCTTGTAAGTGGTACCCAGCAATAGGACAGGAGGTAGTGGACAGAAACTGAAACAAAGGAAGCTCCATTTGAACATAAGGATTTTTTTTTTTCCTGTAAGGGTGACTGAGGCCTGGAACAGGATACCCAGAGTGGCTGCAAAGTCTCCATCCTTGGGTATATTCAAAAACCATCTGTACACAAAGTTGTGCCACGTGTTCTAGGTGTCCCTACTTGAGCAAGGTGGGTGGACTAGATGATCTCTCTTCTAACATCAGCGATTCTGTGAATATATGGGGTTCATACTGAATCTAGACTGAGAATAGACAAGAGGGAACAGAACACGTTGGACTGACACAGGTTCAGGCTGTTCAATCATAACTTTAATTTAAGGTATGCTGTAAAAACATAAGATGCTCTTAATCCCGTGTAAAATCAAAGAAGGATCTTCTCAACCATATCCTCAAGAAATTCCAAGCTTTCTGAAAAAATATATTTGAGTCCATCTATGAAAATAAAGGCTGAGATGAGGTACGTACCTGAGCAGAAGGGGAAAAGCTTCTGCTGCTCTATTTGCAGGAGGGATGTTGAGGTTCCTCCCTCTCCCTCAGAGGCAGCATCCAAATCTGAGTGTTGTGCAAGTATCTTCATGTTGCTTTTGCCAGAGAGCCAGCTTGCAAAGCTTAGTGTCCCTAGTCAAAGTGGAAGGTTTTTACTCAGTTCCTAACTCATGATAGAGCACTGGAATATTATCTCAACAAACTGGTAATGCTGTAGTTTTTTCTGGTTAAAAAAAAAAGGAATTATTAACACTATTATTATTGTCCATTTAAAGAAAGAATGCTATTTTTTGCTAAAACTGTGTTTACTAAATTTGTGGATAGGGAAGAAGCAACTGATAGCTTTACCTTTTGACTTTCAGAAAGCCTTAACATTTCAGCTGAAGTAGGACTAATTCAGACTACACTGCAGCTGGACATCACTTGCTTCCAGTTTCCTTAACGGCTGTGGTCAGACAGACACAAATGCCAAAGGCAGTTCACAGTCTAATTTCCTTTTCTTTCAGCAAATAAAAGCCATCCTTTTTTTTTCCTCTCTCTCTCTTTAACTCTTTAATTAACAGATCTCTATCTACCCTCCACATATGGTTGCTATATCAGAGGACTAACAGACTGCTGGAATCAGGAGACGGCAAGAAACAGCTGATTGACCTACCAGCACACAGATTTCAAGCCACTAAGGAAGGAGAGTTGTTGGAAATGTCAAACATTTCCCTACCCTGGGACAGATGAAAGACAGAGTTCCTAGAAGCCGGTCTCTCAGAAACTCTCTCAAGATCTGACCCAGGAATTCATAATGTTCAAGAGAAAGCAAGCCAGAAATTTCTAAAATGTCAGTTGTCAGACTCAGTAATGACTCAATTCAAAATCATTAATGCCAAATACGCAAAACGCGAGCTCATCCTGGAGAAAAGCAAAGGCCCGTAAATAGGAAAAAAGAATTCCAGTCAGTTTTTGTACTGACAGGTACATACCAATCCCAGAGGGAAGGGAAGGAAAGCAAACCATCCTCAGGGCATTGCTCCTTTTAGTATTTAACAGACTAAAACAAAATAAGTGTCTTCTCTTTGCACTTTTTCACCACAGCTCTGACATTTCAAAACTTTAACACTTCTAAGCAGATTCCTCGCTCTTGGCGGGATCTCCTTCCTCAGCCATCCCATTCAGTTTGGGGGACACCCTCCAGCACTCTCTGCCTCTTTCTGTGCAGTGCAAGCCACAACTTCATTCCTCTCAAGGTGCTGCATGGTGCTAGTCCTCAACTCCTCAAGTCTACAGAGCACTTTTTTTCTTCACAAAGAGCCTTCAAAGCCATAACTAACAGTAGCAGAAGATTTCCTCCAGTGTCTTATGCTACCCACCTTACAAACTTTTTGAACAGCAAAATGGTAACTGATTCTAACCTCTCCTTTTGAAACCTAGCCACCCTGAATTTAGCTCCTTTTGCTATTTCCATGTCAATATATGTCAAGAAAATTCTTCTCCTAATAATAAAAAAGGGCTATAAAAGCCATAACAATTCAGGCCCAGTCCCTGGGTGCAACTCCAAAATGCTAAGGATTAGAATTATGAAGGATTTCATTGACTCTGTCCTAGATGAATTTTGTTCACATAGTTTCCAGCAAACTGGCACACCTTTCTTGAGCAGTAATGATCTGCATTAGCGTCTTGTTACAAAATCAATCACTAGAGTATTTGGACCCCTATTTACATTTGCAATTTATTCACAACATATTTTTGTGAGTAGAAGGTCCAGAAACTCCCTTCTGCAAAAGTCTCAGCGAAGGTATCACTGCTCCTTTATACAGAAAAGTCACCACTTAAAAAGTTAATAGTCTGTCTATCTCCTGCAAGAATGTGTTTCACTCAGTCCAGAAAGACCCAAATCCGGAGCAGATGCTACAATCTAGCAGAGCCCAATGTAGGTATGCTGGTCTACATGCAAGCAGCCAAACAGCATCCAGCTATACACACAGGTATCCCATAACAAAAGCCAGGTGCACATGCAGTGAAAGGAGTTGGTGCTTTGTCATTTGATGGATAATCATCTGCACCTGTCAGAAACCCTTGTTATGTGACCTAAAACAACTTTACACCCCTCACATTGTTAGATTTGCATGTGGACCCACCATATGGCAGGTTACACATCCATTTTGGATGCCCGTTGAATATATGTCCAGATATACAGGGGATGTGGATGAGGAACACCTCTCCAGTCCTCTCCCATACTTTCCCCTCACATCTTTTGCTCTTTTCCCTCTTCTTCCTCTCCTTGAATAACTGACCATACTTGAATGACTGACTATAGCTAGGTGACTATAGATGTCCAAGAAGGAAGAATAGCAAATACAGGACTAGAAACAAAACAAAAACAAAAACAAAGTCCAGGTAAACTGACAAAACTACTAGGATTTTAATAAAAAATCTGAAAATAAGTATATTTTCAAAATAGCTTAGCATCAGACTATCTCCATATTTCTATCCTAGGTATTTTCAACAGAACTAAACTGAGGGAAACTTATGATACTATTAAGCCATGCTTGGGTAAGAGGAGATATAATGAATAGCAGACATGGTAGCAGAAGCAATAATATTTTTATACTGCTGTCTGGAAAAGCTTATTAGTATTTTTTCCATTTTGCAATTTTCCCCATAGCAGCCTTAAAGAATGATACATACTCTACCTGTAGGGTTTATGAGAAAGGCACCACATGTTTTCTACATGAGAAGATATTTGCAGTCTTTGCATCATCAAATCAGCACTTTCTGAATGCTATATAACTTGTTTACCCAGCAAATATGTGTTCTGGGCATGGTACTTGCCAAATGCTGGTCGCTGGGCTGTTAGTGCCCATTTTATCCTGCCAAGTGAAACTGAAGCACGTATAATTTTTAATGACATTGCACAGAAAGACGTTACATTTTTCTATTAAAAAATGTGGAGACTGCATGTGAAATCACAGCTCTTTATTCATGCAATATCACAATCAACTTGATAACATTTCAATTTTTCTATTACTACCAGCTGTGGATGCAAAGTAAGCCCAAACTTCATACAATAGCCTTATTTTGTCTAACATTTCTATGTAAACCATATCCAAAAAGTCTCACAGAAGTAAATATACAGCTCCAGGGAAAAACAACAGAGTCTGAGGAGAAGAGCAAAAAGGACTAGGAGAGACTTGTAGTCTGAGAGGGCAAAGGGATGAAGATGTCCCTGCAGGCAGCCACCACAGAGGATTGCGACAGCAATGAGTGGGCAAGATCCTCTGCCTACAGGGGAGGGAAGGAATTCACATAAGCTTAGCAGGAGCCCTGATCCCATGATCACCCTTTGTATCATACCAAATATTTCTTGAAAGGTAGGTCACTGGGAATGAGGGCTGCCCTGAAGCTCTCAGCAGATCAAGCTGACTGGATATATTTGAGAATGAGGCGTCAAAAGAAGATGAGTAAAATTACAAGGAAGCCCCTTTTCAAATGATTCATCTAACACAAACTAGTAAAGGCAGATGAACCATACATTCATTTTGCAGCAATAAATGAAATTAATTATGCAGCTCTGAGCCCAGAACTGCATTTTGGAGTCTGCTGCTAACAGCAGGTTCTGTTCTTTGCCGTATGCTTAAACTAATTAGATGAGATGATAGTAACAGAACAAAACAGTCTAAACCTACTATGAATGTCATATTAGAAATGCACGACAAACTGCTAGTAAATAGGTACTTCAAAAATAGCAGAACCACACTGGGTTAGACTTATTTGGCTACTACAAAATGCTATGTTATATATCATTTCCTTATCAAATCTTTGTGATTTACATGCATGTTAGTACTTGAGGCAAAGTATTAATTATCATTACTTGTACATTTATATAGAAATTTCTATGATAGATATATTCTATGAAACTGTTCATGAAAACCTATCTTGCTTTTCACAAAGAAGAAATTAATCCTTAGAGAAGTTTACCATAAGTCTTTTAACATACCTTGTTTTGGAATTAAAAAAAAAAAAGATAAAAAAAAATCTAATTTAGAAGAAGGGGTTAATTTAAGCTGCTCATACACTGAATATAAACTTACTTCTGCTGCAAAGCAAACTCTCTACAAAGAATCTTCCCAGCTCTAGTCCAGACAGTATGATATGCAGCACTAACGTACATGCTGTAGGCCTTACATAAATTTAGATTTCTGGATCTTAAAATGGATACCTTCTGAGTAATCATAATGTAATTACTTAAACCAGATTACTTGATTGGAATGGCATGGTAATATAAGAATCTTTTCATTTAGTTAGATTTTGCTCTTAACTATCTTCCCTTTTTCTCTGGATAATCATCATTACAGTAATGACGATGATAAAGACCCATATGTTTCTTTGTCGTGCATGCTGCTGATTGAGTTAATGTAAAATGTGCTTCAAAACTCCCTGTGATAAAGATGCTTGTGCGGAATCGTACTAGTGCAATTGCTGCCCGCAAAAGCAGGGCACAGAGAGTCTGCAAGGCTGCCAGCTGAAGAGTGGGTAAGGTTGGTCAGGGACTGCAAAATCAGCAGTTGAGACAGGCTTGACCACATGAGTCCCTCATCATAAACACAGATATTTGCATTTGTTAAGATGAAAGAGTTAACACTGCCTGATGGGGCATTATGTGCAATGTGCAGGAACTACACACTGCAGATGTCCCAATCAGCACGAAACTCGGTTTTTGAAAGCTGGCAGCCCCACCAGTGGAGGTCACTCATGTCTATCACCCTCCTCTTCTCTGAAGGCTTATCTGCCCTAGGTTTGTAACCACAGCTGCAATGGCATCATTGCAACTCCCTCAGCCAAGCATGGTTCACACCAGCACTGAGTAACTTGTATAGGAAGCCTGCCAGTTGCTCTCTTCACAAAGTCTTTCCACCAAGACACTCATCCAAGTGGCAGAATTTTGAGTGCAGATGAGTTCCCAAAGCAAGAACACTCTGCATGCCGTACTGGTGCGCAGCTGTGCCTCTCACAGTGGCCAGCATTAATTTCTCATGACCTCAGCAAAAAGCTAGGATTACGTGAAGAACTGGCATCTGATAATAGGAAGCTTTTGCACTAGTCTTTGATATCCGAAAGAAAAATTATGTTTTTCCGACTCCTTTATAGCACTTCTACAACTATTTAAACAAACAGATATCTTTTAGTTATTACTGTCTACTCACAGACAACAGTGGGACCTGTTATGCTGCACTACAAGCTGTTCTCCAAACCTTTTATACATGTTCCCATTTATTCTACGTGTTTGTTGCAGGACAGGAAAACACCTACGTCCATCTTCCCACTCTGCCTCCCTGCACACCTAAGGTGCTTGACTTTCTCCTTCAAGGGATAATCATCATGTTTTAGCTCTGAATGCTGGATGTTACTTGCATTATTCAGCATAATTTTTCTTTAACAAAAGAAATCTAATCTCTGTTGTTCAGCAGAAAAAAAAAATCTATATAGGATTGACATTTGTCATGTGAGTATATACATGCTTTATGCTGACATGAATGCTTAATAATGACAAATAATATCTATCTTACTCAGTATGAGTCCCCTGCTAACATGAACAGAGTTACCTTGAAAGCAGAAAGATCTTCATGGGATACTCTCAATTTTATATTTTATTCACAGAGAAAGATTAGAAATTATGCCCATGAGAGAGGGAGAGAGAAAATAAAGTCAGAGAGAAAGAAACAGCTAACTTCCTGGCTAGTTAAATTGTTTCTGGTATTCTGAATACTTCATTAGGTTCACTCTGAACATAGGAAAAATCATTGATATACACGTTTTCAAACTAACCAGTAGCTTTCACAAACTCCTTCACTTAAAGAGTTGCTCAGTTTAAAATAACTTGGCCTTGGTTTCTTCAGTGGTGTTGAATATTGCTGTTTCACATTGACCTGAATTTTGTGATATAGGATGCTTTATCCTTTTAAAAAGTAGTTTCAGACTAACTACATATCTCCATTTGCATGTGAATGTGTTTTCCTTGACGTGCAGCACATAATCAGATTATTGTTGTTATGGGGTTTTTTCCCCATTTTTCAAAGAAAGGAAGGTAAGGAATGTCACTGGCATTCAAAGTACTCATGGGTTTGATTCACTTCTCAGTTGTTGATCTGAGAGAAATTCTCTCTTCCAGAAAGAAACTTCACTAATGCTGACATTAATCCTTCATAGCAGAAGGAAAGGAGCAGTTCCTTAATTTAAAGCAGGTCCATTAATTGCATTCATAAACAAGAAGGAAGAGCTGGAATTTCTGCACAACAGTTAAGCTCCCTCTTCATTTCAGAAAAAAAAAAAAAAAAACTGTTGATTTCAGCTGTACTGGTGCTACATCATAACCACCCATCCCATCTTCCTGCCTTAAAACATACTATTGATTCATCATGGTTGTGATAGATTGACTTTGATTTTCTCATACTGAG
Organism: Crypturellus tataupa; assembly: GCA_034781795.1. NCBI lineage: Eukaryota > Metazoa > Chordata > Aves > Tinamiformes > Tinamidae > Crypturellus > Crypturellus tataupa. Next base: position 6,502,813 of record JAWLRI010000837.1, on the reverse strand, counting down.
TGAAATTGTATATGCTGTCTTGAAAAGGGTTCAACAGCATGCAGAACTGTGCAAGGAATAGCTTTTGGGTGGAGGCTGTACTTCCTGCCAACACCAATTGCCTTGTGGAAAGCTTTTTGGCTTATGAAGAACTGAATGCTTCAAAATTCAATGCAGATCTTGCTTTGTCCTAAGAGATGTTTAGCCTACACTTGGAGAGGTATATTAAATGGGATAGGAGATCTTATTTGAGGGTAAGAGAAGGTCTGCTTACCACAGCAACTTGAAAGACTCTTTAAAGAGTCTTTTTTGAAGGTTGCAAATGATAAACCTCTATTTTTGGCATGATAGGGAAGGCAAATCCAGTTTTAGCAGAGTTTGCTATTTCAAATCACAGCTGACCTCCCTCCACAGTGTATACTCAAAGGACATTTATTGTTTCTGGAAGAATTATGTCTGTCAGGAGAAAAGAGCTGTCTCTTGAAAATTCAGGGTGGCTATTCATCAGAATAGATGTCAAAAATTTTAATCATGACCACTCAGCCAAAGCCTTCTTTCTGACAAAAAGCATTTTATTTAATAAAGCAGATAAAGATGACAGACTTGACTGAAAGTTGTTGAGTTACACGCTGTTAGTATTTACCTTCATGTTCAAAATCATCCTGCATTTTCAGCACTTTGTGATTTCTGTATAATCAAACTCACAGTGATTTGTATATGAAGAATATTTTCAAAGTCTCTTCATGTAAAAAGGCATAAAGCTATTTTGGTAATTTGAAATGATTCAGGGAAAAGCAAAAGTCATTTTGTGAAAGGCTGGCTTGTCCAATACTTTCCTATAGTGAAAACAGAAAACCTAGCTCAAGGTAGCATCTTCTTATTCAACACTGCTACCCCATTTCTGCTTAACCTTATAGAAAAAAGCCCAGTGTGCATCAGATCTATAGTAAAGCAAGAGGGAAAAGCACAGTGAGATCTGTTCCTCATAAAACTGCTTAGTTTTCAGGATACCCCTTTTGCTGCCCAGACTTTGTGATTTTTTCTGTAGAAACAACTGGTGAATATAGAAGTTGGCAGCGCTTTCCTAGTCCTGCTTATTCAAGCATAGAACACTTACTTAAAGCAACAGAAGACAGAGATTATGTGTATTTTTCACAGAAATACAAAACTACAAAAGATATCCTAGTTAGTGAGTCTTGTCTCGCTTTGCAGTATAAGCTCTATACAGACTCTCATGAAGTGAGCAAGTTTCACCTTTAAATTTTTAATTCCCAGAATCTCCCTTCTGTGGTGTCAGGAAATATTCTTGCCATTTGTCACTTGAACTTATTCTAGCGGTAGGATAGAGTGAAGGTAGGCAGCTGAAGTGAGAGGTAAGGGTCCATGAGTCCTTGAAACTGAGATGGGTAAGGATTTTCCTTTACCTTGGAGGGAAAAGTAAAAAATACCCCCATCTACATGCAAAGCTTTCACAACACAGAGAAAATGTCTCCCATCACCTTACTCACATCCAAAACACTCCTTAAACTACATTTTGCCCTCCTGGCCCCCAGCTTAACCGGTTCCTCTAGGAAGACTTACCTGGCTGAAGGCACCTCCATAAACTTTTGCTAGCCCTAATGGTCACAGCCCCTCAGGAAGTGTCCTGCCCTCCCTTCACCTGCCTGACTTCTCTCTGACCCTCTGCAGGTCCCAGCACCTCCCCTTGGCCTCCCGCTGTTTGCCCTTTCCTACCGTTCTCCTGCAGAACCCACACTGCCATCACCGCAAAAACTACGTTATGGCCTCAAGGATCCTATTTGTGTGTCAATGTGGCTGTGATTTTTCAAGGCTATAGATCTTGTGCAAAAATTGCCCAGATCATTTAAATAGTTCTATTTCTTCTCTAGCATTTATGCAACCCTTGCATTTCCTGCCTTCTCACTCTTTCTGCCACCGTAAGTTAAAAGTATAAAGAGTAATAACATTGACTTTCTAACTTTAGATCACGAGAAGAAGTCAAACTCTTTTAACCATCTTTCAAATGAGTGTCCCTCTAGTCTGTGCACTGTACTAACAACCCTTGCCACGTGTCCCTTCCTCCCCAACTGATACTTCCTTGAGCATGCAGGGCCCAAACAGAGCACTACATCCCAGAGGACCTCTTGTTGATGACGTTACATCCATTTGAAACATCTTCCCTTGTTCATCATACAGACATATTGGTGCATTTCATGGCCAAAACACAGTTATCATTCATAACAATCCAAGGATCATTACTAATTTCATGCAGTTCTAAATAATCCACCTTTTTTTTCTGGTGTGGTCGTTTGTGAATTCCTATGTTTCTGTAGAAGATTTTTTTTCTATTACTTCCTAATTACATGGCCATCTCAACTAATACTGTTTGGTTTGCATTTCTATTACTGCAGTTTTCAAGATTACTGTATTCCGGCACTCAGGTTCCCTTTGAATTCATTGCACACAGTCTACTTTTTCACCAGGCTCCATGAAATGCGGGCTCCGCATTCTGCACTCTAAGGCTATTACACTCTAAGACTTAGAGGTGAGAGAATTTAACAGATCTCTCACTAGCACTTTCTTATATGGCATTTTCCCATTTTACATTTAACTTCTACCATCAGTTCCATTCTACTCTAAGCAACAAAGATGGTTGCATCAACTTCAGCCATTGTTGCACTTTAAAGAGAAAGAATAAAAGATGTTCTAATGCTGTCATAAACAACAGTCCAAGGGAGTTGTGCTTTTTCTATCAATCAGAACCAAATTTGTCTTTGGACAAGAATGCATTTAAAGATTCTGTTACTTCACAGAAGCCTCTTTCAGTTTTGCCAGTTAATACAACAACATTTTTAAATGACTTTTGGAAAATAGGTCAATTTATTTCAACCATAATAATAAACATAATAAAAATGTTTTGGCACAGCTTACAATATCTGTTTTCTGTAATTACTGAAAGTTCCTTGCTGACATCAACTCTGAGGAATTCCTGATGTTATTTAGATTTACATCATTCACTATTTAAAACAGAGAAATTTAGAATTACACTAATGCAATGCATCAGAAACTTGTTGGATAATTATTTGCAAACTCAATACCATATATTTAACCCCAAGAATTGACATTTACTAAATATGTATTTATTTGAATTCTGATTTAACTCTTCATGCTTAAAAACTTTACTTTTGTACAAATCAACAAAAGCAACAAACATACAACGATCATTACCCATGTTTTACCTTAATGACCTGGAGAGTTTATTTTAAGAGAGATAATTGAGCAAGATACCTGCAGAAATAGAATGCCATCTAAAGTCACACACAGATGAAAAGTGTTAGAAAGATAGACAGATATGAAGGCTGGCTATAATGCAAGACCAGCAGAACTGACACTGAGAGATAACATCTACTTCTTGCTATAAATTTTTTTATTTCATAACACACCCATACAAAGCCTCTTTGCATGAAGAAAGGAACACCCTGCTGGAACATTTTAAATAACCCAGAGGCTAATTCTGTCACTTGACCTGAGTTCAGAAGCAAACCAATTGACTCTCTCAACAAATGTGATTATTTAAGTTTTGGAAATGTATATTTATTAATGTAGTTAAAAATGCTTAAAAATATGTTAAAAAATGTGAAATGTCATGCACATACTCTATGACCCTTTCTAAGTTGTTTGGCTTCGTGATGGTGAGGCATACATAAATAAATAAAAAATAAATAAAGCCAAAAGATGGCAGAGGTTTTCAAGAATGTTATAAAATCCAAAGTTATTGAATAAAAGAGTAAACCAATAGAAAGATTTCGCAGAATGTTTACAGGAAATACCATTTTGAAATGCTTTTTGCTTAACTAATGTGACATTACAGTATTTGGGGAGAAAGGATCAGTTTATTTTTTAAATCATTTTCTAATTTTCTTCAAAGTTCCTAAGTCAAAATAGGCTATAAACAACCTTACTATTTAATAAACTATCAAGAGGTGTGTTCTGTTGTTCAGTATAGAAAACTGCTATGTGACAAGGATCACATAAAAGAAACAAAGTTGTCCTCTGCTATGTCATTCTTTGAAGATCTGGTAACAGAAGTACTGAATGCATCAAAATATAAAAGGAATACAAAAATACAACAAGAATGAACTCAGTCATGGTATCACAGATCTACTGAAAGGTCATTTGGGCAAAGAGAAATACTTTCTTCTTGTTTAGATGAAAGTTACAAGACAACATTGGCAATTACAATTAAATATCCATATCTAATAGAAATAAAGGAGTACTTGAGTTCCAGTAATAACAAAATCAAAGATGTTCATGAAATTAATTTTGATATTGATTTTGTTACATCAAGAATTGGACATTCTTAACACATGGTAAACCAGATCTACCTGAAATACTTGTAGACTAAATAGAAGAGTTTGAATTTGCAGTTTAATTGTAACTTAATGAGTGTAAAGAAATCATAGTGCCGATATGACCAACCTTTCTTGCAGTCCTTTAGAGTTGGTGTTTGGAGAAGATTTAATTTCATCAGTCATAGCTAAGCTATATAAAGTTTTTCATAGCAAGGGGCAAGATTTTCATAGAGATTTACAATTGGAGGGATTAGCATCTCATAGCCATGGATACCTGCTGCAGAGTGTCTCCAGTATTCACACCTAGCACCAGAAGAGTCGATTACTCCAGCAACAGCAAATGTTGCTGAGAAGCCTCATCTATTTGCTTCCACCCCATGAAGCTCCCTGTGAAGCACCAGAAAATACAGGCAGAAGACAACCTTGTCCTTTTGACTTGTAAATGATGAAGTCAGTTGCATGGAACTGTTGGGCATTAAACTTTAATTTTCAGTTCCTCAGTTTTCATGGCAGGAAGTTCTTCTGTGATCTGAATTTTCTATTTTCCACTCTTTATCATTGCCAAAACTTCCTAGTTAGATGGGTTGGATCTCTAGTCATTTTGGCACCTCTATTTGTGCACATGCTTGAAGCAGCACAGTCAGAGATCTCAACATCTTGCTAAAATCCTTTGCAGTCCAGAAGTTAGACCCCCCCCGGCTGCCATTTCCACTTCAGTTTAAATCCAGGTAAGTAGAGTTGCAAATATCCTGCATCTGTGGAGGAATAACCCCATCCACCAAGACGGGCTGGAAATAGACATGCTAGAAAACAGTGAATGGAGAAGGACTTGAGAGTTCTGGTGGGAAAAAAAAAGTCAACCACAGGGTCAGCAATGTGCCCCTTTCGCCAAGAAGGCTGATGAATCCTGAGTTGCATTAGGGAGGGCTTTGTCAGTAGGTTGGGGGAGGTGATGCTTCCCCTCTGCCTGACAGGAAGCCTGAGTAGAGACTCAGGCCTGGTGAGGCTGCAGCTGGAGTGCTGGGTCCAATGTTGGGCTCCGTGATTCGAGAGAGACATGGAGCTACTGGAGCAAATCCAGCCTCCCATCAGTGACCCCTCAGGAAGGTTCCCAGGGCTCCCCATAGAGCTTGGAATGCAAGTCCCTTATTAAATCTATCCTATTTAATCACCTATGAACCTTCAATGTCTCTCTTCCCTGATATTAGACCCTCTCTTTCCATCACAAGATGGGGACAGAATCTTTTCAGTGGTGCTCAGTGACAGGATAAGAGGCAATGGGCACAAACCAAAACTCAAGAAGCTCCATCTGAACATAAAAACTTTACTGTAAGGGTGGCAGAGCACTGGAGAGGTTGTATAGCCTTCATCCTTCGAAATATTCAAAAGTCATCTGGATACAATCCTGGACAACCTGCTGTAAATGACCCTGACTGATTGAGTAGAGGATTGGACTAGACAATCTCTTAGCGGTCCATTCCAGCCTCAACCATTCCATGATACTGGGATCTTTGACTTAGGCATACCAGAGCCTGAAAGTGAGGGAACTTTTGCCCCAGGATCTAAGCAAGCTGCTCAAGTTAGGCAATGCTTTTCATGTACATGTGAAAATGGCAAAGAACATGGTTTGAACTACAGCTAAAAAATGTCCATGGAAAAGCCCATTAAGCCAAAGGAAAGTCACTCAGTGATTTCAATGAGATTTGGATCAGAATTTTATTGCATTACTTATAGTTCTGGAATCCACAGGTGTAAAGAAGCCTTGCACACAAATCCTTATAAAGGGAAATAAAAAGGGTACACCCTGTGATTTCTCATTCCAGTTACAAATTTTGAAGCTAAGGAAAATAGTGAAAATAAATATGTGTTTTCACAGCTGTTCATAATAGTTTATAATATATAAAGCTTGACTTATAACTGATTTTTCTGTTTTAGAACAGCATCATAACTACCACCCCCATAGGCATTTACTCAGAGAGCCTGCTAAAATAAGTTGCCTGCAATAGGAGTGAGTTTCCATCTGCTAACAGCTGAATAAAATTGGAACTAGCTTTACCCATTTTCAAAAAAAAAAAAAAAAAAGTCTTCATCTTGCCAGCAATTTCTTCTCATCTTCTGTCTTGATATGACCTATTTTCGGCTTCTGAATTAGTTCTTAGGTCATGAATAACAAGATGAGTAATGATGTGGGCAAGTCACTGTTGTTAGAGAGGAAGGACACTAACTGGACTAAACTGCACTAAAGTTCAATACTCCTTATAGCTAGAAGTTTGTATTTATATTTTCTTATTTACTTTTTTGGTACATTTTCATAACATTAGAGGCAGACAATATTGCAGATCTCCATGCTCCTCCTGCTTCCTTTCAGAAGTAATTCCATAACATAACAGTTTTTATTCCACCAAAGTTCTTCTTGATACCATGTGAACAGTTAGGATGACCATTCTTATATGTATCTCAGCTATTACTTACTTCAGAGAAGTTTCATCCATTCCATATTATAATATTCTATACTATATATCTGTCTTTCAGGGAAAGGAAAGCTCTAGTCCATCTCTCCTTGCCATAAGTCAGTAAGACACTATTGCTCTGCCACTATGGCTCTGCAGGCACTTCTGCATTTCTGAACGAGGTACCACTATAGAGATACACCATAAATGAGAGCTTTTGTTTTCATAGCTGGAACCTACAAACCTATCCTGAACATCATCCCAATTGCTCTGAGGATGTCTGATTTAAAAGGTTAGTGAGAAAATGTAATGGGACTTCTGCTCCAAAAAGAGAAGACTCAAACAACCTGTGCAGCCCAAGGTCACAATCATTATCTCCCACTTATATCCCCTTTCTTTCTGTGATTTAGAGGTAGAATTAGATAGCCAAATTCCCAAATTAGACAGAAAAAAAAAAAAGCTAGTGGGAAGGATCTATTTCAGTTTCCTTCACTATAGTTTAAACACTCATCTGAGAGGAGCTAGGAAACCAGGAAATTCTGTTGAATTTAGCATGTTTTGCCTCATCAGTTCTAAGTTTTGCAAGTGATAATTTAGGATTTTGAAGTTTCAAAAACTGATCTCTGAAACTGATTATATTGACACAGCATATATTATATTCTCACATTTTCCTAATTTAAATAATTTCACCCATGATATTGAATTGATGGAATATTGCTATAGGTCTGAAAGTTGAAACAGGGAATAGATAGGTTTTATGTCATTCATTCCAAGTCTTTTAGAGCTGATATTTTAAATTTAGCATGCAATGTGCAATCATTTGACTTGATGGAAAAAACTTGTAAGCAGTGGACAGGTTCCTCAGCCTTTCAAACTAGATTAGCCAGGTTAGAACTACTTCCATTCATTAATGGGCCATGCAAAAAGAAATTCTGAAACGGCAGTGTTGCCTGGAGAATAAGAAGACATTTCCCTCCCTACACTAACTTGTGTGTCAGAATATGTTCATGTTGTTTTCAGTTATATTATTCATTTCAAGATTCCTGTAGCTGAAAGAGAGAATTACAAGTCTAAGATTTCAGATGTTCCTGATAATTGTCTAACTCTTGTTTTGAAAACCATCTGGAAGATCTTAATGGAAAAACAAGACACCCAAAAGCTAATAAATGCAAAGCACAGCCGTTCCTAAAGTACAGTCCCAAGTAACAGACTTGTTTGGAGTCCAATTGGAATGAGTGAGTGCTTCATTCATAGTTTCTTTGCCAAAGGGTTCATGCTCCTCTCATCTGGTTTCTGGGGTCTCCTCAAATGAGAATTTGGGCTCAAACCTTTAAGAGACAAGGCCTCTACTGTAGCCTTGAACACATGCCAGATATTTGTTATTCTGTGAATTCAAATCAGAATAGGTATTAGGCTAAAATTTCACATAGGTAGATCTAGGGGGGGATTGCCAGACCAACAGATGTGGGATTGCCTGATCTAGAGGTCACAGAAAATTTTTGGCCAATTTAAGATTTTTAGTTCTTCTTTCCTTCACAGAGAACACTGAATATCTCCATTGATTTTCATATTGTTCTTAGCTTGACCTGTTGCAAATGAGAAAGAATCAAATTCAGATGTTTCCACAAGTAACAGATCTTGAAATGATGGCTGCCAAACTTTGTCAGAGTTCAGGTAAGTTGAGAGTAGGTGGAAAATAAATAGAACTGAAACAGAGTAAAGAAGAAAATCATAATTTTCAACACAGTAAAAGCAAGAAATATGTCAGACCCCTGTAGAGACAACAGATGATGAAACTATAAGAAGAAAGCTCAGTAACATGAAGTCATAACATAAAAAATCAAGTGAATTTGTAATCATATTTGCTGTGAAAAAAAAATGAGGAGATGTTGGTACCCACTACCAGATCTCTTTATGGTGAATGGAAAATCTTTCTCAGCTTGAGGTGTGAACAGAACAAAAATATGGGGCTAAAAAAAAAGGATCAGGACAAGGTGGCAGGAACTCATGATTTCTAACTTCACTCTCAAGGATGGAAAAACCAAATTACTAAATGACTTAAACCAGCCTCAGAAAAGTGACACCAGTTTTTACAAATGATTTCAAAAGAGATCTGGAGAACTATGAACAAGCAATTTTGACATCTTTACTGGGGAAATTGGTAACAACTATCCAAAAGAATAGATTTAGCAGGTACAAAACCAAACAATGTTGTAGCAGGGGAAGATCAACACAGCCTTCACAGATAGAGAGGTCAAGTCCTACAAATCTATTGGATTCTCTTCTTATTTTTTAAATGAATGCGTGGACAAAAAATACACATTTGATATAATCTGCCTTCATTTACTATACATGTATTTGTTTCATGCACTGCACATTTCTCGCAAGGCTTCCTTAAAGAACCAAACTGAAATGGACAAGAGGGAAGGTCCTCACATGGGTAAATGAGCAGATAAAGCTGGAAAACGAATGATGGGAATACTCATCCATTTTTAATTGTGCTGGGATGTCACTATGAATTTGTGCTCCGGGCCACACTGCTCACCACAGCTATAAACAGAGACATAATATGCATATGGGATGTCAATGTTTGTTAACAATACTAACCAATTCAGGGTTATAGAGATCCCAAATGACTGCAGAAATAAAGAAGGACCCTATCACTGAATGACTGAGTGAGGAAGATGGCAGATCAAGTTCAATGAAGGAAAACTTATAATTATACAGGAGAAAAATCCCTACTGCATACTTACAAGGCTGGGCATTGAGCTGACAGTTGCTTCTCAGGAATGAGGTCAGGAGGTTATCAATAGCTTAATAATCTTGTCAAAATACAAATCATTATTTCAAAAAAAAATCCCCGAAGACAGAAAGAAAGCTTCACAAGTCATAGCACAGAGCAATAATGCAACTACATTTTGAACACTGGAGGGTATTCTTACCCCTCTATATCAAAATGGTAGGAAAAGTGGAAAACATAGCAAAAAGAGCAACAAAATAAGTTAAAAGTCTAGAATTGCTTCTACAAGGGGAACAGATAAGTTGATAGGATGATGTCAGGGCACAACCAAGGCTTATTAAATTCTGAAAGCATTGAAAAAAGTAAATAATGAATTACAGAGGGTTTCAAGGAATGCTAAAACAGCAAACATAACTAACAAAGGTAGATACTTTGTCACAAACTGTGTAGTTAAATGATCTTTTATCACAAGATATTGTGGATCCTACAAAGTTACATAGGTTAAAAAGGTATCTGAACAAAAAAAATCTGGAAAAAATGTTAACAGAGGACTATAAAATTCAAATGTTCAACACTACTTGAACCACAAGCTTCTTGAGGTTGTGAACATTCTAGCAAAACATCACTAAATGCTGCTCGTTTCTTATGTTCTTACCTAAGCATCTGCTATTAGATTTAGTAGGATTTAATGGGCCTCAGCCAGACGTGGTACAGCTGTTCGTAGGGTCTAATTAGTATTTTTTTTAATCTTTCGTATCTGACTGCTTATCCAACTAAGAAAATTGATTCTGCCTATTATAGCAATATTAAAAATACAGTAAACAGTGAAAGAGGAGCATTTCAAGTCCTAGTAACCTGTGAGACAGAGATTCCCAGATTTAGCACAATTTTTTTTTAATCTAGAGCAGCTTTTTCTCTAAGCACAACCTTGAACAAACGAAATAGTAAAATTTAGGGAGGAAAATGAATCATGGTATTCATGTTTTTACCAGTCCAGGATTGCTTCTGACAGTATATTTTTCACTATTTTTTTCTACTGTTTAATTCCCATTAGATGTTTTTTTCTGTGGTTAATATACCTCATGTCATTTCCCAGAGGTTGTGGCACTGTAATTTCCAAACCCTGTGTGTGGTAAAGACATCTGCAAGAGATAATAAACACCCAACCTGAAACTGAAATCTTAACTTGGGCAAAACTCTGTTTTGAGTAAATGGGAATGGTCCGTCTTGAGAAACAGCCAGAGGCCTGCAGATGCACGCGGAGGAAGAGCTCAAACTGCTTTAGAAATAATGAAGTAAAAGTAAGTGTTTTTGAGCATGTTCTGTACTAGATCTATACTGCAATCTGATCATTAGATCCAGGCTATTACTTGGAAACACAGAATATATGGGTTTTTTTTTAAGGAATAGTCAGGTAGCCTCCTCACAGACAGCATGATTTCTCCTAAACACAGTTGGACTGTTTTATAATAAACTGTATAATTTTCTCTCATTTATCTGTAAAGCAAGTAGCATCATAATTTGATATTTAGAAATGGTCCAAGGAAAACCTAACTAAAAGATTCAAGAACAGGAGGTAAATAAATACATCTCCTCTTCTCCACCAACTGTCTACACAAAAATATACTTCACAAAGTTGCATTGTACAGGCTGCCAGGACTCTGACTGTACAAGAATATGCTCCCATACTACATTCTCGAGTTTTCGGACAAGCATAAGAATCAAAGAATCCTTAAGATCAGAAGGGCCTCTAGAGGTCATCTAGTCCAACCCCCTGCTCCAGCAGGGACACCCAGAGCACGGGGCACAGGGTGGCATCCAGGCGGGTT